>CM055279.1:46754177-46924641 GCA_029237695.1 Conchocele bisecta | reverse complement strand
GAAACCGGAACCAAAAAACTGGAATTTGACTGGTTTACTTGTCTGTTTACAGGTTAATGACAGCACGTCATTAGTTAATATGCCATTAAAACGTCATTAGTTAATGAGGACTTAATGACGTTTCGTACAACCAGTTTTTAATGACTCATTAACTAATGGAAAGTTAATGTGTCATTAGGCTAATGATACATTAACTAATGGAACGTTCGTACAACCGGGTCCTGGACCTCAGCAGCCTCCTGTATGTAATCGATGTCAGCTCGTTTCGGAGGTAACCAATTGCAGGATGAGACGCCGCAGTGCCGACCTCCAGACACTTCCGGCCGAAAGGTCATCGTCGTGGGGTCAAAATTCCCGGCGTTTCGACTGACGATGTGGTCGCCGGAGTGATCGCGTCTAAAATCAGTCTGCGTCCAATTCCCGGACAGGCCCCGAATGAGAACGTCCCCGAGGCCAGTGCTGCTAGGAAATGCTTTCTGTCTCCAGTCCGCGTCTTTTGAAACGTTAAATTCGTTACACAGTCTTTCGAACGCCCTACGGTCGTATGCGTTGGAAATGGGATTCCAGGCGTCGTCTTGAGGTAGTGGAATACCTAGTTCTTTGATAATCCTCCTAATAGTGTAGTACGCGTGCAAGTTGTAAAAGGCCCTCATGAAGGATCCTCCGCGACCAGATGGTCCTGAGAGGACACCGAGCATCCGGCTGTTGCGCACCATACGGCGAAGTTGAGCTGATTCTGCCAAAACTGCATCGGTGTTGCTTTCCAACCGTTCACGCCCTCCACACGCCCTCCATTGTAGTAATCTTGGGCAGCCTATATTGTTCAAAGATGTCGGGGAAGTTGGTTTTAAAGCCTTTTCCGCCGCTAACTTGGATAGTGGGGTGCACCAGCCGGGGAGCGCCATCCTTAGTGTCGTATACCCCGCCGACCAGATACTTTGCATTAGAATTAAAGCTAAATGCCTTGGTATCCATTGAAATATATTATTATGTTTGCTACTATCACTAATGTTCAAAAAGAGAGTTGTGAACTTGAGAAGTCGATCGACAACTGTTGTGGAAAACGCAGGGTAGGCCTCAGATCAATCGCCTTCACGGTTGGGTGGCGAAACTTGGGGGAGCGCGAAGGGTTTTACTATGTGAAGGATGGACAACAAGTAAGTGTAAAGCTGCCTCCCGGACTGTGGCGTTTTAGAAAGCTCACAGATTGTGTCACTTCAGAGCGTGACGGTATAGTCAACCTCACAATCTCGAAGGCTACCGGGCTCACAACAATGACAATTGGCCCAGATAGCAAGGCAGGGATCTCCCCGGCGTTAGGTACTCGACTCGGTTTTAGAGAAACATACTCCGCAAATAAAGGATTGTTTGCCCCGGGTGAGTACGTCAGTGATAACCCGGTGGACTTCGCCTTCACGAAAACTCTCAGGGTGCACCTGGATCGGGTGAACACATTGCACAACACGGTAGACGGATCTCCCAGCACATTACTGAAAACCGTACAAGCCAGTGATTGTTTCTTTGGGGAGACTGTGACCTTAGACTTCCCATGCCCTGAGATGAAAGTTTTGGAATCGGGACATATCCACGAATCTCTATTCTTGATGATCAAGCGAGAGAGTTGAAGAACTATTACCCGATTTCGGTCGTCCTAGAAATTTCAAATTAATTCAAAGAATTAGACTCAAGTTCGTAATAAAATTTATAACTATGAGTATATACGGACCAGGTAGTTCTTCCAATTCCAATCGCGATTGGGTGACAGATATAAATTAAAAAAATCCGAGTAACAACCCAATCGAGATTGGAGTTCCCGACGGAGCCAACCCCTCAGGTGATTTTTTAACTACCGAACAAACCAGATCACTGATCAATAGAACTATATCGGACGCCACAAACGAGATTCACTGGAGTATAGCACAGCTTAGAGTAGACGTCCTGACGGCGACTGCACAAGTTCGCGAAGAGGCACATACAGGACTTACTGAACTACGCGGAAAAATAACCGAATTTCGGGAAGAGGCCATACAGAATTTATGGAAGTTTCCGATAAACTAAATCGAGTTCTTAAAGACGCTCACAAAGCCCTTGAGGATACCTCTGAAAAGGTTCGCTCTGAGGCCCATACAGCGATTGCGCAAGTTGGTGAAGGGCTGGGTGCAGTGGTTTCGCAGGTACCTCTATTGCAACCACACAAACGTGTCATAACAGTTTGGGCTGAGAAGCTGGGCCTATTGAATGAGGGGATCTATAAATATTCGTTTGGTGCCAAAGCCAGCAATAGATATGGGGGATATGTCATGACAACTCCCGGGACGGTTCGACGAATGGCGGTCTGCTCGGTTAATTTTAAGGGTAAATCTGTGGGCGCGGTCACCGTAAATCTCGTACTGGATGGTGAAGAACGGGCGCTTGGAGTCACTAAGCTCGCTGGACAGAGTTCAGGGGTGGTTTTGTTCGCCGGTGACAATCCAATTAGACTTTTCGAAGGTAGTGTTATTAACTTTGCTACGAAAATCGCTGACCCAGCGAGTTCTTCCACTGTTGCAACATTGTTAATCGAACTTTATGACGAGTGAACATTTAATACCGTTGAACCTACAACCAAAACCTGCCGATCCTGTGTCAACACCCAATACCAACAATGTTGGACAATTGGAATTGGGGGATATGACCCCGTCAAACTTCAGGTTGGAAAATATCGTCGAGATACAGCAGATTCTAAAACAAGAGGGGGAAACTCGGAGGGTAAATGCTAAAAAATATAGACGAGCTGCAAATATAGCGAAGGGGGTGAGCACCTTGTTATCGTCCGTTTCTATATTGGGTGGGGACGGAACCGCCGCATTGTTATCTACAGTCGTGGAAATTCCTATTGCCGCGGGTTTGAATGGTGTAGTCGCTGGGTCAGGACTGTTGTGTATGGCGTTGAGAGTAGTGGGGAGAAAATTAGAAAATAAAAGTAGAAAGCACGACAGAATATCGGTTCTCGCGAGGTCTAAGAAAAATATCATCGACGTTATCGTTTCCAAAACGTTGGCCGATAACAATATATCAGACGCTGAATTTGAGTTGGTGGTGGAGGAGATGTCTCGATATGAGGATTTAAAAAATACTATTAGAACTAAGGCGCGCGCCACCCTTCCCAAGATTGAGAATACTGATTGGGATAAATTTAGGTTAAAACTGGGAGATAAAGTGGGGGGAAAAGTTACAACACCACCGTGAGTATGTCACCCACCGGCCACCATACATTTCTATAACCGCAAACTGTCCGTACCAGGAAGTAATCGTGTTACCGCGTGCCGCAGTCACCTCTCTTATATATAGCGTCTCTCGATAGCTTGTCGCCTGTGGTTAAACCAATACACGCCAATCGCGATTGGAGAAATACACCGACGGTTTGTGAACAGGTAATGTTTTCATAACTGTGTTGTTTAAACTTAAATCAATACATACCGTGGCCTCGATAAGGTGAAATACACTCGGCTAAATAAAATATCTGGCGTGTTTATTCACTGAGCGCTGTATCTGTTAAACTTTATATGCAAACAGCGGTCGGATAGGAACGCCATTACTAAGGTAAACAACCGGTATGACAACGGTGGTCGAATGGGAACGGTGTGTTTAACATTGAGAAAATATCGGTTATATCTTTATAACTGACTTCTGCCACGCCATACGGGACATAAATCAGTCCCCAAAGTGTGTTGGTTTCAGCTACTATTTCATGTTAAGCAAGCAAAACCTATAGGTAAACCAACGTTTGATATGAAGCCACATATTTGTCTCGATTGTGGCAGAGAATCCGCGACATCGCGCGGATTGGGGGTACACAAGCGAAAGGCTTCGTGTAGACCCACCAACATCTTGTGCGAATGGTGTGGAAAATCAATGGCTAGCGCGCCAACCGTAAAGATACATAAACTCATGGTATGCCAAGGGGTTCCTGCAGAAATTAAATCCGATATCATTAAACATAGAACGCGGGTAAAAGGCTACGAAATCGATTTTTAATCTCTAACCACCAATTTATAGGAGCTTTTGCACTCCTATAAATAAATTATAGACCATATATTGGAAAAAGGACTTTCCTTTTTTTGTGGTAGGTGGGACCGATAATACCCTCCAACCTATGTGGTATCATTTCCATCCCCACTATACTACTCCATTAGCTGACTGTTATGTGCACGAGTATGAAGTAAATTGGTTTAACACCAGAAATAGTAGAAGACAAGCATAAAGTTGCATTTTCTGAGTCACAAATGGGGCATAACTCCATATGCTTTTAGATAGAAATGCTTGTCTTACTAACTGCGGCACTTGATGGTAAGCAAAGTATATGAATTAGATCAGTGAAAAATGTAGAACTAGCTCATTGTAAATGTAAAAAAATAGTAATTTTGGATCTTAAAAAAGGGAATAATTATGTAAGGATTTGGAATGCAGTGAAAATTTTTGTGTTACACACTGTGGTGCTCGGTGGTGGTCAGGTATGCAAGGTATGAATTGGATCAGTGGAAACAAATTTCGCTGTACGAGTCGAAAAGGGGAATAATTCCATAAGGATGTGAGGTGGAATGAACATTTTTGTTTTGATTTATTGATTTCCTCTATATTGTGGTCAGGTATGCAAAGCATGAATTGGGTCGATGACAAAATTTAGGACTATTTCATATAAGCCAAAAATTGGGATTTCAGAGTTGAAAAAGGGGATAATTCCATAAGGATTTGAGGTAGTGATTTGTTTTGTGTTCCAAAGATATAATTGGATCGGTGTAAAATGAAGGACTAGTTCGCTGTACGAGCCAAAAATGGGAATTTAGGAGTCGAAAAATGTGGATAATTCCGTAATGATTTAAGTTGGAATAAAACAATTGTGTTACGCACTGCGCAACTTTAAATTTATAGTTATTAGTCATGTAAGGTAAGTATGAACCTCATCAGTGGAAAACTGTATGATTAGTTTGCGGTATGAGCCAAAAATAGGAATTTTTTACTAAAAAAGGGGGGATAATTCTGTAAGGGTTCGAGGGGTGAGACAATGTTTGCGTTACGCACAGCGGGACATTCTAAGTAAGTGGGCCTCATGGGTGGGCTGTGGAATGGTTTGATTTAATCGTGTTTACGGCCTGTCAACAGCTAAGGTCATTTTTGGCCGGATTAATGAGGTTGAATCCCATAATGGCATACATGTACGTTACCTGCTGTGATGGGGGGGGGGGTGGGGCGGGGGGGGGATCCAAAGTCAGAACCGAATATTTACAGAAAAATAAATATATTCAGCCCTAAAATTAGAATAAACTGACCTGGTGTCAGGTCCTCACCACACTAGAGTCACTTAGCCCCACTCCCCAAAAGTAATAGGATTAGTACTAATATTATTACCGGTACTTTTATAATGGGTCATACAAAGTAAGTTTTGTTTCTTTGTTTGTGTATTGGTGTTTAACGGCCTATGAACAGGTAAGGTCATGTAAGGCCGGGCAAACGGGTTCAATCCCATTGAACCTGCTGTATTGAGGGGGGGGGGGGGGGGGGGGGGGGGGGGGGGGGGGGTGGGTGTAGGGGGGGGAATCCCAAAAATCAGAACGGAATATTTACATCAAGATAACATATATTCAGCCCTGAAATTAGAATAACCTGACCTGGTGCCAGGTCCATGCCACACCAAAGTCACTTGGCCCTTCATAAAAAGTAATAATGTTACCGAGTGAAACAATTTAGGATCAAATACAATCTAACGTTTCATATACATGTATACTAAATGTTCAAAGCCAGTCTGGTATACTTTACCATTTATATTGTGTTGGTAGACACATGTCATTTACACAAATTGATACATAAAACTGCTGAATTTGAAATGACATGTACAAATATACCTTTAATCAGCTTGAGACAGAAATGCGACGCCCAGATAACATTGTTATCACTATTTTGATCTCTCCAGAAGCAAGCTCAGCAAATAGTTTGTGCCATATTGTGCTCGAATTAGAGATCAGGCCATACAAAAGTACTTTGGTTCTCAAACATGGGATTTGCAGAATGTGACGCTTGAGGGCGGATTTTTTATACATGTACATATATATATTTTATTTTTGTTTGAGATGTTTGTCTATGATTTTATTTCAAGTTTTCAAATGCATATACATGCAATTATGTTCTATAAAGTGACTATAACCACTTTAGACGTAACACATCAGCAGATTTCGTCACACTTGGTTGGATTTAACATGGTAGTGTTTCTATTTGATCATGTGGCGAATTACAGTACAATTTTATTACTCCATGTCGATAAAATGCTTGACGCGCAGATATTATTCTGACGCGGCTATATCTGAGAACCAAAGTACTTGTTTATGGCATAAAGCTCGATTAACACGATTAATCAAAATGCTGTATTTCGAAACATGAAATTTGTGCTGAGAAATTTTATAATCATATTAAATAAGAGGAATAACTGCAAACAGTGTCACATAATTCAATTTATTTCATACATATTAAAAAAGTACATGTACATGTATCTGACATTGATTTATAGGGTGTATATAATATAAGCTGTCATAGATGGATATTCGGATGACCAGATGGAATGATGAAAACTATATGGGCAAGAATTCGCTATTCTGGAGAATGTATATTTTTCTTTTCAATTCCATTTAAACACTACATACAAAGAGAAATGTTGAGATGGAACACTTTTGCGACTTCAGTTATATGAATACACATATGGACTATCCAGCAGTATCAAAACATAGATTATTGAAGTTGATTGAACAAGCTGTACAGTTCTTCAATATGTATGTATCTCACACTTTTTAGGTGAAAAAGGGGGACATTTTTAACATGTCCTAGTATGTGCAAGTATTTAATATTGATCTTGCCCTTTTCATTGCGTCGAAAGTTTCTGTGAGCAGTCTAACTATATTTCAGTACACACATTATTTGTCTATCGGAAGCATAACCATTGAAAACAATATAACCACAATTAGTGTGTGTATGTAACATTTTCTTGTCAAACCCTGTTACATACGTATAACCAGTCCAGTAGCTTACAATATGGAACCTGATTAATTTCTTTACTGACATATTGAACCATCTGGCGGTGAGTCTTAAGATGCAAGTAAGATTTTTGTTTTATCTTAAAAGAAACAAAAATGGTAAAAGTGTATTTAATATTTATAATATTTCTTGTCAACAAACTGTTACATACGCAGAAGTTGCTTCATATAAACATAGAAAACAACAATCAACAGCCAGGTTTATTTTACTACATTTGTTAGAAATCAGCATATTCTCACTTTTGGCACCAAAACATAGAGGATATGGCCAGTTAGAAAAAAAATGACAGGAGGGATAGTTTTTCATGTAAAAATGTTACATACTGCTGTAAATCAAATCAAACTGTTTTAACGGATTGGTCATGGCAATATATAAGCAAAATCAATGCATTTAAAATAAAGCTGCTCCTAATAGATTTGTTACAAACCAAACATCTTTTACAATCTTATTTACAACATAAGTAAAGGAATTTCAATAATGTGTATGTAACAATGACAAAATTGTTACATACACCAATTGCCTCAAATATTGAAATAATTCGTTTATGATAATAATTAATTTATAAAAAGTTATTAAAATAAATCCGGTCCCTGTAGGTTTATTATAAGTTGTAAATAGCTCAGGTAGTGCTATTTGTTGTATAAATAAAGGAAGGTATATGATATGTACGTAACATTGACGAAAACATGTTACAGTACCTTAAAGATGTTGCAATGGAGTATTCAGGGTATTTTAAATGATCAAATTGTGGATTTAAACAAAAGCTGGTGATAATGGGATGTGTAAACTCATGTAAACTTATTACTAACATAAATAAATAAATAAACCTGAAAAATGTGCATGTAACATTTACAAGAATAACATATTGCAATCTATTTATCTATTACACATTAATCAAAACATTTTCTGTGTAAACTGTTAACAATCATCTTATCTTTATACAGTTTATACATTGTCTTGCAAGAATAAATTCCAATTGCCACATAGTAATAAGCATCCAGTCTCTAAAAATAAGTAGTGCTTTGCATATTTGTAAAAATACGCGACTTCGATCAAATGTCACAATATACTTCTCAAGGTAAGGCATGATTTAAACTAATGCCTCTACAACAAATAAGGTCCAAATAGGTTTGTTACAACCCATAAACATATAGTATAATCTCATTTCTAACAGTTTAAAATGAGCATGGAATATGTGTATGTAAATTTGACGAGAACAATATATTGTTGCCATTTTTTCATCAACAAATAATCAATACATTTTCTGGTAAAGGTGATTGTTAGTACGCAGTAAAACACGTCTTTACACAACAAAGACACTAAGATGCCATTTGAAAGCAACATAGGATCACCAAATTGTTATTACCTCTTTGTCAATGTTACATACATTAGATTCAGCACATTTCTATCTCTCCGTAGTCAAAGGCATGTATATTCTGCAAACAACTGCAATTGTCCAAACCCTAGTGGCTTGGACTATGCTAGGTTGTAGTTTTTCTAACAAAGCACATCAAAAAAAAAAATCTCTTAAATGTACCCATATTAGACCAAATACTGAATTCTGGCCCATATGCATGTACACCTAGTCAAACCGAATAATTCTAACTCTATAGCATGAACATTTGACCACTTTGACAAAATTAATTGTCATACCCCCTGAGCCTGAAATAAATTGCTAAATTAATATTTTATTCATATATTTAAAACTAAATATAGAAATAATTTTTACACTAGTTTTGCACCAATATTAACACAAGAAATCAGTAAAACTGATGGAAGTTCCCCTAAACAACTTAATGCAAAAACAAATTCAATCTGACTTATAATTATAGAGAAATGTGGTCTCTTGGTGCGCAAATTCCCTCCGATGGCAGCCTAACAAAGCAATCTTTTAATTAATAATAAATCACGTAAAGGTGGCCTGTCAGCACACAAAAACTGTAGCAAAGTTAATTAATCAAAAGTGATAAGTATTCACAAGCACATGTACAGTTATGAAGGTCAATATCATATTAAGGGCAGCATGGATGTGCGACATTTGTGCACAAGTCTTATGTAAACTCTGGTAAACTTCTTAATTAGTGAAAAGGTTTGAAAGTTGTGGTCAAAAGGTCAAGGTCATATAAAGAGTAGCATGGATGTGTGGCATTTGTCCACAAGTATGATGTATTGAAATATTAAAGTAATTATCCTACACGGGATATAGAAGTTATAACAGAATTGAGACACCGGCAAACTTCCTAATGTGTGAAAAAGTTCAAAGTTTCAAGGTCATATTAATGGCAGCATGGATAAAAAATAATAAAGGTCCATATAAGCAGACCTCTGTATATAGCCACTTTAAATGAATGTAGCTGTCAGTTAGCCAATTTAGACAACATAGCTGCCAAGTAGCCAACTTAAAGCATCTCATATGATGTGAAACATACCTGTATACCTGTACTTACACATTATCTATGTTCTTCTTAGCAATACATGTACATGTATTACAATCAGACTTGTATCAATTAACAAGTTTTGTATTGATACAATACGTACTGACTGATAACATAATGTCGCAGCAGGCATTTACATGATCAGTGGAATGACACAACGTGAAATAGTCCGAGTTCTTTTCAACACAAATATCGCCTAACATATTTAACACGATACCTGATAACGTTCGGCTCGGAAATGGCAGGAATTCCTCAGCGAGCCTCGGAATTCCTACGCACTTCCTAGCCTTGATAACTTGATATCAACAGACACTAGGCTGTAACACGACTCGGAATGTTAGGATTGGTTTAGGCATGAAACGTGCACTCAACATTTATTTTCGTCAGTTTTCTGTTTTAATGGTGCATGGACCAGTGTTGAATATGTATCGTAATACATTTTTACAGAACAAGGTATTAAAATATCAATGAACCAGAAATGTGGCCTTTCGGCACACAAATACCCCCGGTGGCAGATTGGAGAAACGGTGGCAAAGTTAATTAATCAAAGTGATAAGTATTCACAAGCACAGTTATGAATGTCAAAAGTTCATGGCCATATTAAGGGAAATGTTGATGTGTGGCATTTGTCCACAACGATGATGTATTGAAATATTAAAGTAATCCATCAAGGGATATAGAAGTTCTGACATAAATGAGAAGCTCCGGCGAATTTATGTGTGAAAAAGTTCAAAGTTGTTCTGGTCAAAAGGTCAAGGTCATATTAAGGGCAGTATGGATGTGTGTCATTTGTCCACAAGTATGCTGTGTTGAAATATTTAAGTAATCCTTCAAGGAATATAGAAGTTATAGCATAATTTCTAAACTCCGTCAAACTTCTTAATGTGCCGGACACAGACGGACGGACGGACACACGGAGACACAGTCCAAATACTATATGTATATGGCTCCACCAAGACGGGGGCATACATATAGGTTTGTCGTGTTACAACAAAGAAACACAATTTTATTTTAGTTCTAACATGGCCCCTCAGGGCTCCAGATCAGCATATTTTCGGGGTAAATCAGCATTGAAAATCAGGAATTCAGCATTGAAATACATCTGACGGAGTTCAAATCAGCATTGACATTTCAGCATTAGAAAATTGCAGCTGAAAATATGTTATCCTACACCACACTTTTCTACCTATAAGTATCAAGAACAGATGGAGATATTTGTGTATGTCTGTTCAATTAACACATTTATGAAACGTTTCTGAAATGAAGTACTTACAGTTGAAGTTAGTGGTGAAATACTGTATGATACGGAGCCCCACAGGGGACGTAGAATTATTTTTGTTATTACTTCGTTTTTATTACCCCTAAATATAACAATTCGTTCCCACGAATTAACAATTTGTTCCCTCAATTTAACAATTCGTTCCCACGCGAACGAATTGTTAATTCGAGGAAACAAATTGTTAAATTGAGGGAACAAATTGTCCATTCGTGGGAATTAATTGTTAATTCGAGGGAAAGAATTGTTTATCGTGGGAACGAATTGTTAATTCGAGGGAACGAATTGTTAAATTGAGGGAAAGAATTGTTATTTCATGAGAACAAATTAATAAAAGAAAATCTATGTCCGTACTGTAATATGATAATTTCATCACTGAACAATATTTTTTGGGGTAAACTACTCTTGAAGGCTAAACTGTATTGGAGCTCTGGTCCCTAGCATGCACTAAAAGTACATGTACATGTACTTCAACTTTTGGATGCACACTTTTGGATGGCTTTAGTCTCGGTGTCTCAGTCGTTCTTAAACCAAAGATGACCAGAATCTATCGCAACTCAACACCATACAGCTCCATTGTCACTGCGGATGATCCTTGGCACTGTACATGCTCACTAACATCACCACAAATTTCACAATCATTGCTGGAGACGCAATGAAGTTGGTTCCCATCCAATACATGTCGGTGGCACACAGACATCTAGTGTGGCTCCCAGTATTTGGCTGGTTTTCCATTTCTGCTATCAATTGCAGCATTTATTGTGTTTGCTACCTTTCCCAGGTTGGGTGACACAATGTACAGCTAGATTAATTAACATAGCTGCCGCCATTTATTGGATGGGAATGTTCAAGGTCCATTATATGACACCAGCACCAAACAAGATCCATTACAAGTGGGGATATATCGGAATACCAGCTATTAAAACGGCCAAAATATTGACTGTAAACAACATTATCGACTTCTATTCTTGTCGGATATAGATTCATATCGCACTATTTTGTCCGCAATAAACGTTCCGTAAACGCTTCAGACAATTACTTGGCAACAGTAATTACGTAAATGTATTACCTTTGTGTTTGATATCGTTCAAATATCTGTCAATTGCTGGAAATCTGTGAAAATCCATCTCGTGTTTTGGAATCGATAAATTCTTCCTCGTGTTTTGGAAGAACTGTTTTTAGTTTTAGCAGCGCACCTGGCGTCATAATGGTTGTTCCCAAATTACTGTTGCAATTAGTGTTGTCAAGGCTTAGCGAGCTAATAGTCTGGGAGTCAACTGCCATTTTCCCCTTAACCTTGCATTGTTGTATTAAGTTTTTTTTACTGTTGATTTTGGTAGCCAAGGGTCTCTATTTTCAGAAACTGCTTGATGACATGTTGTCACCCTTGAGCAATTTGAGAAATTCAAGATGGCCGCCATTACCTATAAATGACCATAACTCCCTAATAATCGTTCACTTTGTACTAAATCTTTGATTTTTTCACAGTGCGTATATATTGTATAGATATTTCATAAACCACCGGCAGACAAGCTTGAAAAATCCCATGGCGGCCATATTTGACAAATCCAAGATGGCCGCCATAGAAATCCTGGTACATGCTAACTTCTGAACTATAAATCATAAAATAACAAATGATAACTCTTTTTATGAGTTTTCAAGGATGATAAACACAATTAGCATGTTAATGTTGTGATTACTGATCACAAAAGTTGCCAATTTGTGATTTATGGTCAAAATCATGGTAAATTTGACATTTCCCAAATTAAATAGTGTGAAATAAAATACTTTGGATGATGTCCTAATTCATAGAACAATGTTAATATCACTTTTGTCAATCATAGTATGTATTATAAGATATTCATTATTCACACCAACTAACTCATGCAAAATCAAATCCCATACATTAAATAGCTAATGCAGCTTGATATATGGTAACTCCTAATCTAAATATCAGCTATGTGTATCATAAATGGTGTAGAACAATATGAAGTATTTCGTACTGTGTATCATGAATGATGTAGAATGAAGTATTTTTTACTGTCTGGTGCAGTACTTCGGTATAGAACACCAGGGGTGCCGAAAAGTCAGCGGAGGAAATAACAGAGAACAACAACAACAACAAATCATAAATTGATTCGTCTGCTACCCAGAAAAAAAACGATGTAGTCGACTCCAACGGTGATTTTTCGAAGCGCTATCTGGTCTCAAGGTATGATATTTATTTCATTATCTAGACACTCATTGCTCGAAGCAGCAGATATTGTATTTGTGTACAAATTTATGTTGAATGGAAGACAAACATTCCCCACCCACTTGAAATCACATGCTTCTTGACAAATTATTACTAGACCTCGAGTTGAAATTCAATTGTTTCAGGTAAAAACAGTTTTTTCACTTTGCTAGGACCCCCCCTGGCCAATTTTTTTTGGATGTGGGCTTGGTCATTTGGAGTAATTTTTTTAAATGTGTAACGGGGGGGGGGGGGGGGTGGTAGGGGGTTGGGCACTATAGGATGCAAAAACCTGCAGCTATATGAGCATATGATTTTATGATATTCACATGCAAAGATAGTCATGTGTATCGTGAATTTATCTTTGTAACAGTCACATTATGTGTGTCTTGATTTTGATACATGTGGCAGTAATTGGCCTGGCCAGAAAATGCATAACAATTTAATATTCAATTTCAGTGAATGATGTTCACAGACGGTCCTGCCACACCACAGAAGAATACCAGAATACGGGATGGCCATACAACAGAATGGCACAGCTGGGCGAAGACTAAATACATATCCATGGACAAATGACATGGTTAGTGCTTCAGTCTGTTGATCTGTCCATGGCCATTACCATATACATTTTGTTGATAGCTGATTTGTAAATCTACACCTGGGTGAATGTTGATTCATCACAGACACAGCGTTTTAGAGTGCTAATACTAACAATTTTGAGACGACTAACAGTGTACATTATTATAATAATTGATCTATTCTAACGATATTGCGTCGCAACTTGATTTTAAGTTAAAAACAATTGTATGGACATTATGTTAGTTTAAACAATATTTTATTTCATATATAGCAGGTTACATATATACAAGACAAGTGATAAAAGGATTAGAAAACAAGCTTCGTAAAAGCTTATGTGAATTCTTCTCCTTGACAGTTGATGGGCCGCCGGCTGAGATAAGAGACCTTACGACAATTGCGTTAATTGACAATACTTGGAGATATATTTTGTTTGTTGTACCTCACACAGTACGATTTGCATGTACTCAGCCTTGCTGGTGTGATTATTGCTACACACATTAGCTGAAAACGAACAGTGTACGCCCTGAGCAGAACCGCTCGGATGAGCGGGCTGACATGGGTCCACGCTGGTCGCGTATGTCGTAAGGGCCTTGTTCTCAGCAGGGTGCCCATATTACACAATAGTTATTGAACAGTGGCAGGAAATAGTTTAATATTGTTTATCTTATGATCACTGAAAATGAAAATGGAGCATACACGTGATAAATATGGTTCTATAATACCAACACCAAATATTATCAAATCACCAATAGGCCAGCACCCGCGCTCACTGCGACCGCAGTCAATCTATCAGAGGCAACAGCCTGTCATTGGTTGAAGATCCAATTACCTTACAAGTCGCAGCAACAGAGTGTCTGGTTGTATACAAGTCTTTGATAAAATAAATGACTATAAATAGTAAAAAATCAGCAGCCGACAATTTGTTATCTTATTTTCTTATTGCTCTCTGAATACTGTGAAGATATGACATGCAATTTCATTAGAATTGCGTTGTCACAACGCAGTTCTAATGAAATTCCATGACATATTTGGCTGTTGTTTTCATCGCTAGCGTCCAAAAAGTTAAGAGCTTTCATCTCTCGATTGTATGCCAAACATTTATGTCTGTCTATGCATGCAATTGACAGCTGCGGGTTTTGGAGAAATGTTTTAGTCCAGTGTTTAGCCATGGGTTGGTTGTACAAATGTATGTTTGCTTGTTGCGTCATGTTTTAAACTTTTCCTTTAACTCTGTACATTTTGTATATACATGTATGTAAGTCAGCGAGGGCCTCTTGGAAGATTAGTTTATAACTAAATGTGTAACCCTCTTTAAATAAAGTCTATTATTATTATTATTATTATATGTGACAATTGGACCACTATACTTGATTGTTTTTGATTGTCTTGTTTGAAATCGAGTTGAAAACGAGCCATTATTATGTATACACCTATCTGTTAGTATATTTAGTTAGGAATTTAATTACTTTAGTCTGGCCTAAAAGCGTTTTGTAGACATTATATATTTGTGCACTTGCAAAAATACGGTGGTATTCTGTTCAAATGATAATCGTTCGTTACCATAAAGAAGATTGTTGGCTATCGGTGGACACGGAATGTCTGTTAAGTGAAGATGTCTTTGACGTTGATAGTTTTCGCAATATAGTAGAAAATGATTGATTGTTTCTACCGAACCACAAGTACAATTTGGAGAATCAACTATAGATCTACGATGAAGGTCATAATTCAAGGAACTGCATGACAAACGAAGACGGGCGTGAAGTACTTGTCCTTGTCTGCAGCCTATATTGTATAAGATGGGTGATTTTGTAACATTTTTATTTATAATTGCCTTAAAGGACGATACTGATTGCGCATTTTTTTCCTGTTCTGACAATTTATTCCTTTCACGAATAGTGTGGGGTAGATATGAATTCAAGTACAATTGTGTACGACAATGTACTAATGGTATATTAGTAGCGTTTCTAAGGGTATACCGTGCTTGTATCTGTTCAGGAATCAGATCGCTAAGATATTGTGGGGATAGTTTATTTACCATTTTGTAAAATAGTATAAGTTTGTGTTTATTTCGTCTGTTTTCCAAGGATTCCCACCTGAGATCTTGATATAATTTATCAATATTACAAAGTTTAGTAGCTCCACACACTATGCGCGCAGCTTCTATCTGTACTGTTTCGATCTGGTGTTTTAATTCGTCTGTGCAATTACTTCCATACAACATCACCATACTCCAAAAGAGGTCGAACAAAACAAAAATACATGCGTTCAAGAGCTGACCTTTTAGGGTGAATTTCAGAGATCGTAATATGCCTATTCTTTGCCATGCTTTATTGAGATATGATGAGATGTGTGGATACCATTTTCCGTTTTCTGATAGAATTATTCCTAGATGTTTATGTTCATTAACAATTGTAATAGGACGAGTATCCATTTTAAGTACTGGATGCTGTGGTTTATTATGTTTTCTTGAATAAATCATTGACTCTGTCTTGGATGGGTTGAATGTCACTAGCCATGTTTTTGACCATTGATTTATAGTTTCTAGGTCGTTATTTAATGCAGCTGCTGCTGCTGATATTGTGTCGTCGACTATTATGTACAAGCTTGTGTCGTCTGCAAATAATCTTATGTTGGAGTTAATTTCTTGGACTATGTCATTTATGTATATTAAAAACAATAAAGGTCCTAAAATAGATCCCTGTGGAACGCCTGCATTGATAGTGCACCAATTAGACGCGGAGAGTTACTATATACTACACGTTGTTTTCTAGAGGACAGATACGACTTAAGCCATTCGAGCATAGAAACAGAGATTCCGATGTTTGGTAGTTTGTAAAGAAGGCCTCGATGCCAGACTCTGTCAAACGCCTTTGATATGTCGCAAAAAACAGCACGAACCTCTTTTCCTTCATCCATTGCTTTGCAAATATCGTTATAGATGTAAGTAAGTTGATTTACAGTTGAATCACCTTTGATAAAACCCGATTGGTATGATGTTAGTTTATTGTTTGAGGCCACAAAATTGTACAAATATTTATGAACACATCGTTCCATTAGCTTACCAATGCAGCTAAGCAGGGAAATCGGTCTGTAGTTCTGTGGACTTGAAGGATCTGCCTTTTTAAAAATCGGTATTACATTCGCCTGTTTCCATGGAGAGGGGAAGTATGAATTACTTAGTAATGTATTGAAGTATGTAGAAAGTGGTACTGAAAGTTCACGAGAGCCCTCACGAAGTAATCTGGGACTTATTAAATCAGGACCACTGGCTTTTGATGGATTGACTAATGATATAGCATTGATTACATCTGTAGGAGAGATTGTGATTGTTGTCATATTGGGTAGATTCGGTTGTGTGGGAGGTGGCAGTGGAGTAGAACTGTCATCAATGGTGGACTGTTTTGAGAAGAAGGAATTAAGTAATTCCGTTTTTTCTTTGTCTGTTTGTGCTTCTATTCCGCCCTCAAGCAATGTAGGAATTGTCGTGGAGGTTTTTTTGTTTAGCTTTCAATTGTTTTGCAAGTTTAAAAAACCATGTTTTTACTGAAGTTTCGGAATCATTAACCTTCTCTATTAGTTTATTTTCATAATCCGATTTACATTTTCTTATGAGTTTCGTAACCTCGTTTCTAATTTTTCGGAACTTAGACCAGGCTAGTTCTGTATTCACATTTTTAGCTCGTTTATGGATTTTATTTCTTTTCCTTATTAATTTTCTTATACTATTATTAAACCATGGGATATCATTCGGTCGTATAGTGACTATTTTGTTGGGTATTGTTTCAGTAGCTATCTATTATTGTAGTTGCGATTGTTTCGGCTGTAATATCTAAATTTCCTGAATTAAGAATTTCGTTCCAATCGACAGAGTTTAATTTTGTTCTGTAATTGTCATAATTTCCTCGATCGTAGAGCCAGACTTTCCTTTTATATGTTGTGACTTTCGCCGTCTTTATCTTTAATACTGCAACTATAGGGACAGTGGTATCTTATAAGATCAGGGATGAAGGGATCGGCAACAAAGCTGGTAAGTATATGTCTGGCGTCTTTAGTAATTATTAGGTCTATGAGAGAGCTTGAATTTTCAGAAAAGTTTGTTGGCGTAGTGATAAGCTGTTCCGCATTATATGATGTGATAAGCATACTAATTCTATTCGAGTCAGAATTTTGTACATTTATATTAACATCCCCTGCAATAATTACATTTTCGCATATTTGGTTGAAGGCGCGATCAATACTTTCTTCAAGCAATGCCCACTGATTATTATTTGAATCCGGTGGCCTATATATGCCTCTTATTAATAATTTTCTTTTGTTTACTAATAGTTCTAACCATAGCGATTCAATGCCAGGGACAGATAGATCTGCCCGTGGTGTTGCATGCATGCCCTCCCTTACATATATTGCTACCCCACCACCTAACCTACCTATTCTGTCACAGCGAAATGGATCGGTAAAGTTAAGTATATGCAATACGTCATTGGATATTGTTGGTGAAAGCCAAGTTTCAGTAAAAATGAGTATGTCATAAGGTTGAGCTTCTATCTGCAGTATGTCTATTTTTGGGTTTTAGACTCTGTATATTTAGGTGCATAATGCTCAGACCACTGTTGATAATATCCATGTAGGAATCTGTAGATTCGGAGCACATTGATTCAGATTCAGAAACCGGACCTGGATTTGGATGAATGTCGCCAGATAGTAATATAAGTGTTGCTTTTAAGCCTGGATTTATAATTTGATATTTATCAGTTGATATCAGACAATTAAGGATATACCATTGGACGGCTGCTGCCTCATGGCGGACGGAAGCTTCGCTATGCATCTCACTAAGGTACAGCATCATTCAGTATTACGTAAAGTGAAGCTTCCGTTCGCCATCGCGGATCAATGCGATAAACGCAGCGAGCGAGATGTGGTGCGATCCAACAAGGCATAAGGTGTTGGTTGGAACCTAAATATGTACATGTATGCTCATTTTCATAGGGTACAGATAACACAACAAAACCAGGGAAAAACATGTAAAAGTACATACACGTTTCGGGGATTCATATCGAAAGGATAGAGCGGACAATGCAACAGTTTAGAAGATTCAAAACCTACGATTAAACAAACAAGACACTGAAACGGAAGACACGACAACAAACAAAACACTAAAATAGAAAACACGAAAACAGTCATCGTGTGACGGTGTCACATTACAATACAGTTCGAGAGCCTACCGTACATGCCATTATACATAAGCCCTTGTCATATGTGTATTATCTTAGAGTTTAATGGTAGATACGTAAGGTACACGTATTTTGCGTGGTCCGGATAAGCCTTGTCTATGCCAGTCATCGATGACAAGCCATTACTTATGTGATGCAACTGTGCCTGTGTGATCAGGGATCTGATCAATCTAAGATCAGGTAGTCGGCGCTACGCACGGTCGACTGCCGACTAGTACATGTATACTTGTGACTGGTCACTGAGACCACACCTATGACAGAACAGCGATACTTATATATTCGATATAATAAATTTAAATGTATGTTTTAGATAGTCATTATTTTATATTTACTGAATATTAGGTAGCGTATACTCTGATCAGATTTTGATATTGCACAAACTGGTAATACGTTGTAATAACCAAGTAAGGTCTCCTTTCTAATCTGACAGGTATACAGTCGAAACTTTCCCGTGCAACAGCCCTCGCTTTCTATTTATAGCTTACGTTATGTTAGCGTGCACGTGACTATGCAATGAGTTGATTATACGAATATGAATGGATTTTTCTAGCGACCTGGTGAGTTACATACATGTAAGCATGCTCATATTGTCGGACCACGTGCTATCTGCTCAACAACGTGTAGTCAATATACAATGACACATGGTACAAAGAAATGAAAAACGAGACAATACTGGATTTACCTAGCGACCCGGTGAGTTACTTACACATGTGTGCGTGTTCATATTATCCTACCACGTGGTATTTACTAAACATCGTGTAGGCAATGTATAATGGCGTATATGGTGTACAAAGAAATAAAAATGAGACAATAATATACACGAACATGCGTTAGTACATGTCATTGCCTATGAGATGAAATCATAGTTTTATCGACGAAATACACCTCCATCATACTAAATGTTCATCAAGCATACGTATATATATATTAGTAGCAATACACGACGACTATCAAGCTTTAGTTCTCAGTTTACAATTGCATGGCTTTGCCCTAAACCGGGTTATTGTAATCTGACATGATCAATGGCGTCAATAATAGCAAAATCGTGACGTACAAGGTGCTAATTCACATGGCGTGTCGCATCTAAGGATTACACTCTATTATGGTGTACTATTACTAAATGTTCACCAAGCATACACGTAAATATATTTTAGCAATACACGATGAATATCAACCTTTAGTTCTCAGTTAACAATTGCATGCCCCAAACCGGGTTTATGTAGTCTGACATGATCAATGGCGTCAATAATAACAAACTCGTGACGTACAAGGTGCTAATTCACGTGGCGTGTCGCATCTAAAGATTACACTCAATAATTTACAACACTAGGTAAAGGGCATGTGTTATAGCTGCAGATGAGAGACCAGTGTAGACATGAAATATGCACAATATGTTGTGAGTAGGGATAACCTCAGTAATGGAGTCGGTAAATAAACTTGCTCACACATATATTCACGCCAAAAACATAAAATATTATATACGAAATATAGATCATGCAAATAGTTTATGATGATCACATACACAGTGATGATTGGAGAGACAACAATTAAAATATGCATAGTTTCCCTGGCCCAACTGTTCTCCACCTCCACAAAATTATACACAAGAACATATATATATATAAGCCTATGCATATGTGCTATTCACACAGGGGCGCATACTCAAACTACAGTGCGTTACTTGGAGAAACCTGGTCTAATAATGAATAATATAGTTAACCCGGCCCATCTATTCCGGATCTCCATATAAACATCGAGATACTGAGGAGGGCGAGTTAGGTTTTGATTTTGCATATCTGATGAGCCGTCACGTTTGAACAGACGTGACATGCAGGCTGATCTGGAGACACTCGGTTTGTATTTGTCGTGAGGTCCATTATGTAGACAAGTCACACAATATTTCAATCAAAACAACACGATACACGAAAATATTATGAGTAGCAAATTGCAAGAATGTTCAACTAATATGTTTTACACCAAAGTACGTATCCGTTCTGACAATATTTATAACGCACATGCATATATTCGCATGCAGTATTTGGGACAGCAACCAACACAATCGTGCATAAACAAAGCTGGCGACTATTCAACAACACACGCTCACATGTACACGGTCATGTAATCGCACAGCAACACACATTACACCCGCACACAGACATACATGTATAAACGCATGGGTCATACAGAAAGAAGGCGGTGCTCACTCATGGGGGACGCATGCGCACACAGACATACATGTATAAAAGCATGGGTCATACAGAAAGAAGGCGGTGCTCACCGGGCGCATGCGTACACTTTGGCTACGATATTTGGAAAAACCAGGTCTAATAATACATGTGTAGTTACCCTGACCCATCTATTCAGAATCTCCATGTAAACATGGAGATTGAGATTAGGGTGGGTGTCATTTTGCATTTACATGATTGTTTGATAAGCCCTCACGTTCAAGATCGAAATCGAAAGCACGTGAGGGACATTTTGTTGTGTGAACAGGTTTTAATGACGTTATATACAGATTAGAAGAATATTACAAGAATTCCGCCACGGAAGCGGTGTCGCACCTGTATACAAAGGATTGGTAAATAAATGACATTGACCTTGGAAATTTGGATGTGGGGGTATGCATAACAAAGCATCATCCCTATACACACATTGGTGTGAAATATTATAAAAATCTGGCAAGGGGTTAGAGATATAGAGAACTACAAAATTGTTTGTAGAACACGGATGCCCCACTTACTGCTTTGACAATATAAAACAGCCTGATGGAAACAGAAATATCGTATGAATTTAATTAAGATCGACCAAGTTGAACTCATCATCACGTGGACAGGAAAATGGCCGCCAAGGGGAGATAGGTCATGGGAAATACTTTGAAATCAATAGGCTTCTTCCACGTGTCGTTACAAAGCTATACACAAACTTTGATGAAGATCGGCCACGTGGAAGTTGAGTTATCGCGTGGACAAGGATACAGAGTGTGAAAATTAATAATGGCCGCCAAGGGGAGATAAGACATGAAAAATCCGTGTGCAGACTGATTCGAGATTTGGTTTGTTGGGAAGCTGACGGTTCAAATTGACTGATCATACTGGGAATATAAACAGTTATATACATGTGTTACACTACATGAACCTCTCAATTGTCAAACTAAATCGGATGTATGGTGTTTACAGTTTCTCTGATTTGGCATTCTGACATAAGAACAGTCGAAAACATACACACACACGCGCGCACGCACGCACAGAAAAATACTAGACTAAACGTTCATCACGCATTATACGTTCGTCAATCTGTGCCAGTCATGTTTGGGGGACTCTGAACATGATCAGATGTTCAAGGTACCTCAAAGGACACCAGCTTCTTAGGGTAAAAACGATCGTGGTGGCCAGTTTTAAGTGATGGTGACTGATTTTCACAATATTGTCGGTACATGTTCATACGACAGCTATCTATAGCTTGGTATGTTTCGTAATTTGACTGCTCAGCTGCGTGCAAGGGACCAGTGTAATGACGGACGCGGTATGCCGCGTTCATGATTTCTATGTTGTAGCAAGTAACAGTTATGCATATAGTCATTTATATATTGCTGCATGACGTTTAATAAACCCGGGTCACTGTGTGTTCTGTCCAGTGTCCACACTACCTAGACTGGTGCACTCGTACATAATAAAATATATGCATTGTATGGGTGAGCTCTTACCTTCATATCTAGTGAACGGAAATTTTTGATTCAAGGTGGACAGTTTGGTCCGTGAAAACTGATTTTACACATACAATATATAATCTGGTCCCGTGAGCGACAAGGTCTATTTCATGAGGACACCCGATAGAACACACAATTGTACATGGGGGATTGCATGAAACCTAACAGCGAATATACTGATTGCATGTGTTTATACGGATCGCGACTGGTCCCGTTTTATCACAAGGTCCCTTATGCTGAGTTTTGCGCATTGCATACAAGTAACAAGTACACTTACACGCATGTGTTATCAACTCGTTGTAATGAACGTCATGTTGACATTGTTTATGTATATTGGACAGTGTTTATGTGGAAATGGGTAAGTCAATTGTCGAACTATTGATGCTCATCAGGGGGGCACTTGCCTTCACTTATATGGGCAATGTCGTCCATGTCTCTAATCGGCACCTTGACTTCCTTCCCGTTGTACGACATTAGCGCGAACACACGACAGCCGGCGACCCAAGTTTTTAAAAGTTTTTTGTTCCGTGTCAGCTGGCGCGCTTCGTATGAGAGCTTGCCTCTGAACTGCGTCAGATGCTCCTGGACAAACACCCCGTCTCCTAACGAGCGTCGGGATTCATAGATGCGTTGCCTCGCCTTCGAGTTTGTAAATTTGATGATGATTCGTCTGTTGAACGAAAGGCCCGCCTTGGTACGGCCTAGTCGGTGGCATTTATCTATGTCAGCCGGAGTCAGGTCCACGTTGTGATTTTGGGCTACATGGAGAATCTTCTCTTCACAATTTTCGGTATAACTACCCGTGTCACCTGGAATATTTGAGATTTCGAGGCACATTCGTCTCCCGTACTGGTCGAGTTCGTATAGTGTTGCGTCAGTGGACTTCAGGACTTGCGAAGATGCTCATTTTCACGTTTGAGGCCTCTAATCTCGTCTTTCAACTTTGTGGTTTCGACGTCGACTAATTGACTATTTGCGCTTTCAGTTCGGCGATGAGCGTGTCCTTAAATCATGCATGAATGCATCAGCTACCTCCTTAAGGTCCTCTTTGGAGAATTTCACTGGTGTTGGTGTGGCCATTGTGGAATTCGTGTCACTTTCGCTGACTGATGGCGACTCTGACCCTGGTAAGGACTCGTCGAGCTCTACTACTTCAACACTCAGATCCAGCTTTTGTGCAATACTTTTGTGCCTTTTGCTTACGGAGTCGTCGCGATTATGAGATGGTGATGATTTAACACGTTTCCTACGCCGTCTACCTGACATTGGTGCGTGTCAGTGGGTGGGGTATCATGCTATATATTCGCGGTTATTTTATCACTATAGCATATGTTTTTAATCCAAAACATGTCCGTTATATTGAAACAGTAGGTACGTTTGTCAATTGCATAGCATATCCAAGCTCCTCCTTTCGTTAGAAACACCTCAAAACATTTTTACATAATTTTTTCCATGGCGCGAAAAATTTTCCCGGCCATTGTTCGTAAACCGGAAGGACATTATGTTATCTCTGCCAGTCTAAGAAAGTAACTATTCACCCTAGGAAGGTGATTTTTGTCTCTATACCTAGGTTTTAGGGGTCAAGCTATCAATTAGAACTAAGTATTATGTTAATATCATATTGTAATAGACGGGCACTAATACTTCACTATTGTCTTTTCAGGTGCTGCCCGTATGACGAGTAAAAAATAAATGAAGAACAGTGCTTTTTCGTGTCCAAATTTGGATGTGAGAATAAGACCGAACCGTTGATAGACACTGGCCCTGTCAGAATTCAAAACTTTATCAAGCATAGCAAAATCTACGGGGACAGGTATCATGAACTTCTTGAAGAAAAAGTTAGTGAAAATCCTGAATGCACAGTTAAATGTCACAGAAACTGTGCTTCAACATACACTTCAAGCGTCCAGGTTGAAAGACACAAAAGGAAGAATCCAGAAAGTGCTTCGTCTTACATTCCACCAAAGACCAGGAGACGTTCATCACTACCAGCATTTATCTTCAAAGAACATTGTTTGTTTTGTGGTGAAACTTGTGTGCTTGAAAAAGATCCGAAAAACCCAAAACGTTGGCGACCAGCATATTCATGTCGGGAAATAGGCGGCGCAGTTGGCAAGAAGTCACTCAAGCAAACTATTCTTGAAGCCTGCAAACGGCGTCAAGATGAGTTATCAGACGTTGTGCGGCAAAGGGTAGATATCGCTGTAAGTGACCTTCACGCAGCTGATGCAAGGTATCATGTGGATTGCCGAAATAGCTTCTTGTCAGAAAAAAATGTGGCTTCAGCTGCAACCAAGTCTGATAGCCAAGTTAACATTGATCGTGCCTTTGAATCACTTGTTGTAATGATCAAAGACTCGTCCGGCTTCCTGAATTCAGTTGAGTTGCATGAAGCATACAGAGAATTCGGGGGTGATAGGCTGACACGTCGTTTAATTGTCCCAAACCTATGCGAACGCTTCGGAGATGAGTTGGTGGTTTTAAAGTCTCCAGGGTTAGCAGACATTGTTAGCTTGCGATCTATAGCTGCAAAATGTATGCGATTGGTTCAAGACGAGGATGATGACATTGATGTAACAATCAACAAACTGTGCAAAGTCATCAGGCATGAGGTCAAACTAATAACATTAGATAAAGATTGTTATGATACTAGGGTTAACCGACAGAAATGTAAAGAGACTGATTGACACTTTGATGAAACTGTTAGGGAAGCTGTCTCCTAACCTAGATAAGGCACTACCTGCACTTCTCATTGGTTCAATGGTAACTGGGGTGATGAAAAACCATACCACTAGTTTGCAAATTACTCTTGGCATCAAGATGAGGAGATCAACGTGTTACAAGAGTATGGTGTTACATGTACAAGTACGGCGTTTTAAACATTCAGCTGCCAAAGCCACAACCATGGAACCTTCACTACCAGGCCTATCGACTTCAAGTTCAAGCTTTGTTCAGGTTATTGTAGACAATTTTGATACTGACATATCGTCTCCAAACGGAAAGTCATCCACCCATTCCCTTGCCATGCTGCTCACACAACCAGATAGTAACAGTAGTGAAACAGTCCAAGAAGACAACATCAGGCGTGTGAAAAAGGAAGACATGGTTGAGCCAGTCGAGTATGACGTCGAGATAGAGAGATATAATGGTCCCAAGAAGCCTCCGATGCCACAGAACACGCCCAAACGATCAGTTCAGCCCCTGCGTATGTTGGCACAACAAGTAATTTCAAAGGGAAGAGCCAGTGAGATGGACTTCGCGTTCCTTCAAGACGTGAACAACACACTAGATTGTCCTGAGTACAATGGGTACAACACTGGGGCTGCACGTCGACAGGGTCATTCAGCACAACCAAAGACGAAGGCTGTCTACCTTCCCTTAATAGACATGATCCCGTCACACCCAAATACCATGATGACATCAATGGCCGTTGCACAGGTCTACACACGCAATATCGGGCAACAGTTCGTAGTTTTTACTTGTGATCTGCAGCTGTACAGGGTCGCTCTAGAAGTTCAGTGGACTTATCCAGAAAGGTTCTCAAATGTTATTTTACGGTTGGGAGGGATGCACTCTCTAATGAGCTTCATTGGATCTATCGGAACACTGATGGCTGATACCGGTCTGTCAGATATAATGTCCTCTGTGTTTGGCGGTGTGTCGAAAATGCTCACTGGAAAAAAGTTTCCCCAGAACGTCAGAGCATTACGAATGGTAGCTGAAGAGGCACTTCGCGGAATCATTCAGGATAAACCACTACATTGCAGTGGTGACCTCATGCAAATTCTAGAAACCGAAGCCAGCAAGAGTCAAACTACCAAACTTTGGGTCGATGTCTTGATAAAACCTGTCCTGCTCACCATGATGTTCGTACGGGCTGAGCGCGAAGGTGACTGGGCACTTCATCTGGCAACCTACAAGCAAATGCTACCATACTTCTTTGCTGCGGGGCATGTGAACTATGCGAGATATGGGTTGTGCTACCTTCGTGAGATGGAGCGGCTACCACAAGAGGTGTTGTCACACTTCATGAAGGGTGAGCATGTCATGCACCATTCTGCTGGCTTATGGAATGGCATCTGGAGCGATATGATGATTGAGATTGATGATAGTTGGCATCACGCTTAAGCCAGAAACGCTGAAGGTATGGGCCCTTAGTCTGCATGCATGCAGCAGGTTGGAATCTGATCTGGATGGCATGATGGATGAGGACACTCAAAGCAAGGTGGTGACAACACACAAAGAAGAGGCAAAAGCCAGGATCGCTGAAGACAAGAGAGACCGAGATGGAATCAGACAAAAACTCGACATTTGCATTAATCCTTTAGATTCTGTGGCACACCCCAGTGGTATAATCAATGTAGTTAGCGGCCAGATTGGTTCAACTGAAGTCAATGTCCACAATGCTGTCACAATCGGGACTGAACAAATCAAAGTTTTCGAAAGTCGGTTACCGCAGGGACTTTATGAAACCATCACGAAGAAGGTTGTTACTATGGATCATGCAAGGAAACATGTGAAGGTCGGAGCTGCGAAAGTATTTGATACCAATTTGATTTACTCAAGGGTGATTGGCCTACAGGCTAGTGGGTGGGACATTGACATTAAGGATGTGCTTGGTCATGAACTTGCGCCAGTTCAAAAGTCCATGTTTGATGATACTGGAGATATGAGGATTGCGAAATCGAAATCTACCTTAAAGAAAATTCTCCAAGTTGAGGTGTCTGATAGAGTTGCTGATGGTGCAAATGTTAGTGTGCTCGATGGCTCAGCAATACTCTGGGTAGTTCCTTGGCCTGCTGATGGGTCTGTCAATGACTATATAGCGAACTTCAAATATGCCATAGGAAAAAGGTTACGGGTCGAGGACGTGTATCTGATATTTGACAGATACTATGATTACAGTACAAAGAGTGTTACCAGAGGATCTAGGGCAACTGGTGTCAGTAGGGTTCATCATTTGCAAGTCAACAGTAAACTTCCAGCGCAGAAGATTCTACTAGCCTCTTCCAAAAACAAGAAGCAACTGTTGCAACTGATAGTTGATGATCTAGTCCAGGATAAGAAGTTTCACGAGGACAACACACGACATCACAAGTTAGTGGTAACAGGAGCAGATCCAGTGCCAATCGAAATCAGTGAAGGTTGAGTTGTCATTTCACGGGCAGATCTGGCAACTTCACACGAAGAAGCAGATAACGTCATTGTCCAACAGGTCTTGAGTTGTGCTGCGGAAAATGCAGAAAGCAAAATCACTATTGTTGCCGATGACACTGACGTCTTTGTACTGTTGCTGCATTATCATCACATGACAAATCTCAATAATGTTGTATTGATGGAGTCCCCCATCAAAGGAAGGACGGTGGTTGATATAGGCAAAACTGTGCAGAAGCATTCTGAGATAGTCGAAGGAATACTCCCGGCACATGCACTTTCGGGCTGTGACAACGTTGCCTCATATTTTGGAATTGGAAAGGCCACTGTACTCAAAACACTTCGATCGGGGCACTCACTTAACTTGTTGGGTGCACCAGGGCATTCTATGGAATCTGTTATTCAACAGGCTACCTCCTTCATTTCCGCGTGCTATGGACAAACAAACTGTAGTACAATGTCAGAGACAAGGTTAAAGGTATGGCTGTCAAAAACAGGCAAAGGGTCATCAACACCGAAGTTGTGTACCTTGCCACCAACAACTGAGGCATTCAAGGAAAATGTTAAAAGAGCTCACCATCAGGCTTTGGTATGGCAGTCACTGGAAGTGCAGAATCCACCCGAGTTGGACTCAACGGAATATGGTTGGGTAAAGGATGACCAAAACAAGTCCCTTCAACCAGTCACCCTCTCTGATGAAGTCGAACTAGCCCCAGAGATGGTACTACGTCTAATGAAATGTGGATGCCACAGTACTACTCCATGTAGTTCACGTGCTTGTAGTTGCAACTCTGCAAACATGAAATGCACAATATTTTGCGCCTGCTATAATCAGAGTTGCTGTAACCCGACATCATAGTTGATTGCATGTCTTTGCGATGCAAATGGGCAACACATTGTACAACAGTGTAAATTAGTTGGTGAAGTGGTAGCCATCCTTAAATATAAATTGTATAATATGCTTTTGGTAGTCTGTGTGAGAATTCAGATTTAAAATTAAAGAACATTTGTTATAATACCTGTGGTCGTTTACCTTTTCATATTTTCCCCAAGATTGAATAGTATAGAAGATATACCAGTGCTTGTAAACTGGCAGCCATTTTGGATTTCTAGATGACATCATCAGTATATGAACTTTGATCTGATACAGATAGATGTGTCTCCAAAATACCCAGTGATAGACACCTTCACGACTAATTTGGAGTAAATAGTTAAGGAAATATGCCAGTTTTAGTGTTACGGCGGCCATCTTGGCAGCCATCTTGGAAATTACCATTATGTAATACGATATTAACATAATACTTAGTTCTAATGGATAGCTTGACCCCTAAAACCTAGGTATAGAGACAAAAATCACCTTCCTAGGGTGAATAGTTAGGGAGTTATGGTAATTTATAGGTAATGGCGGCCATATTGGACGCCATCTTGAATTTCTCAAATTGCTCAAGAGTGACAACATGTCATCAAGCAGTTTCTGAAAGTATAGACCCTTAGCTACCAAAATCAACTGTAAAAACAACTTAATACAACAATGCAGGGTTAACCCTCTCTGCTCCCGGACTATAACAAAGCGCATAGCAAAACAGCGATGCAATAATCAATAATGGAACTCCGGATGTCACTAACAATGAAGCATCAATCCACTTAGAATGTAATCAACACAAACGCATTGAAACAGTACGAATGAATAAAGCATCAAGCCACATACATAGAAATGTAATAAGACGGATATAACTTAGAATGTCATCAGCCAGCAAGCATCAAGCCACATATAATTGGAATAAGACGGATAGAACATAAAATTTCATCAGCCAGCAAGCATCAATCCACATATAATTGTAATAAGACGGATAGAACTTAAAATGTCATCAGCCAGCAAGCATCACGCCAAATATAATTATGGCGGATATTACCTTCCATACTCAGTAGGCAGGAAATGTTCATTATAGGAATTATATAAGTGAATAATTGTGTCACTATTCCACCACTTCTAAAATTACGAGTGACCGCTATACAGATATAGTCATTTAGTAATATTTAGTTTACTGATAGTGACTCGCGGTGGTATCAGGCTATTTTCATATGCAAATGAGGCATGCTATCTTTTAATTATGTATACTAATTAAATGCGTCACCTGAAACAAAACTAATTTTGACAGTCTGATCATTGCACATCAAAAATGAATACAGAGAATAAATAGTAATGTCCGTTAACAGTTTAAGGAAACACGGTTATCGCCCCTGATATCAGTGGTGTAGAATGTATAATAATGTCAATCAATACGTGGAGTAATGGTGAATGAATGTTTATTTTGCAAAACAAAATGTCTCGGATGATGTCTCTGATATAAATAACATGTTGTGCCTACTGAGTGGGTATGTACCTTGAACAATTATTATATGACGATTTATAAAACAAAAATTGCTGATAAGAACTTGTGTTCATCTAATACATGTACTTATCATATATAAGCAGCATGAATGGGAAAGGATACAGTGAAACCTCTATAAGCCGGACACCCTGTCCGGTTTAGCGATGTTCCACTGTAAATCAGGCATATGGCCATTCTGGGACATGCTTATGTCTTTTTCAATCATGAACATGCCTTACTATCTTGGATGCGTTACCATGAATCCTCTCGAGTTAAGATCACATTATGTTCTCGGTATCCGGATTAGAGAGGTTCAACTGTATACGCAATACAGCGAAACCTGTCTAAGCCGGATACACTGGGAGGTCCCAGGGTGTCCGGTTTATAGAGGTTTTTGCTGAAAGTCAGACATATGACCATTTTGAAACATGTGTGTGTGCTATGCGATCATGAACATGCAATGTCACCTGAGATGACCAAGAAACCTATAACAAATAAGATCACAGATGTTTTATTGGTGTCCGGTTTAGTGAGGATGCACTGTATACGCAAAAGTGTGATGAATTTTAACTCACCCAGCATAATCACATTGGGATGTTCCACAATGTTATCTTCGTCTTTGTGTCGTTTGAATCGTTCTGTAAGCACCTCGTCGACGGTTACGTTTGGTTGTATGAAGGCATGGACGTTAGTGTAAACTATTTTACCCTGAATGTCATAACAAGAAACTTTGATGAAATCATCAGTGATGTCAACATAGTCGGTAAACGGTTCACTGATATCAAGATATTTCCAATACATGTTCGACGTCGGCTCGTGTTTTGGTCGGTATATCGGCGTATATACGCATTTTCTGATGTTCCCATTTTTCTGTGCACCATTTGCCGTTGTCCTGTTGATACGTAGTTGCAAACCGTCCACGTACGTCAGCGGCGGAATGTTTTCGCAGATTAGACGCTCTTTCTTCCAAACAAACTGGCGGATTGAGCTGTCAAATGGATCCACGTTCGGTATTTTGCAAGCGGGGGTGTCAACTAGGTATGGGGTTTGATTGGTGTTATATCCGCTCGTGACGGCGTTATTCGTGATGCCACAATACAATAATACGTAACAGAACAGTACACATACTGCAGCTATAACTGATATAGTTGGTCTACGAAATGGCCCACTCATGTTCCATCTGTAAAACAAAGAGCACACTATGTGGTTGTGAATTGGAAAAATCCGGTTTAGGGATTTGTAACCTGCGTAGCTCCTGAACAGCAGGGGCCCGTTTCACTAAACTTCTTATGATAAGAAATTATCGTACGAACTTCTTAAGCGCATTATACCGTTTCACTAAGTTAAACGTCAATTTCTTGAGAACTTTTTTGCGAAGTTCGTAAATTTCCTCGTAAGTCTACGATAGGTATTGGGCTGTCGTACGAAGAATTTTTAGCGCAAGTGTCACGGCGGCCATACATGTATTCCATGAATAACATCGCCGTCAAATCGGCGGCGCATATTTCACCCTATAGGTTTCGACCTATCCTTCCGTCTGTCTGTTTGTCCGTTTATTTTTGGCATTACATCCTTCGGCATTAATAAAATTACCCTCACTACTGATCGTACGTCCGTTCGTCTGTATATTTTATTTTAAAGTTTTTGTCTGTCCGTCTGTCTGTTTTTTTTAAAGTTTTTGTAAGTTTCTCAAATCACTTATAGGGGCCCTAAGTGCGTAGACAGACCGGATTATCTAGCTTTAGCTGCTAAATTAGTTAGCCAGCAAATGCAACTCAGATATAACGTGGCTTATAGAGTAGTGACTCACTATACTAAAAGCTGTTGATCAGTTAGTCCAGCAAATGCAGCCTGCTATAACGTGGCTTATATCGTAGTGACTCACTATACATGTACTTATAGCTATTAATAAGATAGCCCAACAAATGCAGCCTGATATGTAACGTGGCATATGGAGTAGTTACTCACTATAATTGTAGCTGTTGATCAGTTAGTCCAACAAATGCAGCCTGATATAACGTGGCTTATGGAGTAGTTGCTCACTATAATATTACCTTCTGCTCAGTTAGCCAGCAAATGCAGCCTGATATAATGTGGTTTAAGGAGGAGTGATTCATTATGGTGTGTACTAGTGTGGTGTAGGGGTGAAATGGATGACAACAGAAATCAAATAATTTTCAAAAGTAATATATATGTAATTTGTTATCATATTAGGAAATTTACCCATGTCCGTCTAATGTTCGCAGCCATTTCAGAAAACAAATTTTGTGTTTGTTATTGCATACTACATGTACATTGTATATGGTACATCGAGTTGCCATCTCCGCCATCTTTGTATGCACAGCCATCTTACAGTTTCATCACTTCGACCGTTTGACACATACAGCAAACAATATGACAGAAAAGGTATTGTGTACAATACATTATAGACAGATATGACAACATCGTGCTATAATTATTATGCAAGAAAGCTATACAACAGGTTCAGGTCATGCAAGGTTCGATCCCGTATTCAACCTGCTGCATTGGGGGCGGGGGGGGGGGGGAATCCCAGAATCAGAACGGAATATTTAATCGATCTCAAATGTGATTTTATTTGCCTTAGCTTGTTACTGTATACTATACTGGGCATGGCATCATTAGTGTAGGCAATCCATCAGTAACGTTTACATATTGTGGCGTTTGACACATACCACAAATAATTTGACATACCCATAAATACAAGTTTGTGCAACTTCCTATTGGTTGTTTTCATCACACTTATATATAAAGTCTGATTTCCTATTACTTTTAGAAGGGGCCAAGTGGCTTTGGTGTGGTATGGACATGGAACCAGGCCGGGTTATTCTAATTTCAGTGCTGAATATATATTTTTTTCGATGTAAATATTCCGTTCTGATTTGTGGCCAGGCCTTACATGACGTTTACCTGTTGTATAGCTTTCTGACATAATATGTATTGCACGATGTTGTCATATCTGTATATAATGTATTGCACCACATTTTAATACTTTTTCTGTCATATTATTTGCTGTATGTGTCAAACGGTCGAAGTGATGAAACTGTAAGATGGCTGTACATACAAAGATGGTGGATATAGCAACTCAATGTACCATATAGTATACAGTAACAAACAACATGTTGTTTTCTGACAATGTTCTGGAAATGGCTGCGAACATTAGACGGACATGGGAAATATTCCTAATATGACAACAAAGTACATATATTACTTTTGAAAGTTATTTGATTTGTGTTTTCATCCATTTCACCCCTACACCACACTACAATTATAGTGAATCACTCTTCATTGAACCACATTATATCAGGCTGCGTTTGTTGGGCTAACTGATTAATAGATGTAAGTATAGTGAGTCATTACTATATAAGCCACGTTATATCAGGCTGCATATGCTGGCTAACTGATCAGCAGGTACAAGTAAAGTGAGTAACTATTCTATAAGCCACGTTATATCAGGCTGCATTTGCTGATCAACAGCTATAAGCATGATAAGTATAGTGAGTCACCGTGACACTTGCGCTAAAAATTCTTCGTAAGACAGCCCAATACCCATCGTAGATTTACGAGGAAAGTTAAGAAGAAATTTCGCACGAAATTGATGTTAGTGAAACGGTAAAATGCGCCTAAGAAGTTCGTACGATAATTTCTTAACGTAAGAAGTTTAGTGAAATGGGCCCCTGATATTGATCTATAGTATTTGTTAAAAGCATGTCGGGCGTTTCATTTATTGAATGGTGAACATAGCAGATCCGGATGCGCATGCTGATGTAGATCTACACGGGTCGCAAAACCCATAATCACCATTTCTCCAGTCAAAGCCATATAATATACAGACTCAGCTTAGTCAAAACAGGACAATAGTTCTATCCTTAAGTGTAATAAACAGTTTATCTAATATACCACCGTCTGCGTTAATCGTGCCAATATGTCAACATTTCTGAGAATCTATTGGCAATATAAACGCGCAATCAAGCATTTTGATTGGCTGTCCCAGAGTTGTAGCACAGCTCAGGCTCAGCCAATCAAGCTGCTTCCTTTCAATCACAATATTCAAGTATTATTTAAAAACACATTTACAAATATTGGCAACATTAGCGCAAGCGATGGTGTCAAATGTAATAATAGTCAATTTGCCGTCCTTATGAATTACATGTCGGACCTATGAATTGTCTATAGTACACGGATTTTTGGTGGATTTACATTCCTGTGGGTGCCTTGGAGCAAATCAACTTGGTTGTCCTCTTGACAACCTTGGGCAACTTTTTTAATATGCAAATAAATTAGTTGCCGCCATTAGCGGGAAAATATTTCCTATCATAGCTCTACAACTATACACTACAACTTCACACACATGGTGTCTATACCTATGTTTTCATGGTCAAGGATGACATTCGTAGAACTGGGTAGTGCGCTAGCGATCGACCTGGAGATATGAATATTGTGATCCCACGACTGCGGAAGACCGTTGCACAATCTCTTGTACAGCCAATACAGCCAGTATGTGCCAGTTCAGCACTATACTGCCCTTCTGCAATTTATATTTCGTCAGGAATCACGTGCACGAATGCATATGCCATTGATATGCAATTGTATATGGTTACCCGACATATCAAATGGTGGGAGCCGACTAGGTTTAACGATATGAATCTTCGTTCAGGGGCAATGCACATTATTATGTATTTTTTTTGGGTTACATTGGGATACTGGTGAAGGGGTCTGGTTTGGATGTTTTAGTTAGTGCAGCATTCGGTGGTCTGCCGGTGATTATAAATGGGAATGTATGGGTGCGTGCCAATAGGGCATTCCGCATAGTGATGGCTGCCCTGCTGTAACACTGTCTCCAAAACGGTGACAAAACGTCAATGAGTATGTAGAAGGAGTACGACATCATCCAACAGGTAGGCACTTTGTGGATACTCTTGTGAAACCTACGCTATTGGTTCACCAGTTTCTTCGCGTTTAGAGGGCTGAATACTGGCACTTCCAGCAGCTTTGTTTGGAACGGATATTGCCGTACTTCTTCAGTGCAGGCCATGTTCACTACGCTCAGTATATCAGTTGCCACCTGCTAGAGATGCGCAATTGTTGCCAGCAGATGCACATCGAGATATCGCTGGAGCGCATGTATTGGAATTCAGTATCCAGTGACCAGTTTGGAGAACAAACTGCTATCGGGACGGGAAAGGGTGGTCTGAAGGGCCTGACGCTGTCACCTGAGGTGGTCACTGAATGGATTGATTCATTCCCGATCTCAGCGTATCTCCCTGATTCTATGGAACAGTCGTACTCCGATGAAGTGCACTGCTCATCATCACCAAGCAAGCATAAAGAGGAAGGTGATAAGAGACGAAAGCTGAACAGTGACGATCGGCAGCGGATTGCCACATAGCTAACAAAGCATTCCCATATGTTGGACGTCAAGATTGACGTCCTCTACAGCATTGTCAATGGTCGGGTAGCTCACAAAGATGCAAATGTGGAAGCTGCACTAATCATTGGAGCGAACATGGCCACATCCTTCCGCAAATCTCTGCCGTTTCACTTTCATGCCAAGATATACAGTCAAGTCAAGTCGATGGAGCAACTTAAGAGAGGCGTAAAGGTTGGTGACAAAACTGTATTCGACCTAGAGGCCATCTTCATCCGTCTTTTGTTGGTCGGGCAACAACGACAGTTGCAACTGGAACCAATTTTCCAGTACGAATTGTATGCTGTTCCACCTTCTATCATCGACGAGTATGGCTGCTTGAGGAAAGGAAACAAATCTTCACTCGACAATCATCTCGGTAGACCCCAACACAATCGTGAATGCACAACTACTTTTCTTTCACATCGTCTGGCCACACGGATGAGTGGTATCCGTCATCGTTGTGAGCATTAAGCGCCGCCTCTCAACTTACCCTACTTCCACCGAGAAGATATTGGTCTTTGACAAGTACAACGATAGCTCAGCCAAAGATCACGAGCGGATGCGACGTGCAGTTGATGGTTCTACTGACAATAATCTGACCATCAACAGGCCCTTACCCAATCGTGATGCCATTCTAAAGAATAAGCACAACAAGCGTGAACTCACCCGCGTGATATCCATACTCAATATGGGTGATCACATATCCATAGATTATCGGGATGACAGCAGCTTTGCACACGATGAGGCAAGCTTCCGAATGGACATGGCTGTGGACCGGATCCTCTGCGATGATACAGATATATTTGTGCTACTGGTCTACTGGGTCTGGAAGCTGCAACTACTTCCTAGCTGTAGTGTACATATAGAACGCTGGAATGGGGTGATGATCGACATCAATGCGACATGTATACATATGGGAGCTAAGTGTCTGGGCATGCATGCGCTTAGCGGCTGTGACACTGTATCATACCCATTCAGCAAGGTCAGTGTCTTGAATGCTCTGAAGGCTGGCGAATTTCCAGGATTGTTCGATGTACTGGGTAAAGCAAACGTCACTAATGTTGCTCTCCTAGAAACAGGCAAGCGGTTCTTCGCAGCTATGAATGGTTAGCAAACAGGAATCTCAATGGGTGCGGCACGCTACCAGATATATGCCAGAAGAAAGTGAAGTCAATGAGCATCATGGCATTGCCTCCGACAGACAATACCCTGCTTCACTGCTTCACCATATGTTAGGAATGATGATGTGAAAGGCGGTTGATAAACAGAGGGTTGTAGCTGCCACAGACATCAGATCTATTGCGTGTGTAAAAATGGGTGTTGCTATATGTACACTATAAAAGAAGATGGGATGGGAGGTGCACATCAGATAGGTGCCGATGCTGTGGATGAGGATGTGGAGGATGTGCAGGAGCTGGAGTAACGCGCGGTATCAGACCGAAGAAATTGCAGCAGCTATAAATTATCTAATTATTAATGAATACAGAGTTTAAATTTGTTAGTGCATTAATTTGGTAGTTATGGACTTATGGTTACCACAATGGATGGATTTGTAGAAACTGCACGACTACTGAGAAAATCCAAACATTGATGATGATGATTAAATGAACAAAGGCATAGCATATAATATACCCCAAAAAGAAAGTGTGTGTGGGTGGGGGGGCGGGGGGGGGGGGGGGGGGGGGGGTCGGGGCAATAATATAAACTGCTTCAGTACCATTGTTAATTATGGTAGGTGTACAGCGGTGGCTACTACTTTGAGTGCACTCCAGGACCAGCAGAGTATAGTCCATAAGAATGCACGACACTAATAATGCTATGCTAATATTAGCATCTCATTTACATAAAGGCAACACGCATACATACCATCACTTTATAAATGCATGTATTGTAATCCTCGACCATGAACACATATGGGCCGCGCTCTGTGAAAACCAGCCTTAATGACAACGTCATGAAAGCATGAAAATGACGTCGCAAAGTTACGCTTAAATTTGCCAACATCACGTCGGATTTTGACACTTGAAATCGTTGCGTCATTGCAATAAGTTGTCCTATTTATAGCCGTACGCTTTACTAATTGTGGCTCACAAATACTTTTATGTTGGATACGCGTGGCAGAATTATACAGTTGTTTTCATAGTGGTTCAGAAAGTTGTCTGTTTTTTTTTGGTTTCCTTCAAGGAAACACGTAGTGATTTTGTCGATTATTTTTTATAAAAATGGGCGATATTACAAATGATTTTTATAATATATATGGACGACTTGTGCCCTGACATTTGAAACAAAATAACAATACGACCGGTATTGTTGTCGAGCCTGCTTGCGGAAAGCGAGACATAGTGATCACAATGACGTCCGGGTGTCCGTCCGTCTGTGCGTCCGTCCATCCGAAATCTGCCTTAAAGTTTTTAAATACCTTATATCTCTGCAGTCCTAAGTCACATTGACTTGAAACTTCATATGCTTATTAGTCATGATTCATATACTCATGCTGTATCCCACTCATGCGGCCCCTGTGTCCAAGGTAAAGGTTAAATGACTTAGAAGTTTGCGTTCCGAAATCTGCGTTAAAGTTTTTAAATACCTTATATCTGTGCAGTCCTAAGTCACATTGACTTGAAACTTCATATACGTATTAGTCATGCTCCATATATTCATGCTGTATCCAACTCATGCGGCCCCTGTGCTCAAGTTCAAGGTCAAATGACTTAGACATTTGCTCCATATATTCATTCTGTGTCCCACTCATGCGGCCCATGTGCCCCTATGTCAAGGTCAAATGACTTAGAAGTTTGTGTTAAAGTTTCTGTCAAAATTTGCGTTAATGTTTTAACATACTATCTCTGTAACCGTAAGTCAGATTTGCTTGAAACTTCAAATAAATACACTCTGAGACCATCAAATGCCTCGGCGGGCTCGACATGCGGGCCGCGGCCATCTGGTTTAGAATACACATCACACAATCAGTATTATGTAATCATATTGCGAATATTTCTTTTAAACTTTATTTATAATTATTTATACAACAATTATAAACAAACGCGGGAACAATTGTAGTCGTCGTTGACGGAGGCGTCTGTATGTTTCTATTTTGGGTTGAAACCGGAATACTGAAAACAAACTTATCCTGTCTGATATACATGTACTTACAAACTGAGTATATTTACAATCATTGCAGACACTGATCAGACTGCACAGATGCACACGTCTCCAACATGTACACATTTAAGAAGTCCGATTTTGTCAGATCGTTGTTAATTTACTTACTACATGTACATTGTACGTAACAATGTACGTCTGCGTGCTTTGGTTTTTATCAAAGGGCCGTTCTAGTCGGAGGCGTGTAAATAATATAAAGCAAATGCACACACATTCCAGATTTGCAGAGTAAACGCGTCTAAACAAATGTCGCAGGGTGTGGAGTCTCATTTCAATGAAATTTATTTTGTGATCGGGTCAAATTTAGTGCATTAGGGCTGTTACAGTCTTCCTCTTGGCGTGCTCGGTGTAAGTGATTGCATCACGGATTACATTCTCGAGAAAAACCTTGAGGACACCACGGGTCTCTTAGTAGATCAGGTCAGAGATTCGCTTCACACCAACTCGGCGAGCCAAACGGCGGATAGCTGGCTTTGTGATACCATGTATGTTATCACGCAACACTTTCCTGTGGAGTTTCGCGCGCCCCTTTCCGAGTCCTTTTCCTCTCTTATAGCGGAATAGATATGTAAGATAAGTGTGCATTTTGTGATACAAGCATGAAATTTGTACATTGTTTGGAATAAGTTGACGTTGTCCTATTTATAACCGTACGTTTTACTATTTGTGGCTCACAAACATTTTAATGCTGGATACGCGTAGCAGAATTTTACAGTTGTTTCCATAGTGGTTCAGACAGTTGTCTGTTTTTTCGGTTTCCTTCAACGAAACACGTAGTGATTTTGTCGATTATTTTTTATAATATATGGACGACCTGTGCCCTGACATTTGAAACTAAATAACCATACAACCGGTAATTTTTAGATGACACCATCACAGAATCAGTATTATGTAACAAATAGAATTGGGCACAGGGTTTAATTCGTTTAATTTACTGTTTCGCCTGTCGAATGTTTAAAAAATCAACATAAAAATACAATTTGGAAATTTTCAGAAAATTAAGCGTATCACAGATGTAAAATTATGGTAGTGCCAACATATACGCCGCTCCTGGCATATCGCATCATGGTGACACTGGGACAACCATGTTTTAGTATTTAGTGTGTTGGTATTGTGTCACATGCATATTTATTGCGACACAATAATCATGATAATCATAATACATACTTGTAGCCACCACTTACGTAATATTTAGCGACTTTCAAAAATATCGCATTGAATCAGCCGTACGATTGCCGTTTGATAACAATGCAAATATTCTTTAAAATGACCACTTGTAAATATGGTTATATGAATGTATAGTAATTTTACTAGTAAATTTGCAATCATTGCAGACACTGATCAGACTGCACAGATGCACAGGTCTCCAACATTTACACATTTAAGAAGTCCGACTTTGCCAGATTGTTGTTAATTTTATTACATTGTACTACATTGTACTAAATAATGCCCGTCTGCGTGCTTTGAAAATACCTCCAGCGCTCGTACTGATAACACGTGTTTACGGATCTCTCTGTTATATCTTAATTTTCGGAATAAATCGTGGATTAACGTGTTTTAAATTATGTTGATACCATCAGAACGTTAACGTGTTTTCTGTTGGGAAAATTAAAAGAAATTCTTACTTGTTGGATTATATTCTTCTTTAAGTTAGAAAGTAAGAAATAGTGATTTTTTTTGAAAAGCGTGATCCTGACCACGTGTATGTAAAACTAACTACCGGATTACCGTATTTCTTATACAAAACAACCATGGAAGTACAACATCTTCAGGATGATTCTGTGATAACTGAAACATGTGAGGAAAGTATACATGGCGCCGCCAACCAAGACGTCAGCTTTAATTACACCAGTTGCTCGAGTACACTGATGTCGTGTAATGCCGGAGACATCGAAAACGTGTGTGTGAACCCGTCGCCAGCCGACCAGTTTGAGGACGTGTTCTATAGCACAATACATGACAACCACAGGACGCAACTAACATTTGTATCCCTCGTGTTTTTCTACGACTTTGTATCAATATTAAAAGCTGATTTCTCCAGCAGTGTAGATCCTGAAAACACGTCGGGCATTACTAAATGCCATGCGCACGTCAGTAGCATGCGTTGTGAGATTGTGATGGACACACATCAGAGAACTGTAACGGTCACAGGGGCAGGCCACAAACTGTGGAGAGAGTGTCAATTTAACAAAATTGCAACTACTCTATTCAAGCGTTTTGTAGAAAACGCAGAGAGTTCCCACATCATCTTCGAAGAAAGCCAGCAGTTACAGGAGGTGGTAGTGGATACTCCAATTATGTAAAATACGGCATCACCACCGGCCGCTAGCACGCCATTCCTCGCGCGTCAGGATATTACCCATACGGATCACAGCGTATCAAATGGGCGGATGCTCCGGTCACTGGTGGAAACAATTGGCAGAATGGACAAAGAGCTATCCCAACTGAAAGCTACTTTGATCAGTTGTATTGATAAATTAACACCTTCTCGGTTATATTCCGAAGTTGCAGCACAACCTGTCGTTGAACGGAGGGAACATACCGCCCGCAGAGTGTACATTATGCCCAGTAGCTGTACGGGAAATAGGCCAGTTGTAAAAGACACCGTTACAAGTCGCCAGCCTGTACAGCAAGATCAGAGGATTTCCCCGATGGACGCAAGTCAGGGCACACCCAGTCTCGACATTCCCATACGTATTACACGTCGGTCAAATGACCACCTTACGCCTTGTTCAGTGAACTTCTCGCCAGAAAACGTGCCATCTAGAAATGTCAACCAGATCCCGTCCAGCCAGGCGCGACCCCCCAGAGTACCACACGCAGGAAACAAAACCCTGCTAATTGGTGATTCCCTGTTAAGTGGTGTGAACAAGAAAGGGCTTAAAGGGGGCATTCACAAACATGCAATTGGGGGTGCAACAATCCGGACAATATCAGCGGAAATTGACATGTATGATTTGAATTCATTCTCCAATGTAGTGATATATTGTGGCGGTAATGATGCTGCAAACGACATATAACTGTTCGAGGAGAGGTACGATCAACTACTGGCGAAAATTAAGGCGGCAAATAGTGACTGCCATATATACATATGCAGCGTCGCCCCGAGAGGAGATATTAACGTTGAACACATAAACACCAGCATAGACAGATTGGCCGTCTACTGTTCGAACAAGGATGTGCAGTGTATTACAGACACCAACGGATTCTTTTATGATAAGAATGAGATGCTGCTACAGAATGGCCTGCGGTTCTCTTACCAGGCGAATTGCAATTCCTGGAGCGCAGGATTGCAATTCGCGTTCCCATTAATTGCAATTGGACCGCAATCGGACTGCAATCATGTGACTGCGGTCCAAAGAGTTGGTTGCGGAATTGCAATACATATAGCGCAGTTAGCGCTGCGCTCCGCTTTTAATTGCAATTTACGCTCCTTTGTTTCTGTAAATTGCGAAAGAATGACCGCTTTACGCTGCGCTCTGCGGTAAAACCAGCGGACCGCTCTGCTTAACCAATGCGGCAATACAATCGAAATAGTTGACAAACGTATCCGTGTTCCAATCCAAAATGTTATCCCATCTATCTAATTCAAAGTGACTAGCCTAGAAAGTCAGCGGTATTTGTGATCTGTTTTGTTGGTGCGCAAATATAAATCGGCGGGTTATTTCTAGACAAACAGTGAAACATTGACCTTGACAATTTATTGGACAAAACAAAATGTCGTCACTCACTCACTGCCGTTCCGAATATCAAGAACAAATTAATAGACACCACCATGCTGACAATATATTTATTTTCATATAAAATCAAATGATAATGTGTGGTCTACGGTATAATATAGCAAAACAAAGCATCAATTTTGCGTTTTGTTTACTTTTTTGTCGGTATCAAATTACGTTTTCCTATTATGTTGACATTATTTCGACGCGATCCTATAGTCGACATGACAATTTCTGAGATCAACACAAGTCAACTTTTCATAATGTCTTTCAATTTCAAGCTGCAAGGAGACTGTGAATTGCATAGTAACCATAATAACATGGTGAACATATTGATAATAATTTTAAAAGAAAAGCATATTTTAATTTTCGAAACCTGATCATAAAAAAAATATTAAAAATTTATTTTGGAATTAGATTTATATTACTGCAAACGTTCTGTTCTGGCTGTTGATTTCTATTGGCCCGAATCAAATTTTGTGAAGATAATATTTATTCCGGTGATAGCCATTTCTTTAAAATAAAACGGTTTACTTGTGTCACAGACTGACAGAGTGAGAAAGATAAATAACGGCCCGGATTCGAACCAGGGACCTCATGTTTACCGTACCATGCCAATGACTCTACCGAGCAAGCTAACAAGGCACAGATCATACACACTTCATCCCCATGGTCAGTTGCGTACTGTGACATTCTTCTCCGCCAAATTGAAATTCGTCCTCGAATTCTATGTTTAATTTTTGTCTCCAAATTCCATATGTTTGGGTACAATTTGGGAGTATTTATCAGTCGTGGTCCTTTGTTGGGCAACAGAATACTCAATTATTGTCCGTACCCAGAGTTCCGGTGCTCCATAGGTTTTTCCTGCAGAGTACTGAATCGGATCTCATTCGCGCTTTAGCTGTTAATTGTGACATTATTTTTTCTGTTACAGTAGTTATATTAGGGAGTTCTAAAAACTAAAATGATACCATAATCATTTCCACCCCTATATACTACTCCCACCACCCCCGAAAAATAAAAAATTGGTTAACGAGGAAATTGTCTCCCACCACCCCGAAAAATCCAAAATTTGTGTCATAAATACCTCATGTTTTTTTCACGTCCAATTGAACATATAAATCCCATAGGTTATATACGCCAGAAATAGCCACCCGATAATGCGCCGGAGGGAAAAAAAAAAGAGAAATGTTTGTTCAATTGGGATTTTGCATAATTCTATACGTCCGCACGTGATAGTTTATATTTCGTATTTTCCTCCTCCACTATAGTTAATTGATTCCGTAGATCAGCAACTAATTCTACCAACTCTAGTCTACCACGTTCACCTTTAGCCACCTGACAGCGTAGTTGCTTATGTCTACAAAGAGTTTGGGCACTAACGAATTTACAAGGGCATCTGGAGCATTGAAATTGTGGGGGGCACAAGGAAACTTTCTACGTCTCGCTAGATGCCTTCGTAGATAGTCTTTACGCGTAAACGTTTTATAACAAGTCTCACATTCCATTATATATGTTTATATTCAATTGGACGTAAAAAAAACTTAATGTTTTCACGACTAATTGAACAGATAAATTTCATAGGTTATACAAAAGTATATTACAGAAAATATGATAACGCCAGAAATAGAAAGTTTGAGAAGAGAAGCCGAATCTCTAGGGATTACTTATAGTACACGGTTGAGAGTTAGGGGGTTGACAAAGCTGATAAATGCCACAAAGAATGAGGCGTTTATGAAGCGGTTTACCCGCGCCTATAAAAGAGGGGCATTTAAAGACCTCTCACTAGCGGAGGAAGTTGGTAACAGAATTCAAAAAGAAAGTATTGCGGAGTTAAGGGCTAGTGTAATTAATTCTAAAGAATTACCTTCAAGCACAAATAATTTGTCTCAAATTAGACACACAGGTGACCAAATACCAAATAAAAGATCTATAGTTCACGCGATAGTGGAAAAAGGTGAAGAAATATTGGGGGCTCACGATGAAACATTGGAAAAGGTAGAAAATGGAAGACGGGTAGTTACATTATCCTTTCGTAAAAACATTGACATCAACGAGTCCGAACGCATGTCCGATAAACTCGCTCCGTATCTAACAACACATTTTTATTTGAGATATTCATATTCTTACAAGCTAGAAACATATGGAGAAACTAAAAATGGAAAACCTAAAACTCTAATATTTCACAAAATCTCCGTGGTAGAACCACTATCATCTATGAAAACCGTTAAAAAATGGCTGTCAGATAAGGAGCAAACACGAATAATGTCCGATAAAATAGACAGACCAAATACAAAGTGGAAGTTTGTAAGATGGGTAGAGGTTTTTTTTTTTTTGTAAAGCTAATACAGGGTAGTAGGGGAATAGATTTGGGACTACAATCCAAAGAAGCAGCAGGAGGAGAACTTCCAGAATGGTTGAGGAATAGAAAAGGTATGTATTCTTTAGATAAGTATAATGACGATCTTTGTCTGTTCAGGTGTCTAGCTATGCACCTTGATAAAAAGATCAGACCTGACAGATGTACAGAAAAAGCGGAAGAACTTAGTAAGCAATATTTCGGTAGTAATGTTGTTTCACCAATTCCTTTTTTAGATCTGAAAAAGGTTGAAGAGGTTTTTAAGGTAGATATAGAAGTATATCAACCGACCAAATATAACGTTTGGTGGTTGAGAAAGGTACCAGCGCACTATAATGAAATAGGTAATAAACCAATGACAATAGGACTGCTTAATAATCACGCATTTCTGATAAAAAACCTTAAAACACCTATCTAAAATTTACGCCTGCGATAATTGCAAGCAGAAATTCACGAAAGCGAGTAATATGAAGAGACACGGGCCAACATGTATGAGAGGTGAGACAAAAGTAATATGTGATGGTAATTATTTAGAGCGCCCGTGTTCGTCGTTCGAGAAAGCGTTCTACCCAAAAGGTTCTAACAGTTATGGTGCGTTCGATTGGATGCACTCTGTGGAAAAGCGGGAGGGAATTCACATTCACCACGAACAGTGCGGACACGGAGGTGAAAGATGGATTTTAGGAGCTCCGGTAGATGGATACTGTCCAGAAAGTGTGGTCAAGATATAGGTTTAATACAGAACTTTTACGTAAAAACCAAATCGCCAAGATCGAACAGTGGATAGAGCAAGTGCCGGTTATAGGTTTTAACAGCAGTAAGTACGATATAAACTTAATAAAGAAATACCTAGTAGGCGAACTGGCATCAACAACAAAGAAAGTAATGGTCGGAAAACGTGCAAACGCAACAATATTTCTATTTACTCCAGAGTTTAGATTTCTTGATGTAATACTTTATCTAGGACCTGGTGTAAGTTATGATAGTTGGATAAAAGCCTACGAATGCAAAGGACAGAAATCTTTCTTTCCTTATGAGTGGTTCGATTCTCCAGACAAACTGGATTACCCAGGACTACCGGATATAGAGAATTGGTATTCCAAACTATCTGGGAAAATGTTAATAGATGAAACAGAATTAAGTAAATGTCGTAGAATTTTCGAAGAAAATAATATGAAAACTTTCAGAGATTGGTTGAAATATTATAACGATTTAGATGTAGCACCGTTCCTAGAAGCGGTGGAAAAAATGTGTGAATTTTATAAACACAGAGGTGTGGATATTTTCAAAGATGCGGTAACACTACCTGGAGTAGCTATACAATATTTATTGAGAGGAACCATTAAAGAACAAAAATCTATACCGGAGGATGCTCTATATGCACCAAAAGAAGAAACATACGAAATGATGAAGGACGCTCTAATTGGCGGTCCATCAATAGTATTTACACGATATGCAGAAGCTGGTGTTTTAAATATTAGATCTAATTCCACAGGAATTAACAAACCTTGCAAGGCTGTTTTGGGGTACGATGCAAACGCGTTATATTTATCTACGTTAAATAAAGAGATGCCGTGTGGGAGAGAAACTATACACCATATAAATACCCCACATAACCCTAAATTTATTAAAAAGTTTTGTAAAAGAGTTTTATCTGGAGGCTTGTTTGGGTTTTCGGAGGTGGATATAGAAGTTCCACACAACTTAAAAGATAAGTTTTCTGAAATGTCTCCACTTTTTATAAACAGAGAAGTAGATGTTGATGAGGTTCCAGCACACATGATAAAATATTTGGAAGATACTGGAAGAACTAGAGGAAATGGAAGAAAATTGGTGGGATCTATGTCGGCCACTAAAGTATTGCTGTACGCGCCACTGTTGAAATGGTATTTAAAACACGGCCTAGAAGTAACTGGAGTTCATCGTGTTATAGATTATATTAGCGGAAAACCGTTCGAATGGTTCGCAAAAGAAGTTACAGCTGCAAGACGAACAGGCGATGTAGAACCAAATAAGAAACCAGTAGCCGACATAATAAAATTATTAGGAAACTCGTGTTGTGGAAAAATGATAGAGGCAACGGAGAGATATTTAAATACGACATATACACAAAACGAAACCTGTGTTGACAAAGCATTAAGATCTGCATTCTTTGACGATTTGGAAGAGATAGGAGATGCGGACGAAATATCTTCAAGAAAACCCAGGTGTGCGGTAAAGAGACCATTCCATTGTGGAATAGCGGTTTATCAACTAGCTAAATTGAGAATGTTGGAATTTTACTACGAATTTCTAGATAAATACGTAAAAATAGAAGACTTTCAATTAATACAGATGGATACAGATAGTATGTATATAGGAGTTAGTGGAAAAACAATAGAGGAATTGATTTGAACTAACTTACTAGACGAGTTTGAAAAAGAAAAAAATAAATGGTTGGCTTGGGATAAATGGAGCGAAAGAGAGCCCGGACTTTTCAAAATGGAATTTAGCGGGGATAGGGCGATAGCGTTATCTAGTAAGTGTTATTTCGTAGAAAAAATTAATTTCACTAAAGATTATTTGGAACAAATTAAAATTAATAAAAACTCTGCGAAAGGAATGTCCAAGAGAACTAACAATTTAAATTAGGATAGATATAAACGAGTACTAAGTGAAACTACAGAAGATGGAAAACACATTATAGATGTAGCACAAAATAGAGGATTTAAAATGAAAGACGGCGTTATGAAAACGTACTGTCAACAAAAATTAGGACTCTCGGCATACTATGATAAAAGACGCGTGTTACCAGACGGAATACATACAGAACCGATTTAATTAATAATTAGCAATCTAAAGACTCTGACGATCCGGGGGTAGCTGGGTGTCAGAAGGCACCATAAGAAGTTCTTCGCGAACAAACCCTCGAGATGGCCCATCATCCAAATAGTAGAGCACGGGCTCATCAGGTTTGGTAATAGATCGATCTAGATGATATACATTGAGAGACCACACGGGATCAGTCGCGCGGCGGCTGCCACCTTCGAGCTCTCCCGGTTGATAGAGGTACCGGACGTCAATATCCAATGGAAGCCGCTGCTCCTCTAAACCAACGGGTCGCCCGCGCGAGACGGCAGAGGGCTTGCTCGTCAACCTTTTAAACTTGATAGCATCTACAGGCTTCTTACCTATCAATCTGGTCACCTCTCCGTTCAGTGCGGAGACCACGGCGGGCAGTCTGGCCACCCACTCGGTCGATCGCGAATGAGGGTCTACAAGTTCTTTAGCGTATTGGTGTCCGAACAGTCTCTCAGCCAGGGTTCGATTGAAGCGTTCCACAATCCCTTGGTCCCGGTGGATGTTGACGCGGCCGCGTCTGATAGAAACTTTATGCTTAGACAATAGATGAGAGACCGCGCCCATGAACTCGCGGCCGGGATCGACCTGGAGAAGATTCGGCCATTTGAGAGGACTCCTCTTATATATTCGGGAAAGAGCCTCGGCCACTTCCTTAGACTCTTTAGTGGCCAACGGCTCAGCCCCCTAATAACGACTCGCTACGTCAACGATTGTCAGTGCGTACTTGTACGTCTTGCGACCGACGCGATCGTGAAGTAGAAACAGGAGATCCGCTTGGTGAACTTGGTTCGGCACCGGCACGTCGAATTTCGGGCGCGGAATATTGTGAGGCGCGGGTAAATAGATCTGCCAGATGGCCTGCTTCTTGAGCCATTCCTTGACAGCGTTTTCTGAAACCTTGGTCGCCGCCGCGAGGTTCTTGATGGCTGCGAGCCCCTTCCAGTAGCCGCGGGGGCTATAATATGTATTCGACAGCTTGCGCGCTAAGCGAACCGATGGTTTGGTATCAAGTTTGCGCGTGTTAATCGTATGCGAAGTATTCTAATATATCGGACAATCTCCAACATGCCCTCGCCAGTTCGTCCGGTAACTGCGTCGTTAATAATAAACCTTTGTTGGAAGTTTCACTGCAGCCCCAATCGCGTTTGGGTTGGAACAGGAGAGGGGAATCTAACTCGGAGGAATCTAACATCCGCTTTGCGAAAAGGGTGGCCGCTTTTTCGTCCTCGCGCCACGTCTCGAGACAATCTTGGGCCAGACGAATCATACTCTTTGCACCAGGTAAACGATGTTTTTGGGCAGTGTAGCCTACATCGATCATAGCGTCATAAAGTTCGTCAACTAACATCCTTCTATATATATATTTTTATAAAAAAAAAATTGTTTTGATTAATTTAAAATCTCGATTGAATATAGTAGCCGACGAGCCCAACCACACCCATTCCCACGACGATGAACGCGATCTCGCGGTCTTTTTGGGCCTCTGACGGTACATAGAAATCTGAAAGTTGTGGCTCGCGATCCATTGGATCGAGACTTTTGTGCGGATATGCCAGCGCATACTCGCGGTTGGCTTCTTCAACGTTCTGAAAAGTTTGCGCGGCGTGATTTTCACGGCGAAGCTCTTCATTGACCCAGTCCAGATGGGCGGTTCGTTTTTTCGACCACGCTTCCTTTGCGCTATTGAGTTGTTCTACAGCTAAGTCATGACGCTTACGCTCCTCATCCACGTTCGAGCTTTTCATTTTAGAGAATATAAAGTTGCTACCGCTGAACGCCAATGCGTTTACAAGCGCACCACCTACTATTACTGCGATTGAAGCCATTTATTTCCATATATTAACTGGCAGAATTCCAGCTTTAACTAGATAATCTCGGGTCCAAACTGCGGCCGCTACATCTAAGGTCGCGAGCCCTACGTCTCTCACAGTAAAGTCCAATTTGGGAGTGGTTCCTCCTAGGGCCATCTTTGATAATCGAGCATACCCGATACTGAAACCCAATATATACCACGGCGTGATAAAGCGCATTCACTAACATTTTACCATCTTGTTCAGCCATTGTTATAATTATTGCATATAAAAGGGGTCGCGATCAATGTTTAAATGGGGCGCATCCAACAGTGTCGGGGGTTGTTTTTTCAATTTCAACCTCGTTGATGACCTGTTGTCGCAACGGTAAAGCACATACAGGGTGCCCACAACCGACAGACCACCAACAACAACCCACGGGATCCAATCAGTATTGGGAGTTGGAGCAATCGGTTTCGATCCAATAGCGATTGGGGGAGAAACAGCTGCCACCGGGTGTTTTTTCGTCTCCGATTGCAACTCCAATCTCAATTTGAGTTTGACATTTTGAAGCTCGGCGAGTATTTTATCTTGTTTAACTTTTCGGGTGACAGCCGCCGCCCGCCCAGCTGCCTGTCTTTTCGGGTTTTTATGTCGTGCTGTTGAGGGTTCATCCAACGTGATCTGGTTCAACTCCAATTTCGATTGGGTTGAGTGTGGTTCCGTCATTCTCGCGGGTGTGTCTTGTGTCATCATTTATAATATTAGGGCTTATAGTTCGTGGGCATATATGTCCAAATTGACAGTGTTTACCCGTGGTCAACGCGGTTGTCAGCGGAGCTAAGTACATTCCAAACTTGTTATAAATTGAGCAGCAGGCTGTTCTAAGTGTGTGACCTATAAAAGGGTCAGTCTCTAGATCATCAATCAACCCCGCGGTGTTTGGTATAGGGAGAAGTATACTAACTGTGGTTGCGTACAAATGAATAGCCGCCGACCCAAGAGTTTTTGTCATCTCTGCTCCCAATTTGGATTCGTATCGCGCATACATTTTATCGATCTCCGCATCTGACATCTTATCCACCTGAAAAACTGAGAGACGCCTACCGAGATAATGCTCCGATTGTCCCACAGCAACCAGCGCAGCTAGCCGCTCTCGTCGCGCCGCATTTTCATTTTCATTCCGAGTCGTTGCACTCAACCCAATACCAACCCCCGATTCCGATTGCTCTGTCGGATCATTATTGTTGGCAGTCGGAGTTGAGGTTTCTTCTATGAGCTGATCGAGAACTTCGTCGCAGTTCATTTTTTTTAATTTTTTCAAAATTAGTAATTTAACTATTCTAACAAGTCTCATCACTTTAACATATTGCCAAGCGCACCACCCGATACTTATGATCACCATTATGCTCGCAACAAAGCTCGCAGCGGAGCACCAAATTGTTAACATTGTTAACCATTGTTCAGCATTTGTTCAACATTTGTTAAGCATTTGTTCATCATTGTTCAGCATTGTTCAGCAATTGCTAAGCATTGTTAAGCATTTACTCGGCAATTACTAACGAGCGTTAAGTAATTGCTAATTAATTATAAAATTAATTGATAACTTCGTAAGCAGTTGGTTGATCAGTCTTTAGCAAAAGCTTGGCGTGCTTAGTTTTCGAAAGCATCTGTCGAACCTCCAGGCGCTCCTCGCGCGTTGGGATAACGTCATTCTCTCGAAGACAGTCATCGAATGAGTCTCGGTCCTTGCAGTGAAAGAGGGCGACCCATTTCGTTTGCTCGCGCAGATCCTTGAGGACGGCGTTGTATTTTTGAGTGGAGATCCATACGCTTTGCCTCGCATGGCGGCCAGAAAATGCGAGCTCGGAGAGCATGTCCTTCTTTTTGGTCATCGCCGCCTCGGCCGAGCAATCATCAATCACATATAGGGTGGGCTCACCCTGGAATCTTTGATATAAACCACGCAACCAATCGTGAAGCCTATCACCCGGGTCAATAATGCATACCTCAGGGTCGGTCCATATCCACGGGCGCCGCTGATAAGTATCGTTGTGCCGCACAGTGGGACACAGGATCACAATGTGACGAAAGGCATCGCGGTAGGACTCCTCGAGCAAGTCGAGGATGAAAACCGTTTTTCCACATCCTGTCTGCCCACATATTATGGCAGAGTGAGCATCTCCAATCGTGAATTGGTATTGATAGCTAGATTTCTTAATTCTTTAGAATTATGTATTAATAAATCGTTAGATTTAGTAGATCGCTGATACGTATCGACCATCTTCGATGTTGAGTTGTGCGTCTGTAATTATATATAAGTACACGTTGAATGGCCCGGCTCCGTCCGCCTCTTTGGTTATCTGGATCGTCACACCCTCACTAGCATTCTCAACTTGGTGTCCGCTACCGTGTATTTGGTCATCGTCGCTGGCTCGCATGTCTAGCCATAACGCGTATTTGGTATTCAGGAACTCCGCGAGGGAGACGGCCGAGAGCTGCAGGTCTTTGGCAACTGCTGCAACCTCCGGAGAGCGCTTAGAGCCGGCAGCAAACTGCTTTCTTACTTCATCCCACTGCTGGTGAGCGCGAAGACCCGCGCTGTAGAGTTGATTGGGGACTCCCTCGATCGTCACCTCTACCTTCGTGATTTTGGGGTTATAGAATTTGTCGGTTTTTCTAGCACCGAGCGCGAACCGAGCATCCTCAAACAGCATCAGTATACCTTTCATCGAGCGGGCGGGTACGTTGACATTAATATTCCACAATGTGTCGCTTTTGTCTTTCGGCATCTTGCGATGGCGAAGAACTCGGTCGTAAAGTATGGCAACGCGCCCGGCGTACTGGGTTCTGATCAATCGCACGAGTTCGGGCATCGTGACCATGTCGTACTCCAGCGAAACATTCAGCCAAAGCACTCTGATAGTAGGGCATGTGGCTCTCCAGGAACTGAAAGTCGAGCGGGATGTAGAAGCGGTTGCCGTAAGCGCCCGCGACTGCGTTGTCGCTCGAGTTGCCATCTACCTTGTTACCAGCCCCGATTCTAAGTCTGGTTACGTTCCTATTTCGACTGGTGTCAATACCCTGATAGACAGCGTTTTCACGCTCTTGTGCCGTCTTCCATAGGTCCTGATAACAATGGTAGACGTCGCTGTCATCGATCGACATTACCTCATTACCAGAAATCTTTATCATAGTCTTCTTGACGATGGCACGACCCAGGTTCTGAACGACGGTTCGGTCCGCGTCCGTCGACGTTAGCGAAATAGTGAAAGCGAGGCGAACAGTACCCGGCACAATGACGTCGTGAGTTCCGAAGTTGGGGAAGCGGACTAAGAGCTGCTGGTTCTGGTCGATCGTCGATGGGTTGTTCGTAATAACGACACTCTGTCTCACGCCTTTTGCCCCGAGGGGCTCACGCAGTCTGCGGTATGGATTGAGTTTGCGACCGTATTGACTCGAAGACATAATTAATTGTATTGAAACTATTAAATCTGTATTGTTTTGTCTTTAATATAATAATTAATTTTAAGAAAATTATAAATATGGCTGGTCTCGATATTGGCATGGACGATTTCGATCGCACTACGGGCGACCGAGAAGATTACCTCGTCGATGATGATGATGATATCGATGATATCGATCCATATAGCCACGGAGAGGGCTTGGACCGAGAAGATTACCTCGTCGATTACCTCGATGATGAGGACGAAACGTCCTTCATAGAGCACCCGCCCGAGGCGAGTAAACATTTCGAAACGTGGGAGGCCAAATCCAAAACTCCGGCATGGGCGGGCGGTGCCAAGATTCCTGAGGGGATCTCCAAGAATGAGCTGGCGTCTAACAAGGAAACGAAAACTCTGGTGAAACGATGGGAGAGTATGGTGTCTAAACGCGGCATTGATGCCCCGTTGGATTTCCGCAGCACTAAAAGAGGAGAACTGTGGGTTAAATGGGGCAATACCTGGAAGTTGCTGACGCACAAGAACGACCCATAAAAGTTCCTCAGTCCCTCTTCATTGAAGCGATATGGAGTACTCCTCGCTCGAGCTCTCGGAGTGCTCGACGACAATCAGGCGCCGCTGCCTACAAAAATTATAAAAACCCTACAGTCTACCGACGAAACGCTGGCGAAGACGACCGCCACTATAGAAACGATCGAGCTCAGCGAGATCCCTCGCGTAGCCACCAACGCTATTAACACGATTGAAACCACGGTCAACGAAATAAACGGCACGAATTTTGACCCACCGTTACCTCTTCGCGAACTCCGGGGACTCGATAAGGTTCTGAAAACAACTCGGGGCGAACTATTCAATAACCTCTCCAAACTCTCAGCGCTGGACAAACATATTTCTCTAGAAGAAAGAAAAATAAAGGAAGCACGTGGCGATAGAAAATCTACCGAGCGGATCAACAAACTCCTGCGGTCGTTGCGGGACGAAAGAGAAGCTCGATTGGAGGCTGCCTCGACTAACCGTGAGACGCTTTCCGGTCAATTAAGTCGGAGCCGCGAAACAATCTCTAGGGTCCTGCACGAGGTTACTACACTCGGTGCGCGTATTCGCACTCTGTTCAGAGAGAAGGGCGTCACGATAATAACCGTCATCGCGACTTTCAGCATGATTATATCGACCCTAATTCTATCTATATCGTCTCTAGTTCTATCTATCACGGGTGGTTCAGCACCAGCACCAGCTCCAGCACCAGCTCCAGCACCAGCACCAGCACCAGATCCATCCTGTGGGGTAAAATAATGGATAAAAAACAACTAAAAGCCCTCGCCAATCTACTGGCTAAATTAGCAGGAAAGTTGGCTGCCGCGCTGCCTGGGTTGATCGGGGGTCTCCTCTCCTTCTTGTTATCTATATTATCAAAAACGGTCGGATGGCTCGCCAATAATACTTGGGCTTTAATCGTGGCAATCGCCGGTCTCCTATTATTCTCTGCCAGAGAGTTCCTACAACCAAAGCGTAAATAATCCGATCGCCACGAGGGCGATGACGAGCCCTAATTTCTCCTCCTCGTGTGTTGTGCTTCCAATCTCGATTGGTGTTTCCGCTCCTGTTCCAATTACGGTTGGATTAGGGGGACTCGATGGTGCATCCAATTTACGAATTGGGGTGGGTGTATCCAATCCAGGCACGATTGGATGAATTGGGGGTTTTATGAAATATTTTTCAAATTTATTTGGATTTACAACATCAACACCAATCGCAGATTGGGTGAACCCGATCATGTTGGGGGTGCGCTTGATGATATCCGTGTTCACGTTACCGTTGTGGCCGATTTTTTGATTGGCGGTGGCGATTACGATCTGATTATTGTAACCGTCAACCGGGTCGTCTCGTAGTATCATATTGCTCGGCGCCATATAAAGACCTATTCCAAATACATAGTCTACTGGGGTGCTGGCATTCTGCAAAACGTCTTGATAATTCTGGATCGCCTTCTCCAGGTCCACCCTAGCCGAGATGGCGTCCTCTACAAGTGCCAAGAATTGTTTTTGTGCATCAAACGCTGTTCCCGTGCCCAGTATAGAACTGCGAGTTTGCTTCTGTGCGCCGAGGATGACCCAGACGTACGTGCGAATGGAGTCGTTGACGCGAGTAACCCCGGCCTGCGTGAACCCTATACCCGTATCTAACATAAATGTACCCCACGCGTTCTGAACCTCAGCAGCCTGCTGTATGTAATCGACGTGAGCCCGTTTCGGAGGTAACATTTTACAAGAAAACACGCCACAGTGCCGACCTCCAGACACTTCCGGCCCGAAAGTCATCGTCACGGGGTCAAAATTCCCGGCGTTCCGACTGACGATGTGGTCACCGGAGTGATCGTGTCTAAAATCAGTCTGCGTCCAATTTCCGGACTGGCGAATGAGAACGTCCCCGAGGCCGGTGCTGGTAGGAAATGCTTTCTGTCTCCAGTCCGCGTCTTTTGAAACGTTAAATTCGTTACACAGTCTTTCAAACGCCATACGGTCGTATGCGTTGGAAATTGGATCACAGGCGTCGTCTTGAGGTAGTGAAATACCTAGTTCTTTGAGAATCCTCCTAATAGTATAATACACGTGAAAGTTGTAGACACTTCGGAGCATGACATTCTTGGATGTCAGATGGTCTTTATATGAAACTCCACACCCGGCTGTTGCGCACCATACAGCGAAATTTATTTGGTTCTGCCAAAACTACATCGGTGTTGCTTTCCACCCGCTTACCGCCTCCATCGAAGTAATCTTGGGCAACCTATATTGTTCAAAGATGTTAGGAAAATTGGTGGCAAAGCCACTATCCGGTCTAACCGTTACGGTTGGGTGTACAAGGCGGTTAACAACGTCTTTTTGTGTGTATTTACCTCCGACCGCGTACTTTACATTAGAGTTAAAGCTAAATGCTTTGGTATCCATTGAAAGATATTATTATGTTTGCTACTATAACTAATGTTCAAAAAGAGTGTTGTGAACTTCAAAAATTAATAGACAACTGCTGCGGAAAACGCCGGGTAGGCCTCAGATCAATCACGTTCACGGTCGGGTGGAAAAACATTGAACTGTATAAGGAGATCAACTCAGTCGGGCAGGTAATAGAACGGATAGAGACTATCGTACCCGTAGATTTTATTGAAGCAGTTGCCGCATTAATTCCTGGCCTTTGGGGTTTCGGAGATGTCCAAGCTTTAATCGCAAGGAATATGCCTGGTATTTGCACTCTCGGAATCTCAAAAGCCACGGAGATTGCGACATTGGACGTTGATAAAAAATTACTGATCAATCCGGGGTTGGCCTCAATGTTAGTATTTAAATATGCACCCTCTTACAACGAGGATGAAGGGCGAATGGTCCCGGGGACCTTTGTCTTCACCGAGGGTTATCACCGCGGCGATACCCCAGTAAACTTCGCCTTCACGAAAACTCTCGGGGTGCACCTTGATCGGGTGAACACATCGTACAACACGGTAGACGGATCCCCCAGCACATTACTGAAAACTGTGCCCGCCAGCGACTGTTTCTATGGCGAGACTGTGACCTTAGACTTCCCACACCCCGAGATGAAAGTTTTGGAATCGGGACACATCCACGAGTTGAAGATTTCTATTCTTGATGATAAAGGGCGAGAGTTGAAGAACGATTACCCGATTTCGGTCGTCCTAGAAATTTCAAATTAATTAATAATTAATTTTAAGAAAATTATAAAATTAAGAAAATTATTTAGAATTAAACGCATGTTCGTAATTTATATATTATCAACATTATTGAAAATAATGAGTATATACGGACCAGGTTGTTCTTCCGATTGGTGACAAAATATAAATTCAAGAATTTGGAACCGGCAGAAGGGGGATTCATCCCGACAGAGGGCGACTTTAATTAACTACCCAAAAAACAAAGGCCTTGATCAATAGAACTATATCGATGGCCACGGACGAGATTCATAAGAGTCTACTATCACAACTTAGAGAATATGCCCTGGTTGTGAACACACAAAGTCGTGAAGAAACGCATACGGAACTAAACGAACTAGGTAAAAAAATAACCAAATTTCGAAAAGAGGCCCGGTTGGGTATTGATAAAGTCCGAGAAGACCGGCAGGCAGACCTTACGGAGGCTTATGATGCGTTGCGCTTAGAGGACTCTCTCACCAGAGAAGCGACACTTACTGAATTAGACGTTAAAATAATCGATTTTCGAAAGGAGACCCGAACGAATATTGAGAAAGATCAGGCGGCTTATAAGGTGTTGCGCTCAGAGGACTCTCTCATCAAAGAAACGGAACTAAACGAACTAGGTAAAAAAATAACCAAATTTCGAAAAGAGAGCAGGTCGGATATTGATAAAGTCCGGGCAGACCGCCAGGCGGCCCTTACGTTGCGCTTAGAGGACTCTCTCATCAGAAATGCGGCATTTACCGAACTAAGTAAAAAAATAACCAAATTTCAAAAAGAGGCCACATCGGGTATTGAGAAAGCACGAGAAGACCACCAGGCGGACCTTACGAAGGCTTATGAGGTGTTGCGCTCAGCTCAGAGGACTCTCTCATCAGAGAAGCGGCACTTACTGAACTAGATAAAAAAATAACCAAATTTCGAAAAGAGACCCGGTCGGGTATTGATAAAGTCCGAGAAGACCACCAGTCGAACCTTGCGGAGGCCATTGCGGAGGCTTATGATGCGTTGCGCTTAGAGGGCTCTCTCAGCAGAGAAGCGACACTTACCGAACTAGACGGAAAAATAGCCGAATTTCTGAAAGAGACCCGGTCGGGGATTGAGGGGTCCGAGAAGACCATAAGGAGGCCATTGAGGAAGCTTATGGGGCGTTACGCTCAGAGGACTCTCTCAACAGAGAAGCGGCACTTACTGACATATACGAAAAAATAACCGAATTTCGAAAGGAGGCCCGGTTGGGTATTCATAAAGTCCGAGCAGACCGCCAGGCGGACCTTACGAAGGTTTATGAGGTGTTGCGCTCAGAGGACTCTCTCATCAGAGAAGCGGCACTTACTGAACTAGACGTAAAGATAACCGAAGTTTCCGATAAACTGAAACATGATCGTATAGCCGCGACCAAAGCTCTTGAGGAGGCCTCTTATAAGATTCGTACTGAGGCATATAACGCAAACAGGGCGCTTGCCGGAATAGTGAAAACAATGAAAACACCAAAACGTGTCATAACAGTTTGGGCTGAGAAGCGGGGCCCATTGGTTGAGGGGCACTATGAATATTCGTTCGGTGCCAAAGCGAGTAATAAATATGGGGGATACACTATGACAGCTGCAGGTGAAGTTATCCAAATGGCGGTCTGCTCGGTTAATGCTAATGGTAAACCTGTGGGCGCGGTCTCGATAAATATTGTAGTAGATGGGGAAGAACGGGGGGTTGGAGTCACTAAAATCTCTGGAGATAGTTCGACGATTGTTTCGTTCGCCGGTGATGATCGAATTAGACTTTCCCAAAGTAGTGTTATTAACTTTGTTACGAAAATCGGTGACTCAGAGAGTTCTTCCACTATTGTCTCATTGTTAATTGAACTTAATTTGTAAAATACTAATATATTGAACTAAATTTGTAAAATTTAAATATGAACGAATCACTGTATCCAACTCTCAATACCACTCCACCAACACTATATCCAATTAACGAAAGAAGTTCAGATTTTAGGTTGAATAATATCGTCGCTACGCAGGATATTTTAGTTAGAGAATGTGCAAATAGAAAAAGACACGCTAAAAAATATAAGCGCGCGGTGAACATAGCTGAAGCATCTAGTACGGTTCTGGCAAGTGTTTCTGTGTTGTGTGGGGGCGGGAACAGCTGCAACTATATCCACCATTATAACGGTTCCTGTAGCAAGGATTTTATGTGCGGTGTCGGCCGTTTCTGGGTTGCTGTGTATGGTAATTAGGGCGGCGGGTGGAAAACTCGAGAACAAAAGTAGAAAACATGATAGAATATCTGTTCTCGCTAGGTCTAAGAAAAATAGCATCGACGTTATGGTGTCCAAAGCGTTGGCCGATAAGAAAATATCAAATTTAGAGTTTGAATCCGTGGTGGAAGAAATGGGGAGATATGAAGAATTAAAAAATGATATAAGAATCAAGGCGTGCGCCACCATGCCCAAAATTGAGTGTACTGATTGGGATAAATTTAGGGTAAAACTTGGAAATAAAGTCGGAGGAAATGTTACAGCATGTGATATTTTATAAAATAATTTTTTAAAAATAATTAATTTTCTAATTTTCTTAATTTTATAATTTTCCTAATTTTTTCAAAATTATTTATTATATTGGTGCAGTAAGCAAATTTACATACCTATACAACATGTGTTTTTCACTGAGAATTACAAATTCAGTCGAGGATTACACTGTACACACCGTCTGTGTAATTGATACACTCGGCTCTGTTTACCTTTGCTATCAATTTAGCATGGTTCATAACCCGTGTAATTGAAACATTGTCGTAATTGATAATTGTACAACACTAGGTAATGTTTATCATAACAGCCTACGTGGTCGTGTGGGTTAAGGAGATACTTTATAGAGACGAGGGTCGTGGGTTCACGCCGCAGTTGGAGCTAAACATTTTTATTTATTTATTTCTATCCTTACAAATGTGGTTTTAAAAAATAATTAATTAATTATATTGGTGCAGTAAACAATTTATTATTTAATAATTTTGATAATTCTAAAGAATTAATTAAGAAAATTATTAATAATTTAAAAAAAAAAGTTTAGGTCCTACCGAGGCTCGAACCCGCGCCAGCAAAACCCTTCTGGGCCCACCCGGCTAGCCACCTTCTTTGTTCTTTCTCTTTCTCTTTCTCATCTCGTGGCTAGCCGGGTGTAATAGCTACCCGTACAGTACACCCCCATCTATCGGCTGATCTAGGAATCAGTGTCGAAATTCTAGGCAACCTTGGAAGTGCCTGCACGGAAGCACTGAGCGCTCATTTTTCATCCAGGGGCGTCCCCCCAACCCCCAAGACAAATTATTGTTGTTAATTTTACATATATTAAGCTAAACCGTGTTGTGCAATACCAAAACATGCCAACCAATCAGAATGTAAGAAATACTTCCGGAATATCGATAGCGGGTTCTCGCTGTAATACACACCCTAGTGTGTGTAGTATATATTACAGTGTTTAGTTTCCATCCCGGAAGACGTAATCGTGTAAACCTCTCTATAAAATGGACACTTAATATACGTGTAAGGTGGGACACCTAATTTTACATTTTCATAACGCGTGTAATTGGAACATTGTCGTCTGCTTGGTGTGATTACAACATAAATTAGTTCTGTTCAATAATAATGTTTCAATATCATAGCGATATCGTAGAAATGTATATTCGTAAACAAATCGTTGGGTTTTAACAATTTTATATAATACACCTTAGTTTCATATCTGATACGCATTATCAGTCTTAATGTTTGTATTTGCCTCTTGTATGGTTGACATAATTGCCGGTATAATATTGTAAATGTAACGTTTTTATCGGAGCGTAATAAATTACGCTGGTATTTCATATATTCGATATCGCCTAATGTTCTCATTTTATAGAATTTATATATAGGATTATAACCCCCATAAGCTTCGTAAACTTCTTCAACACAGTTATTAAACAATTTCAATTCCAATTGAATTGTATTATCCATTTTCTCTAATAGTTGTTTTTTTTCTGTTCAATTTCCAATTTCTTCTAATAATTTTCCAATTTCTTCGTTAAAAGAGATATCGTAGAAACGCATATCCGTCAACGAATCTTTGATTTTAAACTGTTTTATAAAATTAGTTTGATAATATTTCGGTAGTGTTTCTCCGATCCAATTGATCCTATTTAGTCGCTTCATACACAAATTTGATCCTTATACCGGCGACATAATTGCCGTTTAATATTGTAAATGCAACGTTTTTATCGCAGCGTAATAAATTACGCTGATATTTCATGTATTCGATACAACATAGTATTGTCATTTTATCGTGTTTTAATACTGTAGAAACAGCGTAAAATTCTCCATAAAAGTCATTACAAAATTCCAATTCGTTGTGTATTTTATTATCCATTTTGTTATAATATTTTATTATAACCTATTCAATTTATCTGTTCAATTGGACGTGGAAAAAACATGAGGTATTTATGACACAAATTTTGGATTTTTCGGGGTGGTGGGAGACAATTTCCTCGTTAACCAATTTTTGATTTTTCGGGGGTGGTGGGAGTAGTATATAGGGGTGGAAATGATACCACCGTAGGTGGTATCATTTTGACTCCCTATATACTACTTGTACTTATTACACAGAAATGAATAAGTATAATACTGACATTTCTTTCAATTGAAAAATACAGAAAATATGTCGCAATTAACAGTTGGAAGTGCAAATCAGATGTGATTTGGTACTTTGCACGGGAAACCTACGGAGAGCACCATTATAAACTCTCGGTACGGACGATGTGGGAGTATTCTGCAGAGTTACTTCTGCCTTACTACGTTGGGCGCTAAATGTCACAGGGTGAGAAAGATGTGCACCAGCCCGGAATCGAACCGGGGATCTCTGGTTTACCACACCATCGCTCTACCTGCTGAGCAAACCGGGCACAAATACACACTTATTCACCATAGTGATCATTTCATTCAACCAAACATTCACAAGCTAGAAGTTATGCCAAATTATTACAGTCACCGTCACAGATTATGCTCTTGGCGACATAAGCGGACACAAATTTGGCCATCAATTTGATCAAATAAACAACGGAATCCGACAGATAACACTACGACGCGCATGGAAACATCATTATTCTGGTACTTGGAATCAAAATGGTGGATATTAAGATCAATATGTGAGGCGCTGACGGAACCTTTAACATTTTTTATCACGATAGCAGCTACAGGGATTGTTGGACGCATTTATTTAGAGAAACAAGAGATTACAATGGATTGGATAATATACTAAGTGACATTTTGTTCTAACGTACACCAACATAGAGGATTAAATTTGCGACAATGTTGGATTCTGGATTTTGTGGACAGGTGACAGAAATCGGAGCTGGATAAGAACCGACAGACGTGATTCTGAATATGGTCTGTGGTTTTTCTTCCAGATCATGTCATGCATATTTTAATTTCACGTCATGTCAAAGCAGAACTATTGAATATAATGAATAACTTTAATATTCTACACCAGAATTAAAGTTCATTCATCGTCTGATGTGAAACTGATGAATTAAGGTAAGTTACTTGTATATGACAACTTTTGCCTCACCACGATAGTGGAGGGGGCATTTAGTGTTACCCTTGACCTTGTCCGTTCTTCCGTCCGTCACCAACCTAGTAACTCGAAAAACTTTTAAACCGTAATAGCTACATACCTGAAACTTGGTACATGTATGTTTGATTCGACCCCATGGTCATGGATTATCTCCCCCTTTTCAAGTTAGAATTTTCCAATTTTGTCTTGTAGCTTGTAAAACTTTTAAACCCTAATAGCTACACACCTGAAACTTGGTATGTCCTTATGATGAGTAGATTTGCAAAGTTTATTTTCATTCGATCCCCGAGTCATGGATTATCTCCCTCTTTTTGAATTAGAATTTGAAAATTTTGCCTTGTAACTCGTAAAACTTTTGTAATAGCTACAGCACTGAAATTTGATATGCAGCTTCCTTATGATGAGTAGATGTGGAAAGTTTATTTCGATTTTTGATTCGAACCCCGTGTCATGGATTATCTCTCCCTTTTGGACACTGTAATTTTGCCTTGTTTACTATCAAAGCGATATGTGGGGTATCCGTGTTCTATGAACACATTTTCTAGTTTAGTTATCTCCCTTTGTTTTTTCGCGCACTGATTTGTCCGGAGCATAAGGCGAACACCCTTTGCAATATTTTTTATGAAACTTAACACATGCATAGGTCTCACTGGACAGGGCGGAGCTAGCGTTAAAGGTACATGCCCACTCAGTAGGCACAAAATGTTCTTTATGTCAGAGACATCATCGGAGACATTTTCTGGCCAGATAAACAAATCATTTACCATTACCCTTACAGTATTGTTTGGATTATTATACATTTTATATCAGAAGAAAATTTCCACATTGATATCAGGGACGGTAAACGTGTTTCCTTAAAATGTTAACGGACATTACTATTTATTCTCTGTATTTATTTTTTGATGTGCAATGATCATACTTTATAATCTGTCAATTTTGTTTTCAGTTGATGCATTTAATTTAATAGTATAAATAATTATAAAATATCATGCCCCATTTGCACATGAAAATACCGATACCACCGGGCGTCACTATCAGTAAAATAAATATTACCAAATGATTATTATATCTGTATAGCGGGCACTCGTAATGTTTATAACTAGTGGAATAGTGACAATTATACACTTATTTAATTCCCATAAAGAGCATTTTTAGCCTACTGAGTGGGCTTGCACCTTTAAAAAGGGATTGGACAATTGTTGTCGCGACCGCCTGCGGGCAGTGCGATATAGTCTGCACATTGACGTCCATCTGCATTTTTTTTGCCGAGCCTGCTTGCGGAAAGCGAGACTTAGTGATCACAATGACGTCCGAGCGTCAGTCCGTTCGAAATCGGTGTATGCTTTTAAATACCATATCCTTTTAAAGTCACATTGACTTGAAACATCAAATGCTTATTAGTCATCATCCATATATTCATTCTGTGTCCCACTCATGCGGCCCCTGTGCCCCAAGGTCAAGGTCAAATGACTTTGAAATTTTTGTTAAAATTTTTGCATACCTTATATCTCCACAACACTTACCCAGATTTGCTTCAAACTTCAGAAAATTCTTTATTATCATCAATATTTTCATATTATAGCCCACACATGCGACCCACATGCCCAAGATCAAGGTCAAATGACTTTCAAATTTGCGTTAAAGCTTTTACATACGTTAATTCAAACTTCAAATAAATATACTCGGACACCATCAAATGCCTCGGTGGGCTCAACATGCGGGCCATGGCCATCTGGTTTTTATTTACCGTAGGTTAAAGTTTTTAAGAACACTATATCTCAGAAACAGCTTCGCCAATTCACTCGAAGCTTCACATGTGTGTTTATCATCATCCATATTTTCATTCTATGCTCAACCCCTGCAACCCCTGTGCCCAATATCAAGGTAAAATTACTTTTTTTTGACATGCCTGCATGTGGACAGTGTGATATAGTTGTCACATTGGCCTACATACGTACGTACATCCATATGTACGTCACTTCGTGCGTCCGGTTAAATTTTTTTGATTTAAGGTTAAAGTTTTTAAAGGTACATGCCCACTCAGTAGGCACAAACTGTTCTTTATAGCAATTAAATAAGTGTATAATTGTGTCACTATTCCACCAGTTCTAAAAAGTATGTGTGCCAGCTATCCATATATAATCATTTAGTAATATTTATTTTACTGATAATGACTAGCAGTGGTATCAAGCTATTTTCATATTCAAATGAGGCATGATATTTTTATGCCACCGGGTTTCGATGAAACGGGTGGCATATAGTGTTTGGACCGTCCTTCCGTCCGTCCGTCTGTCACCACTTTGTCACAGTTTCTCAAATATGCTGCAGGTGGCATCCGCGTTCGACAGACGCATTTCTTGTTTTTAATAATTTATGCTAATTAAAGGTACATACCCACTCAGTAGGCACAACAATTAAAGTTATGTGTATTCTCAGTTATTTGTAGGAATTAAATAAGTGTATAATTTTGTCACTATTCCACCAGTTCTAAACATTACGAGTGCCCGTTATATGGATATAATCATTTAGTAATGTTTATTTCACTGATAGTGACACGCGGTGATATCAGGCTATTTTCATAGGTAAATGGGGCATGATATTTTTTTATTACTTATACTAATTAAATGTGTTTCCCTGAAAAAATAATGTTTTCGACAGATTATAAAGTACATGTATGATCATTGCACATCAAAAAATAAATACCGTAGTAATGTCTTGGTAACATTTTAAGGAAACACGGTTATCGCCCCTGATAGCAGTGTGGAAATTTACGTCTGATATAAAATGTATAATAATGCCAATAAATATGTGTATTAATGGTGAATTAATGTATATTTTGCCCGAAAATGTCTCAGATGATGTCTCTGAAATAAAGAACATTTTGTGCCTACTGAGTGGGCATATACCTCTAAGAACACTATATCTCTGAAACCGCTTCACCAATTCACTCGAAACTTCACATACGGTGTATTTGTCACCCACATTTTCATTATTATTTATATGTGACCAATGTCACGGTCAAATTACTTCGAAATTTCCCTTGAAGTTTTTGTTGGGCCCGCTTGCAGACAGAGAGATATAGTTGGCACATTGGTGTGCATTCAGGATAAAGTTTTTGGTTAAAGTGTTTTTTAGTTAAAGTTTTTGGGTATACTAATCAAAGCCTCGCGGGTGCGGCCCGTTTTTACGTCGACGGGCTAAAGCTTTGTTGCAATAACAAAAATTGTTTGTACTATCAATGCCTCGGCGGGCACGACATGCAGGCCATGGCAATCTAGTTATTATGGCATGCGATTTGATCAGTCGGCCATCGCACCATGACTAGTTTAGCACTTGATCAGTCGGCCATCGCACCAGGACTAGTTTAGCTCTTGATCAGTAGGCCATCACACCAGGACTAGTTTAGAACTTGATCAGTCGGCCATGACACCAGGACTAGTTTAGCACTTGATCAGTCAGACATCGCTCCAGGACTAGTTTAGGACTTGATCAGTCGGCCATCGCACCAGGACTAGTTTAAAACTTGATCAGTTTCCCATCTCACCAGGACTAGTAAAGCACTTGATCAGTCGGCCATCGCACCAGGACTAGCATAGCACTTGATCAGTCGGCTATCGCACCGGGACTAGTTTAGCCCTTGATCAGTCGGCCATCGCACCAGGACAAGTATAGCACTCGATCAGTCGGCCATCGCACCAGGACTAGTTTAGAACTTGATCAGTCGTCCATCGCTCCAGGACTAGTTTAGAACTAGATCAGTCGGCCATTGCTCCAGGACTAGTTTAGAACTTGATCAGTCGGCCATCACACCAGCCACCAGGACTAGTTTAGCACTTGATCAGTCGGCAATCTCACCATGACTAGTATAGAACTAGATCAGTCGGCCATCGCTCCAGGACTAGTTTAGACCTTGGTCAGTCGGCCATCACACCAGGACTAGTTTAGCCCTTGATCAGTCGGCCATCGCACCAGGACTAGTGTAGCCCTTGATCAGTCGGCCATCGTTCCAGGACTAGTATAGGACTTGATCAGTCGGCCATCGCACCAGGACTAGTTTAGCTCTTGATCAGTCGGTCATCGCACCAGGACAAGTAGAGCACTTGATCAGTCTGCCATCGCACCATAAATAGTATAGCGCTTGATTAGTCGCCCATTGCACCATGCCCAGTATAGCACTTGATCAGTTGGCCATCTCACCATGCCCAGTATAGCACGTGATTAGTCGGCCATGCCGAGTATAGCATTTGATCAGTCGGCCATCGCACCAGGACTAGTAGAGCACTTGATCAGTCTGCCATCGCACCATAACTAATATAGCGCTTGATCAGTCGCCCATTGCACCATGCCCAGCATAGCACTTGATCAATTGGCCATCTCACCATGCCCAGTATAGCACGTGATCAGTCGGCCATGCCGAGTATAGCACTTGATCAGTCGGCCATCACACCAGGACTAGTTTAGAACTTGATCAGTCGACCATCGCACCATGAATAGATTTAGCCTGATCAGTCAGCCATCGCACCGAGACTAGTTTAGCCCTTGATCAGTCGGCCATCGCACCAGGACTAATATAGCACTCGATCAGTCGGCCATCGCACCATGACTAGTTTAGAACTTGATCAGTCGGCCATCGCACCACGACTAGTTTAGAACTTGATCAGTCGGCCATCGCACCAAGACTAGTTTAGAACTTTATCAGTCGGCCATCGCACCAAGACTAGTTTAGCACTTGATTAGTCGGCCATGTCATCCTGCGTTACAGACAGAAGTGGTGGTCGGCGGGGGGGGGGGGGGGGGGGGGGGGGGTGTAGTGTAGTCATAGACAAAAACTGGTGGTGGTGGTGATACACATTGTTCCCACTGTGGGATATAGACCGGAACTTTTAGGACGCCAAATGTAGATGGCCGGTGTGTGTGGGGGATCATTGTTTTGTGTCCCCGGCGGTGGTGCGGAGTACAATGATGAATTACTGATGAATTACTGTATTGAACACACACATGTATATGCACTGTGATACCGTACTTCACAATCCTCAGTTTTAAATTGTTTCTGTATCGTAAAACTGAACATTTATTCATTTTGAAAAACTTAAAATTGTGGCAGATGATCGAAATGAAAACCGGATGTTTATATGCGTAATGAACTAGTGCATCGGTATATTTTAACCGCACGATGACCCACTGTATATTCATACCATATCCGTACGGATATATCGTATATACGAACGGATGTCGTATGTTTTTGTATAATATTCGTATAGTACGTTTGTATAATGTAAACAAACTGTACTATGCGATGATACGGTAAGTTTTTAACGGAAAATAGCGAAAGAATGACCGCACAAACTGGACCGTGAAAGAATTACAGCACAAACGGTATCGTGAAAGAATGACCGCAACAACGGGACCGCGAGTGGACCGCAATTAGACTGCAATTTCAGAGCGGACGAATTGCAATTCAACGACCGCTGGATTGCAATTCTTGGTAAGTGAATCGCAGGCGGGAGTGTAGTACTTAACAATGCCAAGTACGTATAGCACTTGATTAGTTGGCCATCTCACCATGCCCAGTATAGCAGCACGTGATCAGTCGGCCATGCCGAGTATAGCACTTGATCAGTCGGCCATCGCACCAGGACTAGTAGAGCATTTGATCAGTCTGCCATCGCACCACATAACTAGTATAGCGCTTGATCAGTCGCCCATTACACCATGCCCAGTATAGCACTTGATCAGTTGGCCATCTCACCTATGCCCAGTATAGCACGCTGACAGTCGGCCATGCCGAGTATAGCACTTAGGATCAGTCGGCCATCACACCAGGACTAGTTTAGAACTTGATCAGTCGACCATCGCACCAGGAATAGTTTAGCCCTTGATCAGTCAGCCATCGCACCGAGACTAGTTTAGCCCTTGATCAGTCGGCCATCGCACCAGGACTAGTATAGCACTCGATCAGTCGGCCATCGCACCATGACTAGTTTAGAACTTGATCAGTCGGCCATCGCACCACGACTAGTTTAGAACTTGATCAGTCGGCCATCGCACCAAGACTAGTTTAGAACTTTATCAGTCGGCCATCGCACCAAGACTAGTTTAGCACTTGATTAGTCGGCCATGTCATCCTGCGTTACAGACAGAAGTGGTGGTCGGCGGGGGGGGGGGGGGGGGGGGGGGGGGGGGGGGGGGGGGGGGGGGGGGGGGGGGGGGGGGGGGGGGGGGGGGGGGGGGTGTAGTGTAGTCATAGACAAAAACTGGTGGTGGTGGTGATACACATTGTTCCCACTGTGGGATATAGACCGGAACTTTTAGGACGCCAAATGTAGATGGCCGGTGTGTGTGGGGGATCATTGTTTTGTGTCCCCGGCGGTGGTGCGGAGTACAATGATGAATTACTGATGAATTACTGTATTGAACACACACATGTATATGCACTGTGATACCGTACTTCACAATCCTCAATTTTAAATTGTTTCTGTATCGTAAAACTGAACTTTTATTCATTTTGAAAAACTTAAAATTGTGGCAGATGATCGAAATGAAAACCGGATGTTTATATGCGTAATGAACTAGTGCATCGGTATATTTTAACCGCACGATGACCCACTGTATATTCATACCATATCCGTACGGATATATCGTATATACGAACGGATGTCGTATGTTTTTGTATAATATTCGTATAGTACGTTTGTATAATGTAAACAAACTGTACTATGCGATGATACGGTAAGTTTTTAACGGAAATAGCGAAAGAATGACCGCACAAACTGGACCGTGAAAGAATTACAGCACAAACGGTATCGTGAAAGAATGACCGCAACAACGGGACCGCGAGTGGACCGCAATTAGACTGCAATTTCAGAGCGGACGAATTGCAATTCAACGACCGCTGGATTGCAATTCTTGGTAAGTGAATCGCAGGCGGGAGTGTAGTACTTAACAATGCCAAGTACGTATAGCACTTGATTAGTTGGCCATCTCACCATGCCCAGTATAGCACGTGATCAGTCGGCCATGCCGAGTATAGCACTTGATCAGTCGGCCATCGCACCAGGACTAGTAGAGCATTTGATCAGTCTGCCATCGCACCACATAACTAGTATAGCGCTTGATCAGTCGCCCATTACACCATGCCCAGTATAGCACTTGATCAGTTGGCCATCTCACCATGCCCAGTATAGCACGTGATCAGTCGGCCATGCCGAGTATAGCACTAGATCATTCGGCAATCACACCAGGACTACTTTAGCACTTGATCAGTCGGCCATCGCACCAGGACTAGTATAGCACTCAATCAGTCGGCCATCACACCAGGACTAGTTTAGAACTTGATCAGTCGGCCATCGCACCAAGACTAGTTTAGAACTTTATCAGTCGGCCATCGCACCAAGACTAGTTTAGCACTTGATTAGTCGGCCATGTCATCCTGCGTTACAGACAGAAGTGGTGGTCGGGCGGGGGGGGGGGGGGGGGGGGGTGGGGGTGGGGGGGTGTGTTTTTAGTGTAGTCATAGACAAAAACTGGTGGTGGTGGTGATACACATTGTTCCCACTGTGGGATATAGACCGGAACTTTTAGGACGCCAAATGTAGATGGCTGGTGTGCGTGGGGGATCATTGTTTTGTGTCCCCGGCGGTGGTGCGGAGTACAGTGATGAATTACTGTATATTGGACACACATGTATATGTACTGTGATACAGTACTTCACAATCCTCAGTTTTAAATATTGTTTCTGTATCGTAAAACTGAAAATGTATTCATTTTGAAAAACACAATTGTGGCAAATGATCGACATGAAAACCGGATGTTTACATTCGAAATCAACCGGTGCATCGGTATATTTTAACCACAGGATGACCCACTTTATATTCATGCCATATCCGTACGGATATATCGTATATCATGTATATACGAACGGATATCGTATGTTTGTATAATATTCGTATAGTACGTTTGTATAATCACTGATAATGTAAACAAACTGTACTATACGATGATACGGTAAGTTTTTACCGCAAATAGCGAAAGAATGACCGCACAAACGGTATCGCGAAAGAATGACCGCACAAACTGGACCGCGAAAGAATGACCGCACAAACGGTATCGCGAAAGAATGACCGCAAAAACGGGACCGCGTTTGGACCGCAATTAGATTGCAATTCCAGAGGGGAAGAATTGCAATTCAAGGACCGCTGGATTGCAATTCTTGGTAAGCGAATCGCAGGCGGGAGTGTACAACGATATTTCAACCGCGACCGAATCCATCTGACACTTCCCGTGATAAAGCGTTTGCTGCACGCAATACACAACCACATCGCCGTGGTTACAGACTACGAAACATGTGTTTTCGTGCGCCACCAACGAGGGTCTGACGACAGACGAGCCAGAGGAACTCGTGATCACCAAGACGTTAGTCGAAACAACACGAACCGTGGTTCACGACAAAATGGACATGGGAACAATGTAAGGGCCGGCTTGTGTTACTATTGTCGTTTAGCTGGTCACAAAATTGCAGACTGTCCAATTAGGTAGAATTTAGGCATTAATGCCATGTCGTCGAATGCAGGCGGACACATAACATTACATAATAGATTTGCTCAATTACATGAAATGTGCTCCGTGTGTAATGAAATTAGGTGCACCTGCAATAAAGTATATATAGGCTACACTTCCCTGGACACTATCGAAATAAATGAATTAGACACGCCTACAATTACCAATGATTGTCAATCAGGTGGTAATTCAGCACAGCATATGAACGTCAAAACATGTCAAAACATGCGGTAACAATACATGTGATAATGTTTCCACAAATACATTACGCTCGCCATCGTATATTCAAAACAACAAGGAAAATGAATCCACAAATGTAGTTAATCTAAATTTAAGCAAGAAAGGGTTTAACATTGGTTATTTAAATATACAGGGTATATGTGCGCGGAATCTTAGCAAATTTGAAAAATTTAAATATATGTTAAAATCAAACGAAAATGAAAATCTGCATATTTTCGGCTTAAGTGAGACTAAACTGAAAGATCACAAAACTACAGGTTTATTTAAGATAGACGGATTTCAAACTCCGTTTCGTAAAGACAATATTGACAATGCAGGTGGGGCGTTAATGGTCTATGTTCGTGATGGTGTGATTGTAAAGCGTAGGGATGACTTAGAAATGTTTAATATATCATGTATCTGGCTGGAAATTACTCCCGAAAAAAGCAAGTAATTTTTAGTGGGATGTTTATACAGACCCCCGCACTCCAAAGTAGAATGGACTGACAAGTTTGAACAATTAATGGACAATACAATGAACGTAGGAAAGGAAATAATTTTATTAGGAGATGTAAATAAAAACTTGTTATGCGATACCACTAATAGAGAATGGTCAAATTACATTCACGCGTTGGGCCTTAGCCAGTTAATTAGTGAGGCTACTCGTGTAACAAATATCTCACGCACGTTAATTGATCACATCTACGCAACCCATGAAGAACATATTTCCCAAATTAGTGTTAAAGAATTAAATATCAGTGACCACCGTGCAATTTTCTGTAATCGGAAGCTAAATTACATAGTTACCTAGAAAACACGCACATCATGAAATCAAGTATAGATCATTTAAGCATTTTGATGAAATAGCATTTGTTAATGATTTAAACGCCGTTGAATGGGAAACTGTACATTATTTAATCATATTGATGACATTCTTGACGCATGGACGACACTGTTTGTTAACGTGGTTAACACTCACGCTCCTTTGCGGACACACAGGATTAAAACTAAAATACAACCTGATTGGCTATCATCCGAAATTTTAGATTGCATAAAAGATAGAAATAAGTGTAAAATTAACGGTAATTATGAACAATACAAATTATTACGAAATAAAGTATCAGCTTTAATAGAAAAATCTAAAACGGATTCGTATAAATCTAAAATTGAAGTGGGCAATGGTGACCCTCGTACTATCTGGAAATTATTCAAAGAATTTGGTGCATCAAAACATGATGGTAAATCAGAACAGTTATTAGGTATAAACAGTCTAACTGGTCAGCTATGCACAGAAAATACACATATGGCGAATATTTTTAACGAATATTTTTCCACTATAGCATCAAATCTTAAAGGTCCCATTCCAGAATCAAATTTTGATCATATTAAAAATTTTGTAAACGAACATACACCGCAAAATTATAATTTTAACATTCCTTTGATTAATGAAATATTCGTAAAAAGGTATTTAACATCATTAGATATATCAAAATCTACAGGACTAGATTTAATAGGGCCACGATTGTTAAAATTATCTGACACCGCTATCTCGAAAAGTATTACATATGTAATAAATGTGAGTTTCACTAGTTCTATCTTCCCCAGTGCATGGAAACAAGCAAAAGTACATACCCTGTATAAAAGCGGTGCAAAAGACGAAGTAAATAATTATCGTCCGATATCAATTTTTGAAAAATGGGTTCAGAAACATTTTATGGAATATTTAACAACGTTTAAACTATTACATCAAACCCAGAGTGGATTTCGTACAGGTCACTCGACAGAATCAGCGTTAATTGTTCTTCTTGAAAACTTTCTACAAGCAATAAATCGGGGTAAATTAGTAGGGTGTATTTTAGTCGACTTTCGTAAAGACTTTGATCTTGTTGATCACAAAATTCTCCTGGATAAACTTCGACTATACAAGTGCAGTAACGTAAGCCTGGGTTGGTTCAAATCATACCTGGAACAAAGGCACCAACTTGTTTCTGTAAATGGAGAAACATCTGAAACTCTACCTATCAACTGTGGAGTACCCCAGGGGTCAATTCTTGGACCGACACTTTTTCTTTTGTTCATAAATGATTTGCCACTTATTCTACGTCAACACGTAACAGGAACCGATCTATATGCAGATGATACAACAATTTATGACATGCAATCAACTGTAGGGGCCTTAAAACACCGTTTACAACAAGCACTTGGCAGCTTATAATTATGGTGTGAGGCTAACGGCATGCTGCTTAATAAAGGAAAAAACAAAATCATGTTAATAACAAGTAGACAAAAACGAACATGTTTGCGAGACAAAATGATCGAAATCAAATATGAAAATGTAAGCCTCGATATCACTACCGGTAATACAATTTTGGGTATACATATAGATGAAAATCTCCAGTGGAATGAGCAATTTAACGGTATCTCAAAAAAAGATTTCATCATATCTCTGGCTATTATATCAAATGAGACCTTATTTATCTACTGAGCACCGAATATTATTCTATAAGGCCTACTACATTCAGCCACATTTCACATATTGCAATATAGTATGGGGAAAATCGTCAAATCGAAATATGTACATAATAACCAAACTTCAACGGCGAGCATGTAAAATCATTCTGGGAAACGAATATATTGATTTGCAAAACTCATTAGAATTACTCAACATTTTGACCTTTGACGAAAGCGTATTTCTCCAAAAAGCGAAAACTATTTACAAAATAACTAATAAAATGACCGCCCAATATTTATGTCAATTATTTGAAATTCGCACTAATCACTTACAAAATACGAGTATGATATTAAGGTCTGAAACAGATATGAATTACGAAGTTCCCAAACCTAAAAGTAATCTCTTTAAAAACAGCTTTTCATACTCAGGCGCGCTAATCTGGAATAGTATTCCAATTGATATAAGACGTTCCACGTCGTTAAATACATTTTCCCGTAATTGTCTTATTAAAATAACTGGATGAAGGGTCGATAGCGGCTGAAGTAGCGGTATTATCAATTAATATAAACTTGTTAATTTAGCGTCTTAAACGTGTTAAACCCTGTTCAAGCTGCGTCGATGCGCAGTCGGATATGGGACTGTCGGGACACATGTACCACTTTTCGTTATGACTCATCATTATTACTTCTTCATGTTAAATTCACGTATGCATACATCATGTAATCATTTCAGTATGTATTGTATATCAAGAGGACAACCAAGCTGAATTGTTTCAAGACACCCGTGTGAATGTAAAGTCACCAAAAAAACTGGTACTATAGATAATTCATAGGTCTGGTAGAATGTCAAATGGACTATAACTGTATATTGAATGCTTAATGCGAAGGGAAAAATGCAAATACAAATTAGTTAAAGGTATATGCCCACTCAGTAGGCAAACTCAGTAGACACAAAATGTTCATTATATCAGAGTCATCATCCGAGACATTTTCTGTTAAAATAAATATTCATTCACCATTATCCCACGTATTGATTGGCATTATTATACATTTTATATAGGACGTAAATTTCAACACCGATATCAGGGGCGATAACCGTGTTTTCTTAAAATGTTAACGGACACTACTATTTATTCTCTGTATTTGTATGTTGATGTGCAATGATCATACTTTATGATCTGTCGAAAATATTATCTTTTTAGGTGACGCATTTAATTAGTATAAATAAATAAAAAGAATCATGTTTCATTTGCATATGAAAATAGCCTGATACCACCGCGCGTCACTATCAGTAAAATAAATATTACTAAATTATTATATCTGTATAGCGGGCGCTCGTAATTTTTAGAACTCGTGGAATAGTAACACAATTATACATTTATTTAATTCCTATAAAGAACAGTGTGTGCCTACTGAGTGGGCATGTACCTTTAGATACGTGTACAATTGTGTCACTATACCACCAATTCTAAAAATTATAAGTGCCCGCTAAACATATATAATCATTTAGTAATATTTATTTTACTGATAGAGACTCGCGGTGGTATCAGGCTATTTTCATATGCAAATGAGGCATGCTATTTTTTAATTATGTATACTAATTAAATGCGTCATCTGAATTTTTATGCCACCGGGTTTCGAAGAAACGGGTGGCATATAATGTTTGGACCGTCCGTCTGCCCGTCTGTCCGTCCGTCCGTCTGTCCGTCTGTCCGGACCAACGTCCGGGGGTTTGAGAGCTTAGGGGCGTGGTAAGGAACAAAATATTCCTTTGTAATATTCCGTAAGCTCATAAACTCTATTGTTGTTTAGGGGCTTTTTCATTGTTCTTCAAACAATGGAAATACCCCATAAACCCAAAATGTTGGAACGTCCGTCTGTCTGTCCGTCCGTCACACTTTTCGGTTAACCACTTTGTCACAGTTTCTCAAATATGCTGCAGGTGGCATCCGCGTTCGACAGACGCATTTCTTGTTTTCTATATTTTTGAGATATGAGCCGCGTCGCGAGAAAACCTGTCTTCGGGAAATTCTTGGTAAAATTAACATTTGGTTACGATAAAAATGGTATTTGTATGATGCATTTAATGCTTTTTATTTGATCATGATATCTGCAATGTTCATTAAGATATTATATTTTATACAACACCACTATTCAGGTCGTTTGAGCAAATGAGACGTTACGTAAAAGCCACGTCAAACGACGTTACAATATATGAGCCGAGCCGTGCGAAAACCGGGCTTAATGACAACATTTTCAGTTTTTACTTTTTCGGTTATTCTGAATTGTACATCTTTTAAAAGCCATATGCCGCAAAAATTATCAATGTATCCCAATTATTTTTCATTTTAGAAGTATTTTTATGATGCGTGGTAAAAGCTTATATGACGTTTTAGATCAATGACGTCGAAAGTACGACGTTTTTATCAACGGCGTATATAAGAGGTGTTGATAAAATACCCGGACAAGTCCTATAGATTTGTCATCTTTTATCGCATGTCAACCAAATTTGGATATCACGTAGCCTGGCCAAGTGTCTCCCATTAGGCCAAGACAAAGTATGAATATAATGTTCATAGCTCGTGTTGCAGTTGCTAATGTAATGTCATGTTTTGGATTGCGGCCCAAGTAATATAATTTCGTATGAATAATTTTCAAATAAGGGAGAGTGAGAAGTGTTGGCGTTTCCCTGTTGTTTGCTGCAGTCTGAAATAATTTTGGGGAATAATAGCGACATTATTTAACATTTCGTATGCGACGACATATTTTAAAAATCTGACATCATGATCGGAAATGACGTAGTTTAACGTCTGCCAGCTCTGTGTAAGAGAATATGCCGGAAAACCAAGAGATTATATTAAAGTTTGTATTTTAACACAAAACACGAGATATTGATGATGAGAGAAAGTCGGGATGACAATATACGAACGATACTGTCGGATAGACAATGGACATGAAGGCCCGAAAGGCTAGGCCAGACATGGACTTACAAAAGTGACGGCGTCAGACGTTGTGACCCAAAGTTAAAGTCTTGGTCGGCTGACCACTTTTCGTGAAATGCCAGATCGGTTGAACTCATTGTGTGATTAAAAAGATTTAAATATGAGGAGACATATGGCTAGATGGATCCCGATGATTGTGAACATGTAGCAGAAGGCCAGGCGAGTTACCAATTTCTCTCGAGTTTTAGGATAGTAGAAATGACATCTGTACATTTTTCAAATTGAGTGGTTATATTGGATGAGAATATTTACTGTACGTATTATCAAACATCCTCGATTGAGGCGTTATTCAATCCTCCATATTCGCCCAATCTTGCCCCATGTGATTTCATTTTTTAATACCGTACACGAACAGCCACATAAAGGGAATCCACTTCGACAACGTCAGCAGTCAATAATGTTACTGCTGGTATTTCAGGTGGTCTGTTTGAACAAAGGTGAATTGCATTGCCTGACTTAGCTGTCGGAAGTGCATGTAGTATAACAAAAATATGTTATACTGTTTATTTTGAAAAATAATAACCCATTGTGCGAGCACGAATGAAAGCATGGACATGTTCTACTTCCATTGAACAATATGGAGCATAGCATTAAATTAACGTCATTTCCTTTTGACGTCGGGCCCCATATCGCGTGATGGCGTTGTGTTGGTAACGATACAATTGCCCATGATATATTAATGATGAATTGTGCATATGAAATCGATGAAGCATTTATCAATCATCATGGATGTGAATGTTCAGTTAACCCTAGGCATATGGATGTTGCAGCAAAATAATACTGGTTATTCAACCAACACCGGAAATCGAAAACTCTTACAAGCAACCTATCCGCAAAGATCGTTGGCTGGTAATAATGTGATGTGTTGGCAGTTTCAACATTAGCCACACGAGTGACCGTACAACGTTATGTATATATTGTGCTTGAAAATCTTATAAAATTATCCCGCGGGACCATAACCCAAACCGCGTAAATATAATACATAATTGGATGTTGCAGTTGCAGGTTATGCATATGGGATGCCCACCCCCATATAAATCCGCCGAATGACTTTCATATCATGATAAAGTGGTGTTATTTTAATTACTACATCGCCTGACATACATTATTATGCAGTCAAGTGATAAGCTGGTGATTTGATACTACAAATCGTGCGAAAATCAATTTTATGACCATCAAATTTCCAATTAATTTCAAGACTTTTCGAAAAGTCCACCGACCTCACTGTGTGTTTTGTGCTTTATGTATTGCGTATGCACAAACAATCAAGAAGCTGCATTGAAATCACTGATTCTGAATCAATTAGAGAAATTTTGATGCATTGGTTTTGCCAAATTCAATACAAACCCCGGATATATAATTATGTCATTATATAGCTGCGTGTCTACCTCCGTTTATGATCAAATGAGTGGCATTAAATGACATATCATTCGCTAAGTTCAAAAGTCTCAATTTACCACGATAACAGATGGTACTAGGTTCATATTTAAGGTTATTTAGTAATCAAAGTGCAGTGTAAGTGAAGACTTCGCTGATATATAGCCAGTTAAATTATGCGTTCACCATTTTGAATTCATGAGGACAACCGACGAAAAAGAGTAACAATGTCAAAGAACGACAATTAGGCGACAATGTACAGCGCCTCAAGCATTTGTAAGTCATTGATGCTGCGAGTATCCTTGCTATAATATGTTGTCACCACACCATGGCCATAACGTCAAACATGGATTCACGTACAGTGACGTTACAAGTGCGTGATGTCACGTCATGACGTCATAATATGTGTACTAAGGCATCGCGTCTCATATTAATAGTGAAAGTTTCAGTAAGTTATCATTATCCGTTTTCTGTTCACACTTAATGTTAACTGACACCAATAAACGTAAATGGGAGGGCAAAATGTAAACTTTTGCGGCGACGTTAGACAAATTGAATAGTCGTTTTTCTGACGACGTTTACCGCTTTTCATGACGTTGTCATTAAGCCCGGTTTTCGTATGGCGCGGCCCATATATGGTAAATACATGGTTAGTGCCATCGAATATAAACAATTAATATGTAATATATTCGGTTGAGCCTTAGACAGCTGTATTGGGGCGAGCTTTAGCGAGCCCCTATACAGTTGTCGAGGCGAAACCAAATCTATTTTATATTCTACAAACATGCTGCCGACCATCTGTATGTAAATACAAAATGTAGCTTACACGGAGTTTTCACCTGTAAATGGTGGTCGATAGCAGTTAATGTGGACAATTATATGTAAACTGTGTCCAAGAAAATATTATATGTTAAAATAATGGAACATAAAAAACACATATCAATAACAGACAAACATTTTTATATGTGATATCGGCAGCAAAATAACAAAAGAAAATTACCCTTACGCAATTATTGCTAATAAAAACATAATATACATGTAAGATGTGCCCATTTCGAATAAAAATGGTGGATTTCGATCGTACAACCGTACGGCAGTCTAACGTTCATCCAATACATTCTCAGACAGGATCCATGACAGATCGAAGACTGATTCGTTTTTTTCACACCCATATATGCCAGATTATAGATATATTCTGTTCGTTAGATAACTTTAACACAACGGAACAAACCTAACACGGCGTTCTGACAAACGTCGATAATTGGAAATCTCGGCTGAAATTACGTCAGCTAAGTTCACGACGTCATATCTTGTGACGTCGTCAGACTCCCGAAGACAGGTTTTCTCGCGACGCGGCTCATACTATAAAGTATGATCATTGTGCATAACAAATAAATATAGAGAATAAATAGTAATGTCAGTTAACATGTTAAGGAAACACGGTTATCGCGGCCCCTTATATCAGTGTGGAACTTTACGTCTGATATAAAATGAATAATAATGCCAATCAATACGTGGGGTAATGTTGAATGAATGTCTATATTGCCAGAAAATATCTCAGATGATGTTTCTGATATAAAGAACAGTTTGTGCCTGCTCAGTCGGCATGTACCTTTAACACCCTTTTCAGCGTCGAGATACACCCCCACGATGTTGGTTAATGTGTTATTGTGAAACAAAACAGTGCTTGATTTGAATAAATTTATTTTCAATTATTAATTCAATTACCCGCCAATGACCCTCTTTCAAACGTTAACCAAACGTTATCACATTGTCTTCATTTCTTGACTTCTCGTTGAAAGTAAATGTTGCTACCACTTACCCGAACCGTCTTGTCGAGACGGTTCGAAGGAGTGGTCAAAATTCAATAATTCCATCACAAAAATATTTACACAATTCCCTAACATTTGATAGGTCCGTAGCAAGTCTCTGTCCAAAATTTATATCCCAGTAAACTCCCACGCCGAACTACTTTCCGTAACCGTGAGGCGCAGTTAAAATAATTCTTAAGAAAACGGAAAATAAACACATTTTCTTGATTAATTTATTTCAAATGCTGGAATTATAAGGAATGAATGGCCTTTTTTGTGGAATTTATCGGGGATATACACTTGGAAAAGTCGCGGGAATACTGGACGAGGCCTTCCGGCCTTCGTCCAGTATTCCCGCGACTTTTCCAAGTTTATACTCCGATAAATTCCACAAAAAGGCCATTCATTCCTATATTATTTCACCAGTTCATTCATCTATTTCATATGTTTCGTTCACTGGACCCATACAAATAATTGAGATATTCTTTATAGCATCATTGTAGTACGATGTATCGATTATTTTTTGTCAAATTTTATCCCAATGCACTCAATAAACATATTTTACTACACACCGTTTTTTCTTAGATGTACGATATAAGTCTACGAAATAATTAATGTTTTACTCATCTGTTTCATACGGAGCCCCGCAGGGGACATGGGTTTTTATTGTATTAATTCGTTCCCACGAAATAACAATTCGTTCCCTCAATTTAACAATTCGTTCCCTGGAATTAACATTTCATTCCCACAAAATGACATGTTATTTCGTGGGAACGAATCGTTAGTTCGTGGGAACGAATTGTTATATCGTGAGAACGAATTGTTAATTCGAGGGAACGAATTGTTAAATTGAGGGAACGATTTGTTATTACGTGGGAACGAATTAATAAAAAACAATCCATGTCCCCTGCTGGGCTCCGTACAATGCACTCACTAAACATATTTTACCACACCCCGTTGTTTCAGATGTACGATACACGTCTATAAATAATTAATGTTTTATTCATCTGTTTCATACGGAGCCCTGCAGGGGACATGTGTTTTTTTTTATTAATTCGTTCCCACGATATAAAAAATTGTTCCCTCAATTTAACAATTCGTTCCCTCGAATTAACAATTCGTTCCCACGACATAACAATTCGTTCCCTCGAATTAACAATTCGTTCCCACGATGTGAACGAATTGTTATTTCGTGTGAACGAATTGTTATATCGTGTGAACGAATTGTTATTTCGTGGGAACGAATTAATAAATTGAGAGGACGAATTTTTATTTCGTGGGAACGAATTAATAAAAAAACAATCCATGTCCCCTGCGAGGCTCCGTACTCAATACACATATTTTACCACACCCCGTTTTTTCAGATGTACGTCTATAAATAATTAATGTTTTACTCATCTGTTTCATCACCGTCTGTACATATCAGACCTGTAAGTTTAGAAAAAGTATTTCAATCCCGAGTAATATAAAATTTGCTAAATAAAAGAGTCCTTGTTAAACACTGTCTAGTAGTGTTATTATTATCCCGTCAACACAGTGCGTATGTGCCGTGAAACACAGTGCCGTGAAACATTTTTGATATCCAGTCAATACTATTTTTGCATTTTAAAGCCATGTTTAGGTGTTGACGGGATAAATATAATAGTAGGCTAGTGCACGGCACTAACCTACTATTCGCTAATAGCTCATATAAGCTACACTATATAATGTATTACCTGCGTTGATACATTTCCAGGTAAAGACGGTTGCACAGGTAAATCAAAACTTTAGATAAATCTAAACACAAATTAGTGCAAACTTCGCTGTATACTCCGGTCATATAGTTTTTGAAAAAGGCCTAGCTAACATCAAGCTCTTTAACCTTAGCGATAAGCATTAGCAATAACCCATTAGCGATAACTTTTGGACACATTAGCAATAGTGTATAACGGACCAAGCGTGTATTATACAAGGATACAAGGAGCAAGATCACACAACGGACTGTGAAGAAAGTTGTTTGTATATATAGATAATAGTAATAATAATGAAAAGATAATAGAATGTTACACTTCGAAAACCGAACATGAAACATATTAAAATACAAACACGAAAATGGGCAACTAGTGACCCCAGGAGGTACCCCAATTGTACCCCTTAAGGGGAATGTGAGTGACGGCATGAACCCCCGTCTATGTTGTCTAGTATATATGTCTCAATAATAGGAACACACGATTGAGTGGGGCACTTCTCCCGAAGCACATGTAAAAAAATATGTTTATCCGGGTATGACAAAAATAACGCGAAAATGGGCAACTGGTGACACCAGGATCCCCATATGGACCCCTTAAGGGGAATGTGACGGCATGAACCCCGTCTAAGTTGTCTAGTGTATACGTCTGAATAATAGGAAAGCACCATTGAGTGGGGCACTTCTCCCGAAGCACTTGTACAAAATTATGTTTCATACGGGTAAGTAAAAAATAACTAGAAAATGTGCAACTGGTTACCCCAGGACCCCTATTGCGACTCCTTAAGGGGAATGTGACGGCATGAACCCCCGTCTATGTTGTCGAGTATATATGTCTCAATAATAGGAAGAGACACTTGAGTAGGGCACTTCTCCCGAAGCACTTGTAAACAAATATGTTTATCCGGGTATGACAGAAATAACGCAAAAATGGGCAACTGGTGACCCCAGGACCCATATTGCGACCCCTTACGTGGAATGTGACGGCATGAACCCCCGTCTATGTTGTCGAATAAAAAGAACACACGATTGAGTGGTGGGGCACGTCTCTCGAAAAATATGTTTTATCCGGATATGACAACAATTAACGCGAAAATGGGCAAATGGTGATCTGAGGACCCCATTGCGACCCCTTAAGGGGAATGCGACGGCATGAACCCCCGTCTATTTTGTCGTTTGTATATGTCTGAATAATAGTAACACACTGTTTAGTGGTGCACTTCTCCCGAAGCACTTGTAGTAACGAGGCAATGCTCACAGTATCTGTAATATCAATTTGTGAAACATTTGTTTTTTGTTGGTTGTCAATTTATCAAAAATTATGTACTAGGCCCCTATGTCATGTACTTCAATTTATCCCGTCAACACAGTGCGTATGTGCCGTGAAACACGGTGCCGTGAAACATTTTTGATATCCAGTCAATACTATTTTTGAATTTTACAGCCATTTGTAGGTGTTAACGGGATAAATAGAATAGTAGGTTAGTGGTTATCTGACGCGGTACGGAAACGGGATGTGCTCGGTAGAGCCTCGCCCATCCCGTTTCCTGAGCCTTGCCAGATATTTTTTTCCCATTCACGGCACTAACTTACTATTCTCTATATAAGGCATGTTTCGGGGAACGTGATCAACTATAATGGTGCGCTAGATTTACATTTATCAGTTGCTATGTATGCAACTAAGTAGATGGCCGCCGTCCGCATGTCGCGCCCGCCGAGGCTTTGAAAGTATACCGGAAAACTTTAACCCGGACGCACGTACGTACGTACGCCAATGTGCCGACTACATCGCACTGTCCGCAAGTGGGCGCGACAAAAAAAGTGCCCCACTCAAGTGTGTGTTCCTGTTATTTACACATATATACTAGACAACTTAGTCAGGGGTTCTTGCCGTCACATTCCCCTTAAGGGATTACAATGGGGATCGTCAGGTCACTAGTTGTCAATGTTTGTGTTATTTTTGTCAACCAGGCTATACATCATAATATTCTGCAAGTGCATCGGGAGAAGTGCCCCACTCAATTATATGTGCCTGTTATTCAGATATATATATACTAGACAATATAGACGGGGGTTCATCTCGTCACACTCCCCTTAAGACGTCGCAATAGGTGATCCTCAGATCACAAATTGCCCATTTTCGTGTTATTTTTGTCAGGCCCGCATAAAACATACTATTTTACATGCACTTCGAGAGAAGTGCCCCACTCACTTGTGTGTTCTTCTTATTCAGCTATATATACTAGACAGCATAGCCATGTGTTTATGTCGTCACATTTCCCTTACGGGGTCACAATGGGGATCCTCAGGTCACAAATTACCCATTTTCGTGTTATTTTTGTCAACCACGCACGGACGTACGCCAATGTGCCGACTAGTATCGCGCTGTCCGCAAACGGGAGCGACAAAAACCAATCAAGAGCCCCACTCAAATGTGTGTTCCTGATAGTCAGGGCCCGGTTGTTCAAAACATCCGTTAGCTTAACGGACTGTTAAATCCTTAACTGAATGGTTAAAATCTCTGTTTTAACAGAGATTTTAACCATTCAGTTAAGGATTTAACAGTCCGTTAAGGATTTAACAGTCCGTTAAGGTAACTGGTGTTTTGAACAACCGGGCCCAGACATATATAATTGACTACATAGACCGGGGTTCATGCCATCACATTCCCCTTAATGGGTCACAATGGGGGTCTTCAGGTCAACATTTGCCTATGTTATTTTTGTCATACCCGCGAGAAGTGCACCACTCAATAGTGTCTTCTTGTTATTCAGACATATCCTCGTGTCACCAGTTGCCATTTGTTTGTGTTATTTTTGTCATCATAACCGCATACAACAGAATATTTAACAAGTGCTTCGGGAGAAGTGCCCCACTCATCAGTGTGTTCTTGTCATTTAGACAAAAAAACAACACAACATAGACAGGGATTTATGCCGTCACATTCCCCTTAAGGGGTCGCAATGGGGGTCCTCATGTCACCAGTGGCCCATTTTCGTGTTATTTTTATCATACCAGCATAAACATATTTCTATCGCAAGTGCTTCGGAAGAAGTGCCCCATTCAATTGTGTGTTCTTATTATTCTGACATATATACTAAAAAACATAGACGGGGGTTCATGCCGTCACATTCCTCTTAAAGGGTCGCAATGGGGGTCCTGGGGTCAAACGTTGCCCAAAAGTTGCCCATTGTTATTTTTGTCATACGCGGATAATACATATTTTTGTACAAGTGCTTCGGGAGACGTGCCCCACTCAATCCTGTGTTCTTGTTATTCAGACATTGAATCATATATACTAGACAACAAAGACGGGCGTTCATGCCGTCACATTCCACTTAAGTTGTCGCAATTGGGTCCTCAGGTCACCAGTTGCCCATTTGTTTGTTTTTTTTTTCATACCCGGATAAAACATAATACATGTATGTTACATGCACGTCGGGAGAAATTACCACTCATTTTTGTGTTCTCCTTATTCAGCTATATATACTAGACAGCATAGACTAGGGTTCATGCAGTCACATTTCCCTTAAGGGGTCACGATGTGTCACAAGTTGCCTATGTTCGTGTTATTTTTGTCAACCACGCATAAAACAATATTTTGCAGGTGCTACGGGAGAAGTTCCCCACTCAATTATGTGTTCCTGTTATTGAGATGATTATACTAGACAATTCAAATATATGTACTGTGCATGAAGAGAAAAAACACATATTGGATATTTGAGACATCATCTGAGACAGTCTCCAAGTTTATCTTAGAAGCAAATTAAATTTGTTGAAACGACTGAGCATAACAAGTACATAGGTAAAGATCATGGCTAGCTAAAAGTATAAACAATAACTTCAGTTTCTAATGTACACCGCAGTAGGTTATTGTGGTACAAGCTATATATTTTGCATTCCGTCAGAAACGGGCTAACACAATACACAGGCAGATGCAGAGAAAGCACCCTTCAATATGTCTAGCAGTAGATTGAAAATAACAATGCTTGTTTAACGAGAATGGGCCCCACTGGGACTCGAACCCAGGTCACTATTACGAATATCAGTATGCTAGCCGCTGCACTACAAGGCCTGACAAAACCGATAAACACAACATTATTAAATACATAATGTTAATAAAGGGTCTGTAAAAAATGATTAAAGTTTTCCGGTAGATTAATATTGTCCATAATGTACAGGTCAGGAACACGGGAGGGGTATGGTACGTTGGTACACTGTGATATGTTGTAAATGATGCGTACATGAGGGGTGGGAAGAGTGACGACTGAGTGTACATTATGTGACATGTTGTATATGTCAGAGACACGGTTGTATATGTCGGTTGTATATGTCGGCAACACGGAAGGAGTACGGCGCGTCGGTACACTATGTGGCATGTTGTATAGGTCTGCGACATGGGAGGAGTACAGCCCGCGGGAACACTATGTGACATGTTGTATAGGTCTGCGACATGGGAGGAGTACAGCCCGCGGGAACACTATGTGACATGTTGTATAGGTCTGCGACACGGGAGGAGTATAGTCCGCGGGCACACTATGTGACATGTTGTATAGGTCTGCGACACGGGAGGAGTACAGCCCGCGGGAACACTATGTGACATGTTGTATAGGTCGGCGACACGGGAGGAGTACAGCCCGCGGGCACACTATGTGACATGTTGTATAGGTCTGCGACACGGGAGGAGTACAGCCCGCGGGAACACTATGTGACATGTTGTATAGGTCTGTGACACGGGAGGAGTACAGCCCGCGGGAACACTATGTGACATGTTGTATAGGTATGCGACACGGGAGGAGTAAAGCCCTCGGGAACACTATGTGACGTGTTGTATAGGTCTGCGACACGGGAGGAGTACAGCCCGCGGGCACACTATGTGACATGTTGTATAGGTCGGTGACACGGAAGGAGTACAGTCCGCGGGAACACCATGTGACATGTTGTATAGGTCTGCGACACGGGAGGAGTACAGCCCGCGGGAACACTATGTGACATGTTGTATAGGTCTGCGACACTGGAGGAGTACAGGCCGCTTGAACACTATGTGACATGCAGCAGGTTAAAATGGGATTGAACCCGTTTGCCCGGCCTTACATGACCTTAGCTGTTGATAGACCGTTAAACACCAATAAAAAGACAAACAAACTCCTGTGTCAATATAAAAGTGATCAATGTATTGATGGTCCAAATTGCGCTTCACTTGTTGAAATTGTCATGTTATGACGTGACAAAGCCAGAGACATTGTAGTATGGTGTGCCACAAAGGCAAGCCAATGGCTAATGCTTCCAAATAATTGATTCTCGCAGAAAACTAATATGCTCTGATTGAACATGAATAATGAGGCATGTTATTTGGACGGAAACGTGTTCGGTATGTGTACGGACTGACTGTTCAAGTGGAGTAAGAACACTTGCCGCTCATATCCATTAAATAAATACTCTATCCATGTCGTCACAGAATGCATGATATTTTACTGCTGCTTAACCAATATGGCCTGGCAATGAAACATGTTTCTGGCAAAAACATACTAGTTACTGATACGCTATCCCACGAGTCAATAATTCCAGCACAAAAATATTTACACAATTCCCTAACATTTGATTGGCCCGTAGCAAGTCTCTGTCCAAAATTTATATCCCAGTAAACTCCCATGCCGAACTACTTTCCGTAACCGTCAGGCGCAGTTAAAATAATTCTTAAGAAAACGGAAAATAAACACATTTTCTTGATGAATTTATTTAAAATGCTGGAATTATAAGGAATGAATGGCCTTTTTGTTGAATTTATCAGGGATATAAACTTGGACAAGTCGCAGTAATACTGGACGAGGCCTTCCGGCATTCGTCCAGTATTCCCGCGACTTTTCCAAGTTTATACCCCGATACATTCCACAAAAAGGCCATTCTTTCCTATAGTAACATACATATATTCTAACTGTATTAAGGGTATGAATTCACAGGTACATGTAGTATTCGCGAACTTACTAGTTGCAAGAACTTGACCGAGTAAGATGCACAATTAATTCTGCAAGAAAAACAAGTCTAAAGGGATAACTCAATTTCAGGACACAATGTCCACAGAAGAAAGTGGCGTTATGGGATTACAGAGATAAACTGAAAGGATCTAAACACATAATTCTGACTCCTCTTGAGTTCTAAAGGTTGCAAGCCGTGCACAATGGCCATCTCGGCATTATGTTCTGGTAAAATGGTAGGAAGATGTTCAATTGAAGATAGAAACTGAAATGCCAAAGACACTCCGATGTCACATTATGTACCCGGCCACCCATGACAAGTGTTGCTACAAACATTTCCACATGGAATGAAAAATAATTGCTGGTAACGCAGCATGAAATCCGAAATGGTCATTGGCTACCAGAAATTTGCTGTTTTTGCAAAATAATGGGACTTCCTTAATATCACATACTCCATGTACCCCAGGTCCAGTGGGTTAGCTGAGCGAACAGTTGAAATACAGTTTCGTAAAAAAACAAAAGGTGAATGTACAATACCTATATTTGGGTATACTGGAATATTGAAACTACTATAACCGTCACAAAATGGTCACCTGCACAGTTATTGATGGGACAGCGGCTTCTATTCAGTTTACTGACCACTTATTAGCAGGTATTTCCAATACATGTTTCGGCTTGTGACAAGATCAGATCTAGTCATCAACATCACCAGAGCCAGACACGCTATGATAAAAGCGTAGTAGCTTTAACATTAAAAGAGCTAAACATTGGCGACCAAGTTGGACTTCATAAAGACAGCAAACTGTTGAGACCAGTTGAAGTCTGCTAGCGCAATGCCATTTCTTACAGGCTGTAGATGGTGCACCATATCGTCGTAACAAACGCTTTCTCATGAAGCAATGGAGAATATGAGTATTTACCTTTGAAATGCAATATACAATACCATACTATACACTTTATTGGATAAAATGGGATGCTTTGCAATATTTTCTTTTTATTTTAAAGGAAAACACATGTGCTGACTAAGATATCAATTGAAGAAATAACTATAAGCCACAGCAATACGTAATAGATGTAAGTCCTTGAAGTGGCACTGTATGTGTCACACTTATTTCCCCTGGCCATTTTGAAGATAATGGTGTCTGCATGGTACCACAGTACTAGTTAGCAATAATCTCAACAGATTGTGTTCATTGTATTATGAGTACAAGCAGAAGAATCATACAAAATATCACCACAGCATTAAACATGTATAATAAATATTAGATGGTCAAGTTTAAATAGCGGCCATTTTAAAAATAATATGGCCGCCATTTTAAAATATGCTGAAATAATTATGCCAATATTTCTTATCCATAATAAATAATAATTAAAAACACCACATTTCAAGTTGACGTTAAATATAAATTCACTTCAATGGCGGCCATTCTGAAATTCAAAATGGCGACCATGTGGCTCTTAAGAAAATGGAACCAACTTCAGTTTTGTTACAATGTTGTATATAGATATATTTTCAAGCAGATACACACATTCCAATCACAATATCATTTGAAAGAACATAACTACAGCCACAGAAATTCTAGAATGTGTAACAAATATTTGATGTGGTATTGTACATAACACACTTAGTTGCGGTGGCCATTTAGAAGATAAAGATTACTCGTAGCACATTACCAGTTAGAAATAATCTCGGCTGACTGTGTTCAAAGAAATATGAGGATAAACAGAGGGAAAATACAAAATCTTACCACAACATTCAAAAATGTAAAATAAATACTGGATTTCCAATTTTGAAATGGCGGCCATTTTGAAAACCAAAATGGCTGGTATCTACAAATGTATTTAACTCATTCTGCCAATATGTCTTGTCCATAATAATGTGTTATCCGCTGCAAAAAACACCACACATAATGACTTTGACCTCGAATAAATGTCAATGGTGGCCATTTTGAATTTCAAGATGGCGGCCATATGGCTTATTGAACAAAATGGAACCAACCCTGTTTGTGTTGTATGTGGTATATAAATGAAAAAAAACCTTGGTTCAAACAATGAAGCAACAAATTTAGCAAACCCTAAAATAACGACCTAACAGTATACACTAATAACTAAATATTGTATAAGTGATTTGGGAGAAGTGCCCCTCTCAATTCTGTGTTTCTTTTATTCATAGCTATATAATAGACAACATAGACAGGGGTCCATTCCATCACATTCCCCTTAAAGGGTGACAATTGTGATCCTCACATTATCAGTTGTTACATTTCGTGCTATTTTTTTAAACTGCAAATATGTTACAAGTGATTTAGAAGAAGTGCCCAACTCAATTCTGAGTGTCACGGTATGTATGCAACTCACGATGGGCGGGAGGTGTGTATTCGTGCCCGGCTACTTCAGTCAGTTAGAGCGATAGTACGGTACAGAGGCCCCCGAATCGAATCCAGGCCGATGAGCATCTTTATTGCCCTGTCACATTTGGTGCCCAATATCGGTTAGCGATGGTATAGTAATCCATATGTCCTCGGTTCAAGTGGGTTAGAGCGATGGTAAAGTAATCCATAGGTCCGCAGTTCGAGGCCTGGCCGAGCGCATCTTTCTCGTCCTGTGACACGAGTTAGAATAATTTAGATATATAGTAGAAACAGTGGTTCATGCCACCACATTCCCCTGAAAGGGATCAAAATTACCAATTGCCCATTTTCATCTTATTTTTGTCATATACTGCATGCATATTTTAAAAAAATCTTCAAGTGGTTTGAGAGAAGTGTCTAACTGAATTCTGAGACTGTGATAGTATTATTTAAACATGTGTACTAGGAAAATTGATCACATTCATCTGATGGGGGGGGGGGGGGCATTTTTGTCAGCATACTAATTTATCTTAACATGTTATAAGTAAAGACTGCTCACTCGTCAAGACCGCATCACAAAACACGAGGAAAGAATAAGCTGTTATTGTGACAAAAAAAATACACAGTAGGTGTCTCAGCTAGGATACAGAAAGATTACAAGACAGATGAAGTAGTAAAAGTCTTATCCGTATAGCCAAGATTATCTAAGCTACATTCAACATGACTTGAAATCATGTCCTGCTTAAACCACATGGCCACTAAAATAAGTTCATTGTATTCAACTTTCAAGTCAATACGCATGCATTCACATTGTAAATCTTTAATGTGGGTTCAAGTGGGTGGGGTAATATTTAGTGTTGCGATGTTACCTGTGTCTTAAACTGCTTCATAACAGGATTCCAGACAATGATCTGATTAAAATGCTTTAACTTATTTATTAACTGAGTGAATATAATCCTCAGTTAAACATTTATTTAGCTATAGTTGGACATATTTGAGATATGTTCTGATAGTTCGTGCCACCATGCACATGTCATAATTTACAGGCTGATTTCGGGACGAACAGCGTTGGAATGACTTGGTACCTCATAAAATAATAATATTACCTAAATTTATTAATAGTAAATGCTTAATAAAATATAAGTATCTATTTCTGTGTAATTCTGTTGAACTTACATAGTGAAAATGCTTTTAATACACCGATTTATGCAGAATATTTAATTCGCAATAATCATCATTGTTGGCGAAGGCAAATTGAATGAATAAAGCCGAGTAATCCGTACTACCGGAAAGAAACACTCTGGGGTACTCCGAAACTATCGTCGACTAGTTTGATTTCAGTAAAGGCCCAACGTTATCCGGAAGTAATTTACAAGTTTGAGCCACAGGCTGACGAAAAAATGCGTTTACGACCAGCATAGCCCCCATACCATCCTGCGCATCCGCGCGGTCTGGTCAGAGGCTACGCTATTCGCCATTCATGCACTGAAGTAGGCTGATTGTCGCCAGCAAAATACTTGGAAATAGTAGGCTAGTGCCGTGAATGGGAAAAAATATCTGGCAAGGCTCAGGAAACGGGATGGGCGAGGCTCTGCCGAGCACATCCCGTTTCCGTGCCGCGCCAGATATTTTTTCCCATTCACGGCACTAACCTATTATTCTATTTATCCCGTCAACACCTACAAATGGCTGTAAAATGCAAAAATTGCATTGACTGGATATCAAAAATGTTTCACGGCACCGTGTTTCACGGCACATACGCACTGTGTTGACGGGATAAATAGTTCCTTCTAAATCACCACTAAGCTGCTTGTCTTATTTACATTTTGTATATTTTTTAAGCGCATATCAATTTCGAATGATGTACGTCGATAATAAAAAGGTTATTTGATGTTAATGTCGTAATACGCCAATAGTTCCGCCGCGTAACGATAGTGCGCTCCTATAACAACGACGCCGTAAGGTACGTTTTTTCAGGCAGCGGCTTATTGAATCATTGTACGATTAGGTCAACACATCTCGACACGCCTAACTTAGTTGAGTCTTTGCTATCTACATGCGGATAATGGCGGAAATCATTGGGAGCTCCAGATATGTGGTTTAAGAGCTTCATATATTTGCGTATTTGCCTAAATATGCAATTAAAGACAAGCGTAAGAAACCAATCACAACTAGAGCAGCTTGAGCTGCATCAACGGTTTGAGCCTCAAACATTGATTTCATGTGTAACTAAGCTTTAGCCCGAGGTGTAAACTATTTGCTGACAGTACTGTACAAATTGGAAAACGTTTGTAAAGACCACCCGTTATCAGCCGAAATTCGGCAAAATCGTTGAAAAGTATGTACATTTTCCAATTTCAAATGCATATAGCTCTTTTATTTGAGCAGATAGCCGAAAACTGTCAGCGAGTTTGAGATGGAGAATTTTGTCAGCTTTCCAATGCAAAATGAATTATTGAAATCGGTTGGAAAATAAGGATAGGAAGTATGACGTCACTTCCGTTTTCGTGGAAAGTAGCATTAAAAGATATCTGAAAACATCTGAGTCTCTGCTCACACTTGATCCGAATCGGCATGCAAAATTTGAAGTCGATCCGACCAGCGGTTTGGGCTGTAGACTGAACGGCTGAATAAAAAATAAAAAAAACAACAAAAAAACCAACGACTAGAGCAGCTTGAGCTGCATCAACGGTTTGAGCCTCAAACATTGATTTCATGTGTAACTAAGCTTTAGCCCGAGGTGTAAACTATTTGCTGACAGTACTGTACAAATTGGAAAACGTTTGTAAAGACCACCCGTTATCAGCCGAAATTCGGCAAAATCGTTGAAAAGTATGTACATTTTCCAATTTCAAATGCATATAGCTCTTTTATTTGAGCAGATAGCCGAAAACTGTCAGCGAGTTTGAGATGGAGAATTTTGTCAGCTTTCCAATGCAAAATGAATTATTGAAATCGGTTGGAAAATAAGGATAGGAAGTATGACGTCACTTCCGTTTTCGTGGAAAGTAGCATTAAAAGATATCTGAAAACATCTGAGTCTCTGCTCACACTTGATCCGAATCGGCATGCAAAATTTGAAGTCGATCCGACCAGCGGTTTGTTGTAGATGGAGGGAGCCCGTAAGTCAGCGGATGATTATTTTTCGATAGTTATCGCCCTTAGATTGCAGTTTACGCCATTTGTAAATACACCTAATAAAACTGAAATTAGATATGTTCAATATTCCGCCAGTGAAGTTTTCGTTCGTTTTTCACCATAGGCCGGGCACAAAGCGGGAAAGTTTTAACTAAAGGACTGAAATATCGACCCCAGCAAGAAATTTTGAAATCCATTGATAAATAACGAAGCTGACGTCACATCCGTTTGCTCTATTTTGAAAACTTGAAAAAAGACGTTCATCTTTGACATCCAATAGAACCGGAAGTAGTCAAGATAGAGCTCTGACAATTATCATCTTTTATGCGCCTGACACTCCCCTATCACACTGGCAAGAAATTATGTTGCTGACATTACTGTACAAATTGGAAAACGTTTGTAAAGACCACCCGTTATCAGCCGAAATTCGGCAAAAAATCGGCAAAATCGTTGAAAAGTATGTACATTTTTCAAATGCCTATAGCTCTCTTATTTGACCAGATAGCCGAGAACTGTCAGCGAATTCGAGATAGAGAATTTTGTCAGCTTTCCAATGCAGAAAGAATTTTTGAAATCGATTTGAAAATAAGGAAGTTATAGAAAGTATGACGTCACTTCCGGTTTCGTGGAAAGTGACATTAAGAGATTTCTGAAAATCTCTAAGTCTCTGCTCACACTTGATCCGAATCGGCATGCAAAATTTGAAGTCGATCCGACCAGCGGTTTGGGCTGTAGACTGAACGGCTGAATAAAAAACCCCAAAAAAAAACCCCCAAAACAAACCAACGAATACAATAGGTTTTCGGCGCAGCTGAAAGCCGCCTCAAACCTAAATACAATAGGTTTTCGGCGCAGCTGAAAGCCGCCTCAAACCTAATTTCCAGTCTTGCGTTGTTGAACCCCCTACTGTTCACACTCCCCTAGTGTAACACCGGTTACACTAGGGGAGGGTGAACAGTAGGGGCTTCTACAGTCCTTCCCTAGTTGTAATCCCTGTAAAATTTAACTATTTCTAAGGATCACGTCGAAAGTTGGACAATAAACATGGACTAGCTTATTATTTGAATGGATCTGCGTTCGATAGCTTATGCTTGAAGTCGACGTTGTAGTTGCCTTGGTAACATGCTATTGTTGATGGGGTTACAGTAGTGGAGAGCCAACCCTATAGTTGCTGATCCAACACTACTGTCTGTTCCACGTTTTGCTGCCGATTAAACACATTAAATTTAACAAATATTTAAATGTAAGTACGTTTTCATCTATAACAAAAAGTCATCTGGATCTACACGGGTAACACAACCCATTAGTCCCATTTCTCCAGTCACAGCCACATTTAATGATAATGACCTATATTGCTTGTTAGATGCGTGATGGGTGTTTCATTGATGGAATAGCGAACAGTGCAGATCCTGATCAGACTGCGAATGCACAGGCTGATCTGGATCCACACTGGTCACTTGACCCATAAGCCCCATTTCTCCAGTCACAGCCACATTTAATGATAGCTATTGATCAAATAGAACACTCCTTTAACCTGATAGCGATCTATATTGCTTGTTAGAAGCATGACTGGTGTTTCATTAATGAAATTGCGAACAATGCAGATCCTGCGCAGGCTGATCTGGATATACACTGGTCGCAAAAACCATATTCCTCATTTCTCCAGCTATATATTTGATCAATAGACAAATAGACGCGACCGGATCTACCTATGTTGTCGCCATTTTGCTCATGTATATTAGCAAATGTACAGTCATTTTTACCGGGTAAAATGCATAGGTGTGTATTTACTTTATGTAATTCTTATCTTACGCATTACATGTTTGTATTCGCAATCACCTGTCGACTGATTGTGTTTTCACGCATATAACACGTGACGAGATAGCCATGTTGGTTATGTCGCTGTGACTGGAGAAATGGGGCTGATGGGTTTTGCGATTCGCACAGTCTGATCACCGTATGCTCTGTTCGCCATTCCATCAATGAAACACCCGTCATTAGTCTAACAAGCAACGTAGATCAGTATTAGGCTATAGGAGTGTGCTGTTTGTGCTACACTTGTCACAAATATTGCTCCAGTCGATATATATATATATAGTATAACAGGGGCCGATCTAGAGGGGGGAGGGGGGTGGGGGGGGTCGGGGTTGCAACCCCCACCCCCTACCCGTTCAGCCACGGAGTTTACATAGATCACAGTTTACCACCAGTTGGAGTTTGAATTTAAATGCCGTAAAACACAGGAAAGTGCATTTCGAAGAGCTCGAAAATAGGACAACCCCCTAGTTGCGAACGGTAACTCTTGCAATTACTCCCGTACCGTCAAGAGTTACATTCGCAACTAGACACCCCCCCCCCTCCCCACGTTTCCAAAATGCTGGATCCGCACCTGTATAATAATGATTAATGTATGTCACTCTCGACGAGAAACGCAGGCTTATTGCGTATTGTGTCCCGTGTAGGTCCTGATCAACAAACACGCTCGTGTACCCACATACTAATGTATGCGAACACCCACCACTAATTCCAACATTTTGTTTTTCTTTACCAAGTTGTTCAGAAATGATGGTAGATTAACATATCAAAAGACGAAACTTGTCTAATTTGCATAATTTCAAAATGGCCGCCAAAAGCCATTCTTTTCTCATATAACACTTTCCCAAATAAAAAGGGATTTTCCCAAAAATTCTCTTTTATACAGCATTAATCAGTGTTTTGGATACAACCGAATTCCATTATTGGTACATTTTTTTTACAATTGTATGAAATATCATACATTCGTAAAGACATTATTTTCAAAAATTCCCTTTTATACAGCATAAATCAGTGTTTTGGATACAACCAAATTCCATTATTGGTACATATTTTTTTGCGATTGTATGAAATATCATACATTCAGAAAGACAATATTTTCAAATCAGACCCAACAATGTACATAGTTTTAGTTTGAATGAGTACCATTATCTGAATATATACAAACAAGTCATGCCAATTTTGTATTCTTTTAATAAATAATACAGTTTGTACAATGAACACAAAACATTTGCGAATGTATGAAATTTCATACAATCAAACTCATTGATCGCTTTTCATCATTGGTGATTGTTTGAAATTACGATCGAAATAAATAATACTGGACTATATACAACTTTAACTAAGTCTCAGAAAACAAATATTTGTGAATGTATGAAATTTCATACAATCAAACTCATTGATCGCTTTTCCATCATTAGTGATTGTTTGAAATTACATACGACCGAAATAAATAATACTGGACTATGCAGCTTTTACTAAGTCTCAGAAAACAAATATTTGCGAACGTATGAAATTTCATACAATCAAAAACAGTCAATGAGACAGTTTTTCAATAATTGGTGATTGTATGAAATTACATACGATCGAACTAAATAATAGTTTTTCCATCGATGATTGTATGAAATTACATACGATCGAAAAAAGCATTACGGATTCCACACTTTAAGTCTTAAATAACAAGTACTTGCGAACGTATGAAATTTCATACAATCAAATTCAGTCAAAGTGACAATCATATGAAATTACATACGATCGAAAAAATGATAATAGATTCCAAACTTTAAATCTAAAATAACAAGTATTTGCGAACGTATGAAATTTCATACAATCAAACAGTTAAAGTGACAATTGTATGAATTTACATACGATCGAAAAAATCATAATAGATTCCAAACTTTAAGTCTCAAATAACAAGTATTTGCGAACGAGTAGTATATAGGGAGTCACTTCGTTACCGCGGGTGTTCATAAAGGGATTAGACCTCATGCAACCTCCCAAAGGGGGGAAAAACAGGTGAATTTCACCTTAATTTACAGAGAAGAAACATCCCCCCATTAGAAAATGAACTTCATACCGTTGTACGAAAATTATTTGAAAAATTAATTTAATTTCAGAGAAAATTAGTTTTAAAATCCGTGGCAAATCTGTAACGGTTTCGACTACCTTGTTTTCAGCTACCACGTTTTCGGCAACCGGTATACGCGGGAAGTCCCCACATAGTAATACACCAAAACTATATACAGCGAGCGGTACAAAAAACCTAGTCTCCCAAGAGCAAAACAAAAATCTAGACCACACCTCTACCAAAAAGAGGTATAAAACAAAAAATTGAAACGAAAAGAAAGACAACAGAACAAGAAAAGACAACTTGGAAAGACAACTCGGAAAGACTATTCGAAAAAGACAAAGAACTTTTTCAAAATGGCTACTACATGTAGAACGGGTTGCGTCTGCCAGAGGGAAGGTGTGTGGGGTCGCTAGTTTCGTTCGGCGTACCGGACTGTTTTGCGGAGTACACGAACTGGGCGTCGGGGTCTGCTTCACTCTTACAGAGTCTACGGGGCTCTAGAGACACGAATGGGAGCAGTGGTTTGCAAACCGCGTACACCACCGCAAATACCCCCAGCAACCGCTTCGCATTCTCTACGGTTTTCCAGATGTCGTGCACCTCCCGCTCGTCTTTCTTCGGACACTCGGAATCGGCCGTGCGGGCATCGCCGGAAATTGCGTCCAACATCCTGCGTTCCAGTGTATCCAACCGGTTCTCCAAACGTCTCTCCATGTCGAACAGGTGCGTCGATTCTTCGAACGAGTTTGCGTTTCGTATATCTTCTAGTAGATCCGTGGGGAACTTGGTGGGAGGACCAGGGGCGATTACCCTGTGTACTACGGGGGTGGGGGTTTCTAAATTTGTTTCAAATTTGGTTTCTTCGGGTTTTGTACTACGTTCCGCATCGACAGCGTCCCATATTTTTCGAAGACTAATTGTACCAATCCAATATTTTTTCTTCGTTTCGTCCGCAGATAATTTTCCTTGAAGATTTCGAATATCTTCTATATCTTGCTCCGATAAATTTCGCTTTGGTGGCATTTTTGTAGGCGCAAAATATGTAAGTACATACAAATATAGTTTGCCCAAGGTTCAACATGATTTGTCTCGGTAAAACCAGGCATACTAGCACCACAACTAGGCTTACTCGTTACCAGGCCTAGGCATACCAGCACCACGACTAGGTATACCAGCACCAGGTCTAGGCATACCAGCACCACAACTAGGCATACTAGTACCTAGTACTACAAACTAGGCATACCAGCACCCCGACTAGGCATACCAGCACCACAACTAGGCATACCAGCACCACACCTAGGCATACCGAATGGGGAAAAACGTGCCTAGCGACCCTTTCTACATGGAGTATCCCTTTTGAAAACCTTGCAAAATCGTGGTAGAATGTTAGCATTGTTCAGTAATTGTTAAGCATTTGTTCAGCATTGTTAAGCAATTGCTAAGCATTGCTCAGTAATTGTTAAGCATTGCTCAGTAATTGTTAGGCCTTGTTAAGCGTTGTTAAACATTGTTAAGCTTTGCTCAGTAATTTTAATCATTGCTCAGTAACTGTTCAGCATTGTTAAGCTATTGCTCAGTAATTGTTAAGCATTACTCAGTAAGAGTTAATAATTTTTAGTATTAAATAATGAAATATGTGTATTTATAATAATAAAATATGTCTACGTGTGGTGAAGAAATAAAACAATTTTCGCAGAAAATAGATAAACCTGTTAGTAGTGATAATTCTACTATTTTCAAAGAAAATAAATTAATTAATGAAGAGAAAATAGATAAACCTGCTTGTAATGAGGAACACAATTCATCATTTTGTGAAAATAATGCTAATTTTGATAACAGTTTCCGCACGCCGTATGGATTGAGGAAAAAGGGAATTAAATATTATGATCCCCATGAGGAGTATTCACCCGGATGTGTTCGTATATGTAATTTGATAGCTACCTATTTAGAAGAGGGATATGACGTAGTAAGTGCACAAGCGTTAGTTGATAACCCACATGTGTTTGGATAGATCACCTTCGATCAAAAACCTGTCTATTATAGAAAGCGCTACCAAGGTTTTTCGGCTACCTTTTTTTAATCTGTAGCTGCACCCCCGGTTTCTACATTGAAAAACAAAAGATGCGCTTTCTTCAAACATGTATTGGATTTTATTCGACTGTGGCTCTAGCAGGTTTGCTTGGTGGTGCGTTCAAATACCCTGTAATTAACCCCTCGTACTGCCTGAGATATGGATTAATTCAACATCTTTTACATGTAGGTTTTTTCGAACTGTTTTAGAATGCTTTCAACAAGCGGGCTCATCATCATCGAATATTTACAAATTTTAACAGGTTTTAGTTTTATAGCGACTTCTAGCCCCCTCTCTTCATCGTGTAACTTTTTTAGACGTTCTATAATTCCGTCTTGAAGCCCTAAAATATCCTCATAGCAAGCCTCATCAAATTTGTTTTTACGTCTTCTTCTTTTGTAAACATATTTTTATATATATACATATTATATAATGTCTAACATATTTTCCAATAATGTTAAACATTTATATGTATATATATATAAAGTAATTCTTACAGAATTATGCCTAAATCAGTTATTACACAGGAAGCGCTGGTAGATATTTTACAATCACATATTTTCCAATAATGTTAAACATTTATATGTATATATATATAAAGTAATTCTTACAGAATTATGCCTAAATCAGTTATTACACAGGAAGCGCTGGTAGATATTTTACAATCACGTGGAATTGTTCCTGCCTATAAAGTTAGAAAGAAACACCATATTGGGCCTAAACGGCTTACAGATCTGTGGGAATATGATAAATTTATAACGGGATTATCTAGAGATAATTGGGCAAAACCCCGCGATAAACCCCGACCTAAGATACCTTCAAAAATTGAACAGGCTGCATAATTTTATTTAATGAAAGTTTAAAGGGGTTCTGTATGTATCCAATCTTCTAAAAACCTTCTCTTGTCATAGTAAGCGGACAGTCCTAATTTATTTTGGGTATATGTTTTCATAACACCATTTCTCATTCTAAACCCTCTGTTTGTTCCTCTATCCGTGTCAATAGGATTTAGGGCGTCTTTATATCTTCTCCAAGAAAGAGGGTTTTGTCTTGCAGAGAGCCCTTTTGCTGAGTGTTTTACTTGAGAGGTGTCTAATTTCTCAACAACATAGCACTTACTGGATAGAGCAATTGCACGATCCCCTTGAAACTCTGTTTTAAAAAGTCCTGGTTCTCTATTACTCCATTTATCCCACGCTAACCATTCTTTTTATGTTCGTTAAAATCCTCTAGCATATGAGGTTTTATCATTCCATCTATCGTTTTCATACTAACCCCCATATATAAACTATCAGTATCCGCAGTGAAATGGTCGAGTCATATTTGCATTTATTTTTCTGGAAGATATTTCGTAAGAATCCCCTATTTCCTCTAGATCGTTAAAATAAGAGGATCTTAAAGCTTTGTCTACACATTCTTCATCTTTTGTATAGGTTGTGTTGAGGTGTTTTTCGGGAGATTCTATCATTTTTCCGCAACACGAGTTTCCTAATAGTTTCATTATATCAGCAATTGGAGCCTTGGAGCTGTCAACATCCCCGGCTCTCCTGGCTTCTGTAACTTCCTTAACGAACCATTCGAAGGGTTTTCCTGCCGTATAATTTATAACCCTGTGAATCCCAGTTATTCGTAAACCATGTTTCAAATACCATTTTAACAATGGGGCAAATAATAAGACTTTTTGTGCAGACATTGCCCCTACTAGTTTTCGTCCATCTCCTCTCGTACGGTTAGTTTCTTTCAAATAACCCAACATAGCCTCCGAAACTTCCTTCTCCTCTACAACTCTATTTATAAATATTGGAGACATTTCTGAAAACTTATCTTTTAAATTGTGTGGAACTTCTATATCTACTTCGGCAAACCCGAACCACTTATCGTTTAAAACTGCCTTAGAAAATTTATCTATTTTAGTTTGATTGTGGGGGTTTTCCTCCCTGTATAACACACCTTTACCACAAGGCATCTCTTTATTTAATGTAGAAAGATACAGGGCGTTTGCATCAAATCCAAGTACCGCTTCGCAAAGTTTTCCATCACCTGATCTAATTCTCTTAACACCCGCTTCAGCGTATCTCGTAAACACAATTGATGGACCTCCAACTAATGCTCCTTTCATCATTTCATATATTTCCTCATCAGGTGCAACCAATGGGGCACATATCGCGTCTGCTGCCCTGCTCTCTTTCGTTTCGTAAGGTTTTGCATAATTTTTTATCGTTCCTCTGAGAATATATTGTAAAGCAACACCTGGAAGGGTAACTGCATCTTTAAACATATCTATACCTTTTGTTTGATAAAATTTTGTTATTTTTCCGATAGCTTCTAAAAACGGTCCAACATCCAAATCGTTATAATATTTTAACCAGTCTTTGAAAGATTTCATATTTAGTCTTTTATAAATGTTGTTGCACTCTTCCAACTGCTGTTTGGTTACAATTTTATTTGGACTTAATTTATTCCCCCAATTTTTAAGTGGTGGTAAACCCTCATAATTCAACTTATCCGGAGAATCGAACCATTCGTATGGAAAGAAGGATTTTACCCCTTCGCATCCATACGCCCTTACCCATCTATCATAATCTATTCCAGGAGCGAGATATAATTGTACGTCTAAAAACCTAAATTCTGGTGTAAATAGAAAAATGGTTGTATTTGCTTTCTTACCTACTAATACTTTCTTTGTTTTATCCGTTAAAATATCGACTAAATGTTTCTTTATTAAATTAAGATCGCAATTACTGGAATTGAAACCAATTACTGATACTTGAGAAATCCATCTGGTAATCTCCCGCTTTTGAGAAGGCGAAAGCGTTTCCATACTTGTAGGAAACCCATATATTTTATCCTTACCAACAACCTCGCGAATGGCAGCGGCCCTCTTTCTTACGTCTTCCATAAACAGGGTCACTAATTATTTTTTTAGGACAAGTATCGCATATGTGGGTTATATTACCAGATAACGTATCACCTATACTAACAATTATTGGAACGTGTTCGTTTACAAACGTTAGATCTTTAGAGGGATTGTTTTTCTCTTTAGATCCATCTAAATATGCTTCAAAATCGTATACAATACTATACGGATAAATTATTGTAGGAGGTTTTTCAAACCCCTCTGTGTTTGAATCCGAATCATATTCGCATTCCCAAATAGTTACTAAATTAAACGTTTTGCTTCTGCTGATCAACTTATCTCGCGCGTTTGATTTTGCGTATTTTTCTTCCCAATTTTTGCAATGTTTTGGGCATCCGTGCCAATAACATCCGTGAAATTGATAAACAGTATTGGTCTCCGGACAAAACCCATTAACTGGGGCACCAGCGATTATTCTTTCCCCTCCATGTCCGCATACCGCGATGTGTATATGGGGGCATGAAATCGAATTATCCAGTTAATAGATTTTTTAATACAATTAGGTTTTGGGTAGAAAGCTTTTTCAAACGATGATAATGGACGATATATTTTTGCCCATTACACCTTACTTTTGTGTTCCCCTTCATACAAGTAAGTGCGTGTCTTGTTAAGTTACTGGACTTTGTAAAGCGTTGATTGCATGTAAAACAACAATAATTATTCGAAACTTTATTCATATATGTAATAAGAAAAGCGTGATCGTTATAGATACCTATTTTCATCTTCTTTTTAACAACCTTATCGTAATGTGCCGCCACTTTTCGTAAATACCATGTTCCCTCTTCCGTAGGTTCGTAAGCATCAATACCTATTTTAAAACACTCTTCTATTTTCTTAATATCTCCGAATAATATGGGGCCTTTTGGTACCCTTAATTTTTGAGTTTTACAAAACTGTAAATATTGTTGCTGTAAATCTTGAGTCATTTTTAAACACCTATCGGACCTAAGTTTAGATGTATGGAGCGCTAAACATCTAAATAAACAAAGATCATCTTTAAAACTATCTAGAGGTTTCAAACCTTTTTTATATCTCAACCACTCTGGCATTCTACCCCCAGCAACTTTTTCTGATTTCATTCCTGTATCAATTTGGGGGGTTTTAACAACCTTTGTGGAGGTTCCATATACTATTTTGACACTAACGCCCATCCATCTTACAAAACTCCATTTTGTATTGGGCCTATCTATTTTATCTATGTTTAATCTTGTCTCTTCTTGTTTGTTAATCCATCTTTCAACCCCATCGTACTCCCTAAACCAAGGGCTCCCGGATAAATTTTTATAAAATACTAACATTTTCGGTTTTCCTCTAGAATCTTTTTCATCTTGATGAACTAATTTGTAAGCGAAAGAGTATCTTAGATAAAAACTATCGGTTAACAGAGGCACTCACTCTGTCATTATCCTGGTGGTGTTATTTATTTGAAGTTTTCTTTTCAAGGTTATTGTAGTTATCCTACGCCCTTTTACTATTTCTTTTTCTTTTTGTTTAGAATCTTCTAATATTTCGCCCCCTTCCTCTATTAACTTTTGTAATAAATTAGTTTTAGGAATTCGTTTTTGAGGTTTCCCAATATTTTTACTTCTAAGAGCTAGAGAAGCCTCATCAGCAAGTCTCTGTGCTATCTTTTCTGTATCTTTATTTTCTATCCCCTTAAATATACCCCGCGAGAATGCGCGGCCCATTCTTTTCATAAATTCTGCATTTTTTGTCTCCTTTATGAGGATATTTAACCCCCTTTCCCTTAGTCTGTTTGAGAAAGGTGTACCCATTCTTGTTAATTCTGCTCTTAATTCCCTAATCCTAGGAGAAGAACTTTTCAATGGAATTACACCCCTTTTATCACTAATCGTTTTGTGAAATAACTTAGGGTGAGTTTCTCTCATCATGTGTGACATTTTTCTCATCGTGGAAATTATTGTTTTATAAATATATATATTCGTTTGTTCAATAGGGTGTTTTTCATTTTTGGAAATTAATTGCCAAAAATATAATTTGGAGTGGGGTGTCTTTCCGAGTTGTCTTTCCAAGTTGTCTTTTCTTGTTCTGTACCGAGTTGTCTTTCTTTTCGTTTCAATTTTTTGTTTTTTATACCTGGTGGAGAGGTGTGGTCTAGATTTTTGTTTTGCTCTTGGGAGACTAGGTTTTTTGTACCGCTCGTTGTATATAGTTTTGGTGTATTACTATGTGGGGACTTCCCGCGTATACCGGTTGCCGAAAACGTGGTAGCTGAAAACAAGGTAGTCGAAACCGTTACAGATTTGCCACGGATTTTAAAACTAATTTTCTCTGAAATTAAATTAATTTTTCAAATAATTTTCGTACAACGGTATGAAGTTCATTTTCTAATGGGGGGATGTTTCTTCTCTGTAAATTAAGGTGAAATTCACCTGTTTTTCCCCCCTTTGGGAGGTTGCATGAGGTCTAATCCCTTTATGAACACCCGCGGTAACGAAGTGACTCCCTATATACTACTGAACGTATGAAATTTCATACAATCAAACAGTCAAAGTCACAATTTTTCCATTTGTGATCGTCTGAAATTACATACGAACAAAATAAATAATACTGGATTCCAAAACTTCATACAATCAAACACAGTCAATGTGACAGTTTTTCCATTGGTGATTGTATGAAATGACATACGTGTACGATCGAAAAAATCATAACGGATTCCAAACTTTAAGTCTCAAATAATAAGTATTTGCGAACGTATGAAATTTCATACAATCAAATTCAGTCAAAGTGACAATTGAATAAATACGATAAAAAAAATCATAATGGATTCCAAACTTTAAGTCTTAAATAACAAGTACTTGTGAACGTATGCAATTTCATACAATCAAATTCAGTCAAAGTGACAATTGTATGAAATTACATACGATCGAAAAAATCACAATTGATTCCAAACTTAAAATCTGAAACAACAAGTATTTGCGAACGTATGAAATTTCATACAATCACACAATCAAAGTGATTGCATGAAATTACATACGATCAAAGTAAATAATACTGGATCTAAAACTTTGACTGAAAGTTAACAATTATTTGCGAGTACATGTATATGAAATTTCATAAAATCAAACAGAGTCAAAGTTATAGTTTTTCCATTGGTGATTGTATGAAATTACATATTCGTTCGAAATAAATTACATACAACCAAAAAAAAAGTTTTTTCCACTGGTGATTGTATGAAATTATATACAATCAAAATAGATAATACTGCACGCTGAGACTTCAATTAAGGCTCAATAACTCATTGCATACATATCTTGATGAACGAATGAAATTTAATAGAATACAATTCAATGACGGTTTGTCTATTAATGGCTGTATGAAATTATCATTAAAATAAATAATACTTGATTCTACAGCTTTAATTAACATGATTAAGTCTCGGAAAAACAAATATTTGTGAACGTATGAAATGTCATACAATCAAACACAGTTGTTGTGACTGTTTTCCTTGTCGATTGTTGAAATTACATACAATCAATTATTTATTTATTTAATGGTATTGAACTATGGTCATTTTAGGCCGGGTTAACAGGGTCGAAACACAAACTGAGAACTGAATACCTACAGAAAACTAGAAAATAAACGTACGAACGGACAGACATATCCTAAAAATATATATTCAGGCCAGACAGTAGCATAACCTGACCTGCTGCCAGGTCCCCGCAACACCAGATTCACTTAGCCAGACTCCGTAAAAGTAATATGATTAGTACAACTATGTATTACATGTACTTTGATAATCTGTATAACTGGATTCAACTCTCAAGTAGCAAGAAAGTAAACAAGAGGGCCATGATGGCTCTAATTCGCTCACCTGACTCCATGAACACCAGAGGAGAATGTGACATTGAGTTCATGTGTTTTAAACAAATTGTGCTATTTTCTTGGATTAAGCGATGACTCTCATTTTACCAAACCTGAAAATGCTTCACCCAAGGATCTTAACTTCCTATGAAGTTTGGCCATCATCGGCCTTGTGGTTCCTCGGAAAAAGACGTTCAAAATCTTGAATAAATGGACCTTTTGGTGGCCATCATGGATGACATAATCATCCGATTCTGACAAATATTGCACCAGAGCAATCGCCTAATCGATACCTTCAATTTGATATATGACATGAGCATATTCGGTCAAAAATAAAATTTGACCCAAATTTGACCGCACGGGCCACGCCCATTTTTGACCCCGGGGTCGCCATTTTCACAACTTGGATTAGCGATGACCTCCATTTTAACAAATCTGAAAAGGCTTCACCAATGGGCCATAACTTTTAAGTTTGGCTACCTTGGGCCAAGCGGTTCATGTGAAGAATAATTTTGAAATCTCTAATAAAAGAACGACCTTCTGACATTTCGGCGGCCATCTTGGATGACATAACAATCCGATTTGGACAAAAAATGTACCAGAGTGATCGCCTCATTGATACCTTCAATTTGGTATATGACATGACCATATTCGGTATAAAATTTGACCCCAATTTGACCCCATGGGCCAGGCCCATTTTTGACACCGGAGTCATCATTTTAACAATTTTGAAAGAGCATTGTACATCGATCATTCCTACCAAGTTTTGTGGAAATCCGGTTGGCGATTCTTGAGAAGAAGATTTTTGAAGAATTTGTGCTACTTTTAGACGGCGGCCATCTTGGATTACGTAATGACGTCATTTTAACAATTGTGTAATCCCCCTACCTAAGGACCATGACCATGAAGTTTGGTGACTATAGGCCCAATGGTTACCGAGGAGAAGACGTTTGCAAATGTTCACGGACGGACGACGACGGGCGACGAAGCGGACGACGGACGACGACGGACACATTGCGGTAACAATAGCTCACATGAGCTTCGCTCAGGTGAGCTAAAAATGTACCTGAGGGGCAAAACACGGATTTATCCCGTCAACACAATGCGTATGTGCCTTGAAACACGGTGCCGTGAAACATTTTTGATATCCAGTCAATACTCTTTTTTTGCATTTTACAGCCATTTGTAGGTGTTCACGGGATAAATAGAATAGTAGGTTAGTGCCGTGAATGGGAAAAAATATCTGACGCGGCACGGAAACGGGATGTGCTCGGCAGAGCCTCGCCCATCCCGTTTCCTGAGCCTTGCCAGATATTTTTCCCCATTCACGGCACTAACCTACTATTCTCTATATAGGATTCAGGCAAGGATGACACCCATTGTTAAATTTACCCTTTGCATGTTCCTAGTCAACCGCCCGCAACTCACAGTTGTTAAATTGTTTATTTACGTATCATCAACTGTACATCATAAAACAAAGAACAAAGTACAACACAGGCACACATACAATTGCCATTCTAAAAGAATTACAAGAGACGGCTCGCTAAATCATTGAGCAAACAGGAATACATTTCAACAAATACATATACAACATTGCATGTACTTGTTACATAGTATGGAGCTGCATGTATATACACTCCGGACTATATATACACATATGCATGTTTATGCATGCACATGCATATATACTCGTGTTATGTGATAAACGCAGTCATCCCATGGTGTCACAAAACTGCTGCACACCAATCGACACATTTCACAGGATCGGTATTAACTGCGATGCCATGCTACAACATGTTTGTGACACGGGACTCGTGTGAATATATGAATCAGCCCCATATTCGCATCAAATTAATATTTTTTTATATTTATTTTTTTTACTAAAAAGGACTCCGCGCAAATCAGCAAGAAAACAATAAGCCATTGAAGTTGACCTTGCCATTGCGCTTATCCTGGTTGAAACAATCAGAGGCAACGGCAACCGCTGTTACGGGGCGCCATGCAGGACAGGTTAATTATGTGTACAAAATTGAGTTTTGTAACACTAAAAATCACAAAATCCAATTATGTAAAATTCTGATACAAAAACAAATTTTGTCCAGACAAAATTGAGTTTTGTAACACTAAAAATCACAAAATCCAATTATGTAGAATTCTGATATACAAAATTCATTTTTGTTATAAAGGATTAAATTTTGTAAGACAGAATTGAGTTTTATGGGACAGAATTCAGTTTTGTGGGACAGAATTCAGTTTTGTCCACAAAAGTCAGTTTTGTCCACAAACATTAGTTTGCGTAGGATAGTCTATGTCATCTCTACGTTGATTGGTTGAGATCGGTCTTAGTCCATTTTACTAGATGGTGGAGTACACTTGAAGGTTTAAATATTTCAATGCGAAAATATAACCCAATATATCAATATTATACTTCTTTATGGACATTTATTTTGGTTATATTATGATTACAAATGAGTGGTCACACCATATAAACATATATACTTTGAAGGAGAAATAAGAAAAATATTCAGAATTTTCCCTCAATTATGTAAACAGGGTCAAACATAAAGTAGCCGGGACATAGCTAGACCTGAGTATTCTATTTATCAGGTAACGTTTTATGCTCGAAAATGACATTAGATGACGTCGTCTTCTAACAGTAGGTCTAACCTTGTCAAACAAATGGTATTGGATCTGTGTCTACTAGTTGCGAAGTTATGTGTTCGCAACTATGTGTCTACATGCATTATTTACAGTATACACCATCTTAGTATCCATGGTATCTACACAAATACTACAAATCGTTTCCTCAAATGGCCCAATACACACATTCTGTTTATAAACACAGACAGCAGTCAGAACACAGGCCACAGCGAGTGTATTATTGATTTAACTGGGGCAGATGTACCTTGCGATACACAATAAATGAGGTCAGTACTCGCGGGAGATCTACATGTACTTGAATTATGTGTACAATTATAACGCAAATGAGTTTAAATACGAATGGGTTTGTCAACGTTTGACTGTTTGGAGATAGTTGAAGCAAAATGGCAGAATGAGAAATGAATCATCGGCAGAATGAGAAATGAATCATCGACATTGAATGTGTAGATCGGCGACCGTGACCCATTTCTCAAGTGCAGTTTCTGACCAATGGTAGTCCTTCTTACATGCGTGTGCAGAATTGAATTTTGTGACACAGAATTGAATTTTGTTACACAGAATTGACAGAATTGAATTTTGTGACACAGAATTGAATTGTGTGACACAGAATTGAATTTTGTTACACAGAATTGAATTTTGTGGCACAGAAGTGAATTTTGTGACACAGAATTGAGTTTTGTGGCACAAAAGTGAATTTTGTGACACAGAATTGAATTTTGTGGCACAAAAATGAATTTTGTTGACAAAATTGAGCCATGTCCCACTTGGCGCCCCGTAACTGTTGGCTTATTTCTTTCTAGCGTCCCACATTGTATAGCTACCGCTAATCGTGACAGTGCAAATAAATTAGTATATGTTTTATTCACCTGTCTAAGAGTGTGCTAAACTATATTGAAATAAACCACAAACGAGTGTATATGTACATAGGCATCTTACTACGAAAAGGCTTAAACAATTAATATCATCTCAAATCAGATTTGAAATTAACTGATTAGCAGTAGATATACAACCGAGCTTAAGAAGGAAGTAAACGGTATGTGTAATAAATAGAGGATATTCGTGGTGTGAAATGTTCATATTTCACTCGTACCACACATTCCACACCACTCGATGAACATATACAGTGGAACCCCTCCAAACCGGACACCCTCTATACCGGAATTCGCGCTATACCGAACATACTACCATGTCCCGAATATTCTGCTATATAAACACATTTGTTTCTACCCCTCTATTCCGGAACCCCTCTACTCCGTAATCCGGACGCCATTTCAAGTCCCAAAGCCATATTTCAGCGTTAAAATAACCCCGGAAAACCGGAAACACGGTCACCTGTCAGGATGTCATCCAAGAAATTTCAATGTTGTTGTTTCAAGCTGGTGTCAAAATCACACCGTGTTTACAATATACTGGTTCCCGGTAGTATTGTTCAGCTCTGGTTCCCAAAATGCGGAGCCACGAGAATGAGACGATTCTAACGGACTCCCAACTTGACATTTGTGTGGAAGAAATAACAAAATTGATCAAATTACGCGCTATCCATGCGTGTAATGCGCTAAGCGGCGTGTTTTTTTAACGTCATAAGCGGCATTACAAAGTTAAGAATCTATTCAATACAGGCGACCTAAATACGAGACATGTTTGCTGTTTTACAAGCTCATTACAATAGCATGGTTCACAATTTAATTATACACGTACGTAACAATTACGGAAATAAAATAATCGGCATATTATTTGTGAACCCACCGACCGATTAATTGAGATAATCTGATAATTACTTAACAAGGCTGTAAACTCGTGACTGTAACCTGTGGGCTATTGTAGCAGCTCGCGGTAACTACACAGCACACTTGAAATGTGTCATATGCTCTTTGCGACCAGTGTAGACCGTAGACGCAGATTACATTGCGAATCTGCACTATTTGCTATACCCCTTGCGAATCTGCACTATTTGCAATGTCAATAAAAAAACACATTCTGGTCTTAAAAGAACGCTCCAGCTGATCGAGAAAGTTCCACAGTGGCACAAAATACTTTATCCCATGTCATCTGCACTCTGTTTATTGGGAATTACACAATTGGGTAGCCGAGCGTAATTTGGGGGTACATTTCTTATTTCTCCATACAATGGCAAGTTGGGAGTGCTTTAGAATCGTCTCATTTGCTTTAAATATGGTAATAATGGTATATACTATACAAATCCACGAGTTAATGATGGAAAACATACATTTCCTTAACTGGAAATAGAAAACCCCTCTAAACCGAAAACCCCTATAAACCGAACTTTTCAGTCTGTCCCCAGGGTGTTCGGTTTAGAGGGGTTCCACTGTATATCATATTCGTTGCACAAATATGAATATTCTATTTATTATATACCGCTCCATGGAAATTAGCAGTTTTTAGACTGTATACTGTAATTAATGAATGTGTGTTTGCAGCCTATTTGCAGTCCGGCACTGCATGTGCGCGTTATGAATATAGATAGCGGAAGTAGTCGTATTTTCACCGGAAGATGTTTATTTCATTGATGAGAACATTTATTAACTTTTTTTGTTATTAAATGGTTTATTTCCACTTTTAAATACAACATGTACATTTTATAAAGTTTACAAGAGAATATAGCTAAATGAAATACAATGATTACATATTATATTAAAAAGTGAAATGTATGGGAGAGTAAAGTAGTTAAGATATAGAGCATGAAAAAGAAGGAAGAATGTAAGGGTTTCTTTCTCTGTGTTCACACCTGCTGGACCTGTGTAGTTTATATTTAATATAGAGATATGTTGTGCTTGATTTTTCGTGCGGTGCCTATAAGAACTTTATATATTAAACCTGCCCCACTTAATAATATGCTGTTCTCTTTTGTCTTTCATTGTCGCTATTTCTTCTTCTATATGTATTCTATTTTTCAAGTAACTTACAAAAGATTCGAAAGTAATATCATGCTTTTCATATTTACATTTGAAAATATAGTATTTTGCTAACAAAATTATAAAATTAAATTGTTTTACAATCAGTGCCTTATTTGTTATTCCTAGAGAAATACTTCGAAAATTTATTTCATATTTTAAGTCTTTTTCATTTAGATAATTTCGAAGCTGTGACCAAAAATGTTGCACATGCATACATTCCCAGAACATGTGTTTTATGCTCTCAACATACATAGAGCAAAAATCACATAGACTGCTATTTACAATATTACAACGATAGAGTAGTTTATTTGTCCCAATGATACGCATTAAATATCTATACTGGAAATTGCGTAATGTTGAGTCTATTGTACAATCGAAAGCTAATGTGTAAATTTGTTGCCAGCATAAATTATCATCAGAAAATTCATTTGTCCATTTTTGTTGAGATTTTATTTCTTCTATATTTTGTTTGCGTGTTTGTCTTGTATATAGTAATTTGTTCACATATTTGCTATCTTGTACTCTCGATATAAGCGACGTAGATTGTGGAGTTGTGTTGATGCTTTCTGTTTTTATTTTCTCGGCCCATAATGGACTTATGCTGTTCACAATACTTTGATATTTTATAAAATCGTCCTGACGTATATTGAATATTGCTGTAAAATCAGTAAATCGTAGAAAATTCCTTACTCTGTAGTCATATAGATGTTCAACATATTTAATGCCTTTATTGTACCAATCTTTGAAAAAGATTGTTTTGTTTTGATGCTTTAAATTGGAATTATTCCAAAGTATTTCTTTTGATACTGTGTCATTTCTGGAGGAATAGTTAATATGTGACCAGGATTTTAAAACATTATTTAAAAACTTATTTTCTTCCGCTATATGTTTTACATCTTCTGCTTTTATGTTACATTCAAAGAGCAAAAATCCACCATATCTTTCAAGTTTTTTTTCATAAAATTGTTTCCATTTGCCTCTGTTTGATGTGTCACATATTCTTTGTTTTACCCATGATGCTCTTATTGATGTTATAAAACTATCTATATCAACATTTTTAATCCCCCTTTTTCGTAAGATTGGATGATTATGTTTCTTTTAATTTTATCAGGCTTACTGTCCCATAAAAATCGAATAAATTTTTTTTTAAATTCTTTTGATCATGTTGTCTGGAGGGTCGTGTAAAACTGTTAATGGATATATTAATTTTTGAGCAGCAAACGTTTTAATAACTGTAATTTTTCCAAGTAAACTTAAGTTTCTATGTTTCCACTTATCAAGACACTGTTCAAACTCTACTATTTTAGGAAGGATGTTATATTCGTGGATATCTGTATTATTATTTAAGAACGCAATCCCTAACGTTTTTGCACTAAGAGAAGTCCAAATGAATTTCTTATCCGGACAGAAAATCAGATCTACATTTTTTAAGGCACCAACGCGCATTACAGTGGATTTTTTTGTGTTAAGGTTGAGACCAGATATTTTACTAAATTCATCTATTATGTATATTAACTTTTCAAATTATTTTTTTGTACCATCTGTCACAAAAGTTGCATCATCGGCAAACATTGTGTTTTTAATTTCTATATCATAAATTGTTACCCCTATTATATCTTTTTCATTTATAATTGCTTTGGATAGTATTTCAATGGCGATAATAAAAAGGTAAGGTGATAAAGGACAGCCTTGACGTACGCCTCTATTTATTGAAAAGAAATCCGATAAGTAACCATTGTTTGTAACACAGCTTTTTGCATCAGAGTAAAAAAGCATAATCCAATTTAGAATGTCGTTGCCAAAATTTAAATGTTTCATAACTTTTAAGAGGTAAGAATGTTCAACAGTATCAAATGCCTTTGCAAAATCTGCGAAGAAAAATAAACCCGGTAATTCATTTTCATTCAAATGGTCCATTAATTCGTATAGAGTTCTAATATTTTCTCCGATGTACCTACCCTTAAGAAATCCGGTTTGTGAATCATCTATTATATTTGGTAAAACCTTTTTAAAAAATTCTGTTTGCTATGGCCTTCGATGCAATTTTGTAATCCACATTAAGTAATGATATAGGTCTCCAATTCGTAAGTATAGATAAATCGCTATCCTTTTTTGGTATTAATGTTATTACACCCTGTTTTTGCAATTCACTTAGTGATCCGTTTGCTAATGAAAATTTAAAAGAATCCATATATCTTTTTATGTCATTCCAAAATATATATAAAAAATTCCACAGTCAGACCATCTGAGCCTGGGCTCTTATTGTTTTTCATTTCCTTTAAAGAGTTACCGCATTCGTATTCTGAAAGGCTGCCTTCGCATAATTCTTTATTTTCTTGGGATAATCTGTTTACTCCATTATCATTTGAAAAAAAATTGTGATTTGTATTTTCAGCTTCTTTTTTCGTATATAATTTTTTATAATCTAGTTATTGTTTTATTTTCAGACCGTTTCCGTTCTAAATTTGCAAAGTATTTTGTATTTTTTTCCCCACCCTCAATCCATTCGGCTTTTGATCTTAACATAATTCCTCTAACTTTATGTTCATATAAATACTGTAACATATCTTTTTTGGTGTTTAATTCTATTAAAATATCTTCCGATATTTTTTTGGAGTAGTCTGCTTCTAATTTATCTATTTCCTCTATTAATTTATTTTCCATTTTTAAATCTTTTTTCTTTTCAGTAGACGCAAATTTTATCGTTTCATTTCGTATTGTGCCTTTAATTATCTCCCAAAGAGTATTTGGATTAGCATGCTGGTTGATTTCGGCAATGGTAGAAATATTTCGTCTAATTAGTTGTTGGTATTCCGTTTTTAAAAGTAGACTATTATTTAACTTTTAAAATATCCCGGACCCCTTTCATTAGATTGAGTCTGTAAACAAAAATATACTAAAGAATGGTCAGACTTAAACCCTGTAGTAATTTTACTTTTTGTTACTCTGTTAATTACATTTTCAGATATTAGAAAATAGTCCAAACGACAGAATATTGGTGGTTTAGTATTTGAATGCCATGTGAATTTCCTTGTATTAGGATTAAGAATTCTCCAGATATCATGTAGTTCATATTTATTAATTATTGACAATAGTTTCTCTCTTATATTCTTATTTGTGTCTCTTATGCCATTTTTCTTGTCTAAATCTGGATCTAAAATTATATTAAAACCGCCCCCTATTATTAAAGTATCTACTTCCACTGTTTCTATATATGTATCGAGATCTTGGTAAAATCTTAGGCTGTTTTCGTTTGGACCATATATATTGATTAATGTATAATCTTTTTCAGAAATGCATATTTTAAGAGATTGAATTCTACCAGTCATGACCTGTTCATAATGTTTCATTCTATAATCAAGCCCCGGTTTTATTAAAATACATATACCTTCTTTATTGCTATATTCCCCACTAAAATACCCATCACCACCCCATTCCTTTTCCCACTGGGCTTTATCACTTGTTGTGAAATGCGCTTCTTGTATGAAACATATATCGTAATCATTGTCTTTTATCCATTGAAAAAGGTGTAGCCGTTTGTGTTTTGATCCCATACCCTTAAAATTAAAGCTTCCTAGTTTTAATTCCATAAAGTAATATTAGAAATCTGATCTATCTAAAGCAAGCACATACATATTCGTCGCCGGTCCACGATGTTGAGTCCACCAAATGTGAATAGAAAGAGAGAAATGATAGAAGTAAGTGAGAGTTGCATCAACGATAACATGTGAAGACAATAATGACATGTACAAAAAGAACGAGGGTCACCAATTCAGATATTGTGTACTATAAACACGTGGGCACCTGTTGACAAAATGGATCTTACTATTCATGCTATCAGCATATACCCAGATCAGTTTACACATCCGCGCTGTCCGGTCAGGGCCTACCTTGATCGCCATTACATCAGTTGAGAGCTCATACTACCTGCCGTTAACATCATTATTATATTCTGGTAATTTAATTCTATTCTCACTGCATAGCCTAAATGTGCAAAATAATTTAATAATTATTGCTAAAATAAGGTCCATTTTGTCACCCGGCGGCCCATGTATATTCGCACGTTACAATTTACAGTAGTGTGTATGTCTGTTTCCTCTATAACAGAAACTAATTTTGAATTAGCATAGCAGTCAGTGATATCATAACATAATCTCAAATCGGCTGCACAACGTGTATATGGGCCACCTACTGAGAAAAACGCACCCTACGACGTGTGCGACCAGCGTAGCCCCAGACCAGTATGTGCATATGCGCAGTCTGATCAGGGCCTATGTTGTTCGCCATTATGCCACTGAAAATAATCTTGATGTCGTCAGTAAAAACTATTAGACGATAACCATACTGTGCAAGATGATCATGATACACAACTTTGTTTGAAAATGTTTGTATGCTTCCTTTCCTCAGCCGGCGGCCGAAACACAGACGAAAGTATGCTCATGAAAGATTTTGCTACCATAGTATTCACATAATTAAACTGTAATTTTTATACATGAGATACTTAAACAAATCTGTACATATGTGTCGCGCCACGATAAAAAGTTGTTGAATTCCGCGGCCAGCGTAGCCCCAGATGAGCATGCGCATTCGCGCCGCTCGATCAGAACCTACGCTGTTCGCTATTGAGTTAATGAAAAACTGTTGATGTCTCTAACAAAATATTTTGACCCCTCACCACACCGATCAAAACCACTCATCAAGCCCCCACCCCCACCCATTTCGTGGCGGACCACATATAATATTTCATTTGGGAAACGAGAATAGCTCATTAATTAAAATGTACTTATAACATTCGTCAGACATTCAGGTTGTAGTATTAGCATAACATCAAGTATAATACATGTATATTGTGTGTATAGATCCTTTCAGCATACGCCATTGATTTGCAATTGTTCAGCCTTTTTCCAGACAATTTTCCACCTTCTAGGTACATGTAAGATCGAGATGGAAGCCTGGTGTGGGTTGCCGGATGTGTGCATACATATACATGTACGTCTTTTTCCACCCTCATACTCGAAAAGAGACCACATGCGAAAATGTATGAGGGCATATAGATCTAATGTAAAAGCATACATATAGGATATGACATGTACATGTAATGGACCACTCTTGTTACAAAACCGTCATACAAGTATGTGCAATTACTAAATGAATAAAATAATATTTCTGGACCCTTCCGACATATCCATGTAGTACACCCAGTTGCTATTTCTGCAATATGTTATTACTATTCACTTTGTGTATCAGTGTATAAAATGGTATTAATTATCATATGTATATATAATGATACAAAATCATGTGGGATAATTACCATATAACGAGCACACAACACACTCATGTCAGTCAATGAGGCCATACGGAGAACTACGTGATTATATTCGGGGAAACAATTTTCGATAAACCTCTTGACCAGAGTGAATTGTGCTATTCTAAGTACGTTTTGTCAATACAACCGTAATGACGAGACTGAATTAGACAGTGTGTATATGTGTGGCTCTGACTGGAGGAACAAGTGGCCTATGGCTGCTGCGTCCAGTGCAGACCCAGATCAGCCTGCGCACTAGCGCAGTCTGATCAGTGTCTGTACCTCTCGCAAGTCGGATAGTGAAACATTTGTACAGCTTGGAGCAACAAGTATAGTTTTTATTTCGGGCCGCGGGATATTGTTAATAAATCCGGAGCTAGACAGGTCACGAATGCGATAAACCCAATTTCTCCAGCCACAACCAGAAACACAGTTTGAGAATATCAATTATACGGTATATACACGTTAGCTATTTACTCGAAACAAAAAATTCGTCGGGTGGGTGCTTTTACATACAATATCTAGATATCTATTTGAAAGTTTCATACAATATTTCGGTAGACATTCATAAATATATTGCTTTAATTCAGACAAGTCTAAACTGTGTCCAATGTAGGCTTCAGTGATATGCTTCTGATATGTTCCGTGTCATCCACCACACAATATAATAAATGAGCCGCTGCATGCGAGAAACTACCACCTGAAATTGGCGATCGGTCCTGTAATTTGGCACATGCAGGCGTCTATACCGTTCATCACAACCCGCATGATGAGAGGAATATGCACCGACTGCACCACGCACGTCACACATGCATGATTACGCATGCAAACTTTTACTGTTACCATTTCGCATGCATTGCTCATTGTTGTACGGTTCGCTGGCTTTGTCATCTCACCAGGTTGGGTATTAGGTACATGGGAAAACATAGCTTATAGTTTATTTGAGCAGAATATGATCATTGTACCGCGTTCAATATTGTGGTATGGTGTTTTGCTGCAACTTCTGCAACACGCAAACTTTGTTAATTTGTAGTTTATAATACAAGTGTACATGTAGTCACTTCAGACACTACCTGCTCCTGAATACGCCTCCAGCTATACTATTATACACGCGACTAGTATTATTTTCATAGGATAGATCATCGTACGTAATTCAAATATATAATTATAGTCTACAAAAAAGTTAGAGGCATGTTCAGAATGCAGCCAGTTAATTCCAAGTGCAAAGTTTATCTCGACAGCCAATCATCATAGTCGGCTGGCTTAATTCGTTCAAGTGTGCCATTTGCACGAAGCTTAATGTATATATGACCGTCTGTGCTCCATGTCGATTCTGTCTCTCTGCTTTCTCTTGCCTCCTTCAGAACCTTCGCTTTCATATGAGTTAAGTCTTCTTGTATGTAAATACCTGTACCCCGTAATTTTGTTTTCTTGTCCTTTAATGCCTTAATTTTGTTATTTCGCGAGATAAATTTTAACTATCATCGGTCTCGGCGCCTGTCGTCGTTGAATGCCAATTCTATGCGCGATATCGATATCCCGTTCTTCTAGCGTCATCCCCATTTTATCATTTAATGTTTGCACTGCCATTTTGGTAGTTTGTTCCGCTGTTTCCTTCTCGCCCTCCTTCTCGATCGGCAGTCCAGGTCCATTTATCCTTACGCTATTTCGTCGTGTGTATTGTTCTAGCTCGTCAACCCGTCCGATGTTGTTCTGTTTTGTGTTTTCGATTTGTTTCTCTAATTTCGCTATTGTATCATCTTTCTCCGTTATGGTGTCATTCAATGTCTTTATATTTTTGCGTAGCGCGTCAGTTTCTATTTTCGTTGTGTGTAATTCCCCTTCTACAATATAAATTCGATGTGTTACTGACTTGTACACTTCCTCCTTGACTTTATTAACGATATCGTTCACTTTGCTGTCAAACAGTTTCTTAAACACTGTCTCTAATTCGTCTTTACAAATCAAATTGTCCATTTTGTTGTTCATATTTGTCATTTGATCGTGTATTGCTTGTATTTTTTGGCTTTCAGTGAACTTTCTCTCGATACATTTTATGTCCGTCATTTTTTCTGTTTCCTGTTGCTCACTTTTCGGTGTTCTTTTCTTTTTTTTTGTCTTTAGGTTTGGCGCTCTCGGTTTTCCTTTCCCTCCTGTTGTGTGTCGATATCAAAACTCAGATCACTAGTATCACTCAGACTAGGAACCTCGTGACGCTTGCGCTTTTTGTCAAGCTCTTCGTTATCAGCTGCACTTATCTCCACACTGGCCTCAGAGTTCATTTCGTTTGATGTAATATTCACTTTAAACTTATCAAATTACATATGTTATCTTCATTTAGTGACCCTGTCCGCTAAGAGATCATATTACATGTTGTTCCTTAACTGTTTTGATTAGTATACTTTTTAAAAAAATTGAATAGCACCCCTCCAGGCAGTCTAACATCGGAAAAGGTGGGTGGGGTATGGTTGAAAAAAAAAGTGATAAGTGACTAAATAGTACTGTTTGGTGATTATAACAACATAGTCAATAAGTATTTGTATTACTCACTATCACTGATATTCCTAATAGTCCAAAAATCCGTTAGTTTTCACTATAATCCATTTTTGTTGTCACACTGTTTACATTGATACAACCCTACACGAAACCGGAAATCAGTTTTTATTAACTTTTATTTACATCGTATAACTATGTATTTCATGGGTAGGTATATAATAAAAGATATTTGTATTATTTACAACCATGTGATTAAAATTTACACTGGACTCTTTATGACTTCAATTATATCACAGTACACTCATTCAGTATCATTGCACACACACGTATTGCCGAACGTATGCAATTTCAGACAAACAAACGGTATTTCCCGGTATTTCCCACTTTGGGGAGTATTTCCCGGGACGGGAGATTTCCCGCCGGGAATTCCCGCCCCCGGTCTATCCCGGCCAACCCTGAATCATTGCACACACACGTATTGCCGAACGTATGCAATTTCAGACAAACAAGTATTTGAGTTAATCTAATTGATCAACCCATCTGCTGATTCGTTAAACCAAAAGTGTGATATTTCATACACTCAACACAATGTACCAATTTCTGTACAACATGTAACTGTAGATCACTATCAATCGCATGAATTGATTGATTTATTGGTGTTTAACGGTCTATCAACAGCTATGGTAATTTAAAGCAATGCCAACGGGTTCGATCCTGCATGTAACATGCTGCATATCACTTGGCCTCAGGTATGAATCTCCGTCAGAAAATGTGGCTACACTGCTGAACGGCTGGTATTCTCTATGCCTCCAGATGTGATTGACATTTATAAGGGAAATCAAGTGTGCAATGGCTAACAGAAACATGTAAATGCTGCATGGATTGGCCTAACATTTAAAATTTGGCCTTAACCTGTGTGGCGCATGGGTGGGCTATATAATAAAAAGAGTTGGCGCTGATAAAATTACATGCAGTTCCATGTCAATAACACTGTTGAGCAATGACACCTGAAAAGTTCATGTATATTATCTACTAGATAATCAGGGGCGGCGGAAGTGGCCCCCCACCCCCAATAACTTTGTTGGGCCATGCCCCCCCCCCCATAATTCTGTAATAAAGCACTGAGAATGCAGGAAATGGCGTTTCACTCCTCTTAGAATAGATTTACAAAATTTTCGGGGAGTATGCCCCCAGACCCCCCTACCAACATCCAGGCCCTTTGGGTCCTCAAGACTGGGACCTGAGAATGCAGGTTAATGACTTTTCGCGCCTCTTATATTTTCAAATTTTATGGTGGAGCATGCCCCCGAACCCCTCTGCAACATCGGGCCATTTGGGGCCTCAAGACTGGGCCCTGATGATGCAGGAAATGGCGTTTCACACCTCTTAGATTTCAATTTTTTTCGGGGGAGCATGGCCCAGTTTCCCGTTCAGCCGCCTATGATAATATCTAGGGACCTGATTGGGAAGTAAAAAATGCCAAATTTCTATAAAGTTGGTAAAAATGACGGATGTTACAGTTAGCAAACGCAACAAAATAAAAGCTCGATAAAATTAGATAATGATAATCATCACATAATAACTGTAGGAAAAGAAGTCTCAAGAGTGATAGCTTATGCATGATTATGATGTAAAATATTATCTAAAAAAAAAACAATATTTGGTGAAAATCTCTGGTAATTGCAAGTCCTATACATTTTATCAATACTCACCATTTGTTTTCATCATCACAGCCGGAAACTAGCCTGTCATCAGCCTTAGGTTTTTGTTCTTACAAAGAGCCTCATCTGCCTCTAAACACCTGAAAGTCAATTATCAAGTTAAATGAATGCTGTGCGAATACAGTTGCAACATGCATTGGTCGGTTAATTATAATAAAACATGTCAACATTAAGAGTATATCACCGATATCTAATCCGGTTAGACTGCAGAATTGGTCTGATTTAACACTAACATTAGGGTTTGAGTAGCTTAGAAAAGCTCAGCTCTATGGATGTGTTTTACTATTTCATCTGTCTTTTATATTTTCTGTATCCGTGAGAGCTGAGACCCTTATAGAGTAAAATTTAGTTACAAGAACAGCCCAATTTGTCTGGTGTTTTGTTACACAAATGGGAATAAAAGGATAACCAATGTCAAACTATGTATACCCACATGTGTAGTATTGGTCTATGCATGTTTTTAACAGGACTGTGAAGTGCTAAATTTCTCACTCGTCAGACTGTGTAGCAAAACGCCAGGACAAGATGGGCGGTTATTGTGACTAATTTTGCACTATAAGGGTCTCAGCTCTCATGGATACAGAACATATAAAAGACAGATACAATAGTAAAACACATCCATTGAGCTGAGATTTTCTAAGCTAGGGTTTGAGCAATAAAGAAATGTCATAGCTATAAGTTTTAGCGTAATATAACTCCTAACATTAACAATAGGTTCAGATATCAGGGATATACCAAGTCAAGGATGGGGTTAGTGTTGTCAACAAAGTGGTGGATCAATTCTGCAGTCGCTCCATTTAACCACAGGTGATTCTAGCGTATCTTGGATGGTCAATTATTGTTTATATATACATGAAACACCTGTCCAAACAATTCAAATGCGCCCGGTGTAAATATAATAGTACTTATAATGGTACAAAACTCCTATTCGCCTCCATTGAAACAAAACCCCAAACATAAATCTCAATGATTTCGAGTGTAAACTACTAAACTGCAATAAAAACGTGTCTCACTAACCTAAATTAGCTTTTTAAAATCTAACACGTTCATTTCCCGAATAAAAATGAATGTTAGCCGCCATCTTTAAAAATATTGAATCACGTGACACACACTGATTTGGTTGGCTAATGGAAATGACGTCAGTTACCAACCAAACCTCTGCGTGCACGTGATTGAAAAGATGGCGGCTAATAGTCATTGAGAATGCGGAAGTATACGTGTTGGAATTTAAAAAGTGAATTTAGGTTAGTAAGACGCGTTTTTAGTGCAGTTTACACTCGAAATATTTGAGATTTATGTTAATGTATTACACGGTGCGGGTACCACGTGACATTTTGCTAAGGAGGGGCACTAAAACAATGGCGGATCGACCCGATTCAGGTAAGATTTATTATCATAACTTTGCGTAAACCTATTCAAATAACAGAAGTAATGTACGAGAGCGTTGCAATTTGAAAAAACCCAAACTCTGTTTATTGTTCTACTGCTAAAGACGGCCTTATTTTATCTAAAAGTGAAACCGCGTACGTGCGGGACTGAAAACCCAGTACCAAAAAGACGCTACCCAAACGTACGCGCGTTTATTAGGAAATCATCGTCTGAAACCTCTCTTGCTGACCGAGGGGGGCGATGTTTTAAGTATAATAGACTTTAGCACAATAAAAAATGACGTGACATTTGCCAAACCCAGAAATTTAGGATAACAAGCAAGTTTGGGGCCTAAAAGATATATAGTGATGTCCAAAACCTTAAAGCTGTAAAATAAATCCCACACAAAAACCCTTGGGGAAAGTTATCATTTGCATATTTCCAATATGGCCGCCAAAATACAATATATAATAATTGTTTTTTCTGAGTAATAGCTCATTAATACGAAGTATTGTAATCCAAAAACTTGCTCGTTATCCTGAATGCCTGAGTCATCGTCAATTTTTACTGTACTATAATACAAACAGTTTGTTTAACAGTCTTAGCCACCATTGACACAGAAATCAATACAGCTTCACATTTTCAGGATGCAGACCACCTGAAAAGGCACCGGGCGGCACAGCATGACGGATCAAAAGAGTATGTTTGCCCGTCATGTGAGAAATCCTTCGCCACACAGCATCAACTGAATAGGCACCTAAGGGTCGAGTTGCGAGAAAAGTCTATGTCGTGTAAGATTTGCACTGCCACGTTTCCAAGCCGATTCGCGCTGCATGAACACTCGGCTAGCCACACTGAGGAACGGAAACATGTTTGTGTGTGTGGAAAGGCATTTAAACAGAAATCAAGCCTGTCACGACACAAGCGAACCCACAATAAAGTGTGAAGTCATTTGATAAACAGAATCGAAAACTCTTTGTTTCCATTTGATATGAGTTTTATGAAACTCGTCAGCAATTTTACATTGTGCGTGAATCGTTTCATAAATCTCATATAAAGTGGACACGAGTTTGAGATCCTCTATTAGCTATAATGTTATGTGATAATTTATATGTTCCTTTCTGATATCGTTTTACGTTTCCGTTGATGTTATATTATACAATCATTATAATCAGTTTATGCAATTGTGATACTAAGCCTGTGATTTTGACTGATTGACTGTGATTAAAGTTTGGGATTTAGTTTTGTTTTGTTGCGATTTGTTTTGAAACCCACATCTATGTTTGTGTTTCTTAAATCTTACGTACCAGACATGACAACACACGAAGCGTGCTCTTTAATCCGTGGGTGGATTTGAGAAGTTGCGATGTTTTTAAACCCATATTATCTCTATATCCCGCGTCGTATGCTTCGTTAATGTTGAGTATGTGGCCGGTTGGTATGTAGGGATGGGTAGTTTAACGGTTCATCCTGCATCCCAACAGAAGTAGTTGGATTCTACTACGTTAATTGTGGAATGGGGTTGAGTGATTCCAGTGTGGTCAGGGCCTGGCACCATATCAGGCTTATTCTGATTTCAGGGCTGAATATGTATTTTATTGTAAATATTGAGCTCTGATTTCGCGATTTACACCCCCCCGCCTTGGTACAGTAAAGCACGGGATTCCAACCCAGCACCCGTCTACATATGACTTTAGCTGTTGCGCAGACGTAAAACCCTATTTTATTCTACCTGGTTTGACCCTCATGTACAGTTATGTTTTTGGTGCTTGAGAATTGAATCCGGTTATACAAATTACAAGAACACCACGAACGGCATGCATCCCATCGCTGTGGTGGCCATTAATGATGATAAATATGCACACTGCATTTGAAGCCAATCGTTAATATGCTAAATAAGTTACATGAAAATGGAGAAAGAGTCACGTATAGATTTACTGAAGCGAAGAGAATTGAGAAACCTTCACATATCTACTGAACAGACATTTCAAAATCATGTGACCGTGACCTTGGGCAAGGGGTGAATATGCGTCAGATCGGGAATACAACTATGGATGATGATAAACATCCATATCGCTACCAAAATAGCTACATAATTGTGATGCACCATGACAATATGGGTCTTATGGCCTATGCGAGAAGCCTTCGTAATGCAACTAGTCAATAAGCTCAATTTTATCATGGTGTTTTACATATACTATGTATCAGTGATTCTATATTTTATGTACATCTTGGTGCCGTTTTTCTAGATTCGAGGTAGAACCAATAATTCATTAAACTGTGTTTATTCCATTGGATGACAGTCCAGGTGTTACATTTATAATAGTATAGCCAATTGTTCTCGTCATTTACATTTTTTTATTTTCAACGGCATAAAACATAAAACTGAAGGGGCATCTATTAAGAAAAGTGTCAAGAATATGGTAAGCTAATTGTATTAGTTTGAAACAGAACAATTTAGTAGCAAGTCGTGGAATTTCTCATTTATGGTAACCCAACAACATATATTTAATATGAATCAGTAAAGTTAAACAATTCAAAATAGCTTGGCATGTAACAGAATGCCGTGTTCTACCACATGTACCAAACATTGTTATAAAGCTACATTTAATTAATAGCACAGCCTCCAAAAATATTGGCGTAACGGAAATGATTTATGTAACGGTAATGACAAAATGTAACGGTAATGACTCTTCATTTATTTAAAATACTAATACAGCATATATAACAAACATATTTATAGTTTTCATATGCTGTACAATATAACTACAAGTTAATGTTTACTTGTAATGTGATTGCCAATAGAAACACACACTCATCGAAGCTGTGTCTGTTTTTTGTTGTTCCAGAGCTTTTACTAACTGCCTGGTTAGTATGGTAATTTATCATTGCCGTTACACGATCGTCATTACCGTTACACAATTTTGTAACGAAAATGACCGTAACGGTAATGATTTTTCTTTAAAAATTCCCATTTTACACCCGTCTGTATACAACGCATCAAGAAGGTAGAATATGCAAATACAACGTTGTAAGTGTGTCTATCCACCTATTTTGGTTTCAGCCGACCTACATACATATGGACTTGTATAAACCCCGAACGGTAATGATGCATGTAATGTGTAACCTTAAAATTATGAATACAGACCGGCCTGGTTCTCGGCAATGACTTAAGTTGTGTTACCACCGTGTTTATTTATAAATTGCGCGCGCATAAACAGTGTTCATTGTATTAGTAGCTGAGAGTAGGAAAGGGAGGTTACTCTGATTTTACATTTTTTATTCAGCGTAAGGTAATGATTCGATTTCTCGGGACAAATACATTAACGTCAGTATTTTTCACAACAAACGGCAAATTTATTGCAGAATAAGTTTAATGTAAATGTTAAACTATTTTAATTCAGATGCACTGTATAGTAAAGTACAAATGGACAACATTTGAGAATTACGGGCTTGTAAACTGTTCTGATTGATGACCGACAATTCTCATTTGGTGCACCACACGTATGCCAACAACAGAACATAACAAGAAGTGTAAATACTGTTTTCTTATAAATAGTTTCTTTACTGAAAAACAAAATTGTTTACTTATAAATTGTGTGATTTGTCAGTAAATTACACCGGGTCACCAGATGTAAATACAATATAGAATCACTGGTATATTAATATATAGATATGACGTTTACTCATTTGGTAGCGATATAAAGTGTACAGCGATTCATTCATATGGGAAAGAAGTTATAATGTACATAAGGATGGAGAAACTGGCACGAATGTACCGAACCGAAAATGTCATAGTCATTTGCCTAGACCTTGGGCAAGGGGAGAGCACGATTGGGGTGTACAATTGTATTATGGATGATCACAAACAATCATATGCAGTTTCAAGTATATTTCTCTTACGGTATAGCAGTAGTAGCTGAAGAAGAAACGCGCACAATCTGCTGAACCAGACTGGACTGGAGAAACGCACACAAGCTACTGAACCAGACTGGACTAGGGAAACGAGCACAATCGACTGAACTGGAAACTTCGAAGTCATTTGACCTTGACAGACGGCCAGACGGACGACATTTGCATCCCTACATCCCATTTCGCAACGGGATAATAAGAAAAATAAGATTAACAGTAAGCCTACTACTCTTCGGGAAAGGGGCTGAGCGGTGACCATGGTGTGGAGTCTGCTGTTGGGATCTTCCCCTCATTTTTACAGGTTTAGTATGTGTATTCGGCCCCATCGATCCGACTGTATATGGCCTTAGTTGTTGAACCCCAATCAATATATTAATAAAACAATCGTTACTTTTGATGTATTCATATTCATATAACAATATACCTGGGGCAAAAAAAAGTGGCATTCATATATGTATAAAAATGGGTTCACTCAAATGCCATTCATTGATACGTAGGGGGCCAGCATACATGTATATATAATCTTACCATATGATGTTAGCACCCGATACTTTAACCGATGTATGCATAGCGTCTATAACACCTATTGCACTGAGCGAAAGCAAATAGTGTTGACCCAGATCAGATTACACCTGAATACATCGTTAAATACAAATCAGTTTTGTTTCTTCGTAATTCATATGCACAAAAAATAGCTGTGCACCCGAATGAGACCAAAGAGCGAGCAAAAACACAATAGTAGCATTGTAACCATTTATAGTTATGATACGGGTACAATAGGGGTTGCAGTCGACATATACATACAGACATAAATGGGTTAACAGTGTATCGGTCTCATTGGATTGACCCAAACTGTTACAATTGCGATACGAAGTGTTATAAAGTCCAACGTCTTGTCAGCTTCATGCCAAAACTGAATGCCTAGCAATCTATGCCCATCCTCACGGTTGGCAACAATTTACTATCATTCCGGCGAGCCTTCTCCCATCTGCCGCCAAGTGAACCTCTTTGCACAGCATTCCGGGTTGTCGAAATATTTTCTTTCTTCTTTTGGCCCTCACTCGTGCTCTCTCCTTTGAATTAAAGAAGTGATTTCTGTAAAAATAAAATTTCTGTTATTTTAATAGGTTTACGCAAAGTTATGATAATAAATCTGACCTGAATCGGGTCGATCCGCCATTGTTTTAGTGCCCCTCCTTAGCAAGATGTCACGTGGTACCCGCACCGTGTATTAGCAACTGTAAAATCTATGCCGAAAACCCACCTCAAGCAGTGGTTTCGACACGCTGTAATGCGTTGTATAGGCGAGTTCCAGATGTCTACATCGTGTGGGGTTTTGTATCAATGGTGGCTAATAGCAGTTTTGTACCTTTGTAAGTACTATTATATTTACACCCGGGCGCATTTTAATTGTTTTGTACATTGTTTTAACTTTAGAAAGGTGTTTTATGTATATGCTGTCATTTCGGCTAATTCTGTGAAAGGGGTAAGTTCAGATTCGGCAAAAATATGCCCAAAAAATTGAGACATCACAATTGCAAGAAAAACAGCTATCATACTAAAATCTGATGTCTACTAGTCTTGATGTGTATATATCAGATACAAATGTTTGGATTCCTTATTTAATTAAAAAAATCTGACGACCAAAAGATGCCCCAAAACGGTAAATTTCGTCATTTTTGGCACATTTTATACGTCTGTCGCCAAATTTCAATTTGGCCGCAACCGTCAACCACGCTGATTTTTTAACAAAAGCTTTATTGCGCATATATACAGCAGTGAACGTAAAATCAGCGTGGTTGGTGCATGCGGCCAATGCGAAAAATAACTATTTACTATTCGAAAATCAGCGGGATAATCTAAAGGATGAAATTTACTGTCACACCGGTGCGTTCCTAGCAACAGGATTTGCCCATGTAAAAAGTGCAAATTTTCATATAGTTGACATATTCATGAGAGTGAAGGATTGAGTAATAGCAACACATATTCACAATGAACATTTATTAAATAAAAATATGATTACTTTTTTGTTGGAACTAAGTGACTATGGTATGGTATGGACCTGACATCAGGTCCGGTCATTCTAATTTTACGGCTGAGTATACATTTTCTTGATGTAAATAGTTAATACATATATAGGTTAAATACGGAATGGACCCCGTTAGTCTGGCCTTAAACGACATTAGCTGTTGATAGGCCGTTATATACAACACTCAAACAGTAGATACTTTACAATATATAGCAAAGGTTTATGATTTGGGAGCGTGGTGAGAACACATTACCATTTATAAGGATTGTCATGCGGAAATTAGTGGTAACACATGGTGTGTCCGCTATTTCCGCATACATATATTATTATATGTTTATCAATATTGTACATGTCAGCCATCTTTGATTTTAAAATTATGATTAACTCAACTCTAAATTGCCACATACCATGTAACAATTAGCAAGGAAACCTCATACAATTTTTTTCACAGATTCCAATATGGCGGATCTTGAATTTGAAGGCCTAGACCAAAATATACGCGTTTCAATGAGTATGTTGTACCGAAAACTACCGAAAACTGTAAAAAAGACATCTTAATTTTAGTTTTTGTTCGTCGGGTTACAGGGATATTTCATTTTATACTTTTCAAAATTGAGTTGGCGGCCATTTTGAATATAGCTCCAATTGTCCCAATTTTAAAATATGTTTTGTTAGTTAATCAATAATACAAACTGAAGGATAAATTCACAAATTCCATGAAAATGACATGATAATGGGAACTCTCTTCATTGTTAGCAATGGGCTAAATGAGAACGAATTTAATGAAACGTACTGTTTTGGTGGCCATCTTGGATTTACGAAAAGTAACTTTGAAATTTTTTTTATCAGTATGTTTGTAAACAATTTCTCCGTCAAAAAATATACTTATTATCAGTATCGCTATTGAAATAGCTTAAATATCAACAAAGATGTGACGTACAACATATTTTCTTGTTTCTTATGAAAATTGGCGGCCATCTTTAATTTCAGACATGATTTTTCATCATTAGTTCGGCATTTTCCGAATCCCTATTTATATAGCTACCAAAATAGTTCATCACCAGACGGCTATCAATGCTGTTATAAATCAGACGTGTACCCGTGTGTCTATAATCCTACACACATGCGAACTGAACAAATTCATATTTGATGACCGCGGTGCTGTTGTTATGCGACTGCATCAGGGAACGACACAACTGAACGCGTATTTCTGATGAACATACACACACACGAACACACGGGCGAGTTTGCCGTTATGCACACTACTGTTACAAAACAAGTGTGTACGGTGCCGCTAAAAGCATGACACGTCTTTGCCGCATTGTTACGGTGTCCTCACATACCATCTCACATACTTCCCCGTCCGAGGATCGAACCCGGAGCCGCATTGGGTTCGATCCTCGGCCGGGCAGTATGTGAGATGGTATGGTGGTCGCCGGGTTCTCAGGTTTCCTCCCACATTAATGACCGCCCTTACGCCTTCATCTGTGCCAACGAAAGCATTTGTATAAGTGATATCGCGCTTGTTTGTAATCGTTGTAAAATAAATAAAGTTTACCCTTAAACGTATTGGTAGAGATCGCGAAAACGCGAGATTGTAACATGACCCCAACATGACACCATACATCGCCGTATGTTCCGACATTAATTTTCATGAGATTATCCACGTAATATAGCAATGCAATGAGAAAGATATCTGGCACCATATAATTTAAATAATCATTTGATAATGGTACCTGAAGTCATCTACATACAGTTATCCAGCAGACTGCAATTCCTTAATACATTCGAAGAAAAACACGTCTTAACTCCATTGCACTGGCGTGACACTGCAAAAGATGTACATGTACAGGAGCGAATCACGGATTTCGGGTTGGGGTGAGGGAAAACTTCTTCATTGAAATAATTGACTATATTTTCAAACGAGCAACGCGTCGCTAGTTTGTCGACCGAGTGAAGTTCGGGAGACTGCTAGGGTGGTCCCCTGGAAATTGTTTGATATCTACTTCCCATTCCTGCGTTCTGGTGCATTTTAGAGCAAAAACAAATCTTACCCCACCCCCTCTCCTTTCCTGAATCCGCCCTTGATGTAGTCGGCGACGTATGTTCGTTTAGTCTCGATTGTACCACAGGTTGAAGTAGCGGACCGAGGTCTATAAATACATTAAATATGCATAAAAGCATCAATAAATGAAGAAAAAAATATAAGCTAAATATTTTTTTACACCCTCCATATTATATCATTATACAAGGTTGATAAGTTTTTAATAGGCCGAACCCGCACGGCCTCGAGACAACGGACTCTCACGAAACGTCAACCGAGTTATATCATTGTCATCTATTGCAGAAGTTGGGACAATGTTAGTATTCCGCAACGATATATTCCCCGATGCGCTATGTCAACGCGTTTTCGAGCTATCGATTGTTTTGTTTAACAAAATTATCATCATTGCTAGGTCGACGAAGAACCGGAACATTTCCGAAGCCGATACTGCTATATAACGAGTAAACATCGGGTTAAAAATACACTTTTACGTCGTCCCGGCCCGTAAAGAAACATTTTGCATAGAAAAAACATTGTTTCCAATCGAACATTTGATCAAACCTACAGTTATACCCGACCTGTGCGTCACGACAGACAATTTAATCGCAGACATTTCTATCATTTCTCGTAAAATTAGAATGATGTCAGGTCCATACCACACCATAGTCACTTAGTTCCAACAAAAAAAGTAATCGTTTGAAGGGGCATTTGGGCAAGTTTTATTACGGAAAACTCAACACATAACTTTTCATGAAATTTCCACCCTAATGCCACACTTTGGTGCTCAACGTGTTGACATGCACAGCTAAGGGGAGCAAATGTTAGAAAATCGTGTTTTGGGACAATTTGTGCCCGATTTTGGATGGGAACAGCCATTATGGTCGATAAATGGAACAGCCAGGCAGGCACTTCACCATTTTATTTTCTGCAGTAAAAAATAGTTCCACATTTGATAAAAAGATTTCTCAGCTACAGACTCTGTAATTGTACAAACTAATACAAATAATACACATGATTGATAAATAAAACCAATATTAATTAATTTAGACCAAGCTTTATCTACTTTTCTCAAACGGGCTCACGCGCAATAATTTACATCTGCTTGTAATTTAGAAAGATTCGACGTTTTGTTCTCCTATCGGTAGGTGTTAAAACTTTCTAAATCGGTACATCCCAAGACATTACTAGTCTCACAAAACGTTAAAAAGATCATACTATAGCCATATCATCTGGAGAAACGTGGTACAAGTACTGGTTCATGCGCAGGTCTCGAGAATTGCAGTAAAGTGTTTGACTTTTGTTACCCCACCCACTTCGTTGACCTTCGTAATCTGAAACCACCGAGTGCTGACAAAGATAACACAGGGATGCGACTTGTAAATAGTTTTGTTGTGTGGCAGTTAACTTTCTTGCTCATTGTATGCATTTGTTTTGGTAGATCTTTGGGATTCTCTTTTGTCTTGAAAACAAAGTAGACGGAAAGTTGCAAAAAATGTTTGCAAAATTTTCGTCATATCATTGGCAGTAACCAGTAGTCGGACTACCAATAGCCGGACGAAAATGATTAAACTTCTCAGTGGAAGTCTTTGTCAATAATATCCTATTTATAACTGATTTTTTTCTAATTTCTCCTTGAAAGTATATTCTGTGACCACCATTTGAACCGTCTCGTTGAAATGAGTGGACACAACATATACTTTCAATGGGAAAAATAAGAGGGAAATATTTGGAAAATATTCAGAATGTAAAGGGTTAAAGACACATGCAGACTACATGCATACTTGCTTATGTATTTTATATTTGGAAAATGCTCAGAATGTAAACGGTTAAAGACACGTGCAGACCGCATGCATACTAATGATAATTGCTTATGTCACGGTACGTAACTCACTGTGGGGAGGAAGTGTGTATTCGTGCCCGGCTAGCTCAGTCGGTTAGAGCGATGGTACGGTAAACCAGAGGTCCCGAGTTCGAGCCCCGGACCGGTGCATATGTTTCTCACCCTGTGACATTTGGCGCCCAACGAGGGACCGTGACTGCTATATATTATATTATCCAAAATCTACCAAAAATATGGAATTCAGAGACAAATTAAATATAGAATTCGTGGACGAATTCCAATTTGGCGGGGGAGTATGTCGCGGTACGTAACTCTCTGTGGGGAAGAAGTGTGTATTCGTGCTAGCTCAGTCGGTTATTCAGAAAATCATGCTTATTAAGTTGTATAGTGCTCGCGATAGACAGGCGCTTATTACAATGCATACTGCTCGCAATCAACAGGCGCTTAAAAGGATAAATTGATATTAAATAATGGTCACGTGTCCTGCCTATTCATGCGGACGATTAGTTGTTGATACGTGCATAATCTCAGGATGTGGGGTCACGTAATCTATTGTTTACACTGCAAGTCATATTGGTGAATGAAATTTACGATTTTCGCGAGATATCATGATTATCGTGGGCTGCAGTGTAAACAATAGACCACGTGATCCCATACTCAGATAATGCTGAATGTAAATTGTTTCAGATTGCACACACATACCAATTTATTTATAGAACGCTAAATATTACATCTGTCGAGTAAAATAGAGAAAAGCGACCGAACACGCAACCATTTATTAGCGACACTTATGTGTTAACACGGATATATGTCTCATAACATTGACATTCCTTGGTGACACAAAGCGGTAGTTACCTTATATTTAAATGTGGGAACTGGTTCAAGAACCTTCTAAACCCGGTATGACATGCGCGGTAGTTGTACTTTGATGACTGTCACAAACATCGCGTTTCTTCTTTTTTCTCTTTTTTTAAATATTTTTTTTTTATCCACGAGAGACCCGCGTTATACATGTACAAAACTTGAGAAGCTTTATACAATTTAACATAGTATTGAATTTAATAATGTTGTGTTTATCGGTTTGGTCAGGCCTTGTAGTGCAGCGGCTAGCATACTGGTATTCATACTAGTGACCTGGGTTCGAGTCCCAGTGGGGCCCATTCTGATTAAACAAGCATTGTTGTTTTCAATACTACAGGTAAACATATTGCAGGGTACTTTTTTTTTGCATCTGCCTGTTTATTGTCTTAGTCCGTTTTTCACTGAATGCAACAACTATAGCTTGTACCACAATAACGTACTGTGGTGTGTGTACATAAGAAACTGATGTATATAATTTGAGATACCTGTGATCTATAATGCCTCGCAAAAATGAGCAACTGGTGATCGGAGAATCTCCATTGCAACGTCTTAAGGGGAATGTGACGGCATGAACCCATGTCTATATTGTCCAGTATATATGTCTGAATAACACACACTTGAGTGGGGTACTTCTCCCTAAGAACGTGTACAAATAAGCCGTGTTTCAGGTATCCCGACCGACCCTGTGACGTTGCAAACATGCATGTGATGTCATACATCACACAATTTACGTCACTTACTGATGTCAGAACGTTATGTTATGACATTTTACCTGCACAAACGTCTTTGAAATGCGTTGAATATTCCGGAAAGTCTGACTGAATATGGAGATGAGTAATGCCATATAAATGTGTTTGGAAAGCCTTAGGTGCTCAGACGCTAGAATCACCTGTGCATTTAACCCTAACCCTGAACCTATGTTCATGTTATGGGTTATATTTATATTTTGACTTCAGTCGGGGCGAGCTGTTCTAAACCTGTTTGGGGCAAGTTGACTTAAGGTGAGTTAATCGAGGGCGAGTTGTCCTTGGGGCGAGTTCACTATTATTTAGATTTGGGTAAATCGTGCCACCCCAATGAATGGAATGAACTGCCAAAGGAAGCAGAGGAAGACTATGAATGGAATCGTAACTCTGACTACGGGCGGTACGGGAGTTGATTGCATGAGTTTAAATATAAGTTGAAACAGAAACAGTGCTGGGACGAAGGATATTGTATCAATGTATGTATGTCCCTGAACAGTGTCAGTGTCACTGTCACAGTGTCAGTGAAAGTGAAATTACTAAAAATTTAACACGATTATTCCACATGATGATCATAACTTGCACATTCAGGCATTGGCAATAATAAATAGAAATATATGAATAAATTTACCTTGCTACAAACGGAAAAGCGCGGCGAACAGCTGTTGAAATGGGCTATTCCAGTTTATATAAGTACCCCCCTATGGAAGAGACTTTTACCTACGGAAATGATCCCCCCCCCTCAATTTTTTATCCGGATACCACACCCCCTTAATTTGTTATCCGGATACCCCCCTCAGAAGACCCACCTCCTTAATAAATATCTTCCATACCCCATTGGCCTATTTAGCCCCCTCAATTTTGTATCCAACTGACCCCACCCTCTCAATTTTCCACCCGGAAGACCCCCCCCCCCCGCTCAATAAATCTCTTCCATACCCCATTGGCTTATATACCCACCTCAATTTTTTATCCAACCGACCCCCCCCTCAATTTTCCAACCGGAAGACCCCACCCTCAATAAATCTCTTCCATAACCCATCGGCCTACATACACCCCTCAATTTTTTATCCAAATGACGCCCTCCCCCTCAATTATTCCCCCGCAAGACCCACCTCCCTCAATAAGTCTATTCCATACCCCATCGGCCTATATACCCCATCCAAATGACACAACCTAGTGTATACAAACGATATTAGTAAATTGAGAATTTTGAACAATTCTATCCAGTACTTAGCGAACGATATGCCATTTAATACCACTTATTTTATCATAAACGGAGGTAGACACGCAGCTATGTAATTACATAATATATATTATATATCCGGTGTTTGTATTGAATTTGGCAAAATAAATGCATCAACATCTCTCTAATAGATTTTCGAAATGTCTTGAAATTAATTTGAAATTTGATTGTCATGCTTTTCCTACGATTTGTAGTATCAAATCATCATAGCATCACTGCATAATAATGGATATCAGGCGATCCTCAAGAAAGACACACGGCGACAGTTATCACGCTATCACGCTACCACATCTGCCCGACATCGTGTTTTGTCACAAAGTTAATGGTATAAGCGGCATACTGCCCTCTTTAAAATGTGTCGTCGCATACGAAATGTTAAATAATGTCGCTATTATTCCCCAAAATTATTTCAGACAGCAGCAAACAACAGGGAAACGCTAACACTTCTCACTCTGCCTTGTTTGAAAATTATTTATACGAAATTAAGTTACTTGGGCCACAATCCAAAACATGACGTTACATTAGCAACTGCAACACGAGCCATAAACATTATTTTCATACTTTGTCTTGGCCTAATGGGAGACACTTGGCCAGGCTACGAGATATCCAAATTTGGTTGACATGCGATAAAAGATGACAAATCTGTAGGACTTGTCCGGGTATTTTATCAACACCTCTTGTATACGCCGTTAATAAAGACGTAATTTCACCGTCAATGATCTAAAACGTCATATAAGTTGTTGCCACGCGTCATAAAAATACTTCTAAAATGAAACATAATTGGGATACATTGATAATTGTGGCGGCATATGGCTTTTAAAAGATGTACAATTCAGAATACGCGAACAAGTAAAAAACTGAATTTTTTGTCATCAAGCCCGGCTTTCGCAAGGCGCGGCTCATATTTATTTCAATGGAAATATTTCGTTCTGATTTTCGGATTTTCCCCCCAATTCAGCAGGTTGAATACTGGATCGAACTCGTTGTCGGCCTTAAATGGTATTAGCTGTTGATAGGCCGTTAAACACAAACAAACAAACGAACAAGAGAGGCAGACGTGTACTTATACGTGTAGCACCATACAGTTCCTGAAAACTGGCAAGAGTTTCTTCGGATTGATGAAACAAGATGGAACTATTTGCCTATCTGACAACATGTCTAGCCACGCTTGCAACTGACAAACAAGTAATTAGCACATACCCTACTGATGTCTTGCGCACTTGTGTCGGCTCTTGTACCCTGTACCCATGAAGAAGCTGATACCCGTATCTTGCTTTTTGTGGCAGATGCCGCGAAAGAAGGATATACACACATATCGATGCGTACTGTTGACACGGATATTTTCCTTTTGCCAGTAACATCAGCCCAGAATCTTGATATTGACTTGTGGGTATGATTTGGAACAGGAAAATTCGGCTCTTGTCCGCACATGGTATGGTAAGCGTATTGGGCCCAGATATGTGTGTTGCTTTACCGATGTCACTCATTTATGGGAAGCGACACAGTGTCAATTTTTGGCGGTAGGGGTAAACGGACTGCTTGGGACGCTTGGAAGGCATATGGTGAAGTAACACCAGTTTGTTTTATACTTTGCCATCTGCACCAGAGTCCATACACGACTGGATTCAACCACTCAAATGTTTTGTAGTTTTGTTGTATGACCGAACTAGCAGTCTTTATAGTGTCAATGAGGCGCGAAAGCAACTCTTTACTAAACATAGTAGGACACTTGATAATATCCAACCTACAAAGACAGCGCTTATACAGCACACTAAAAGGGCAGTATGTCAAGTGGCTCACTCACGGTGCTTCTTCCATCACCAAGCGATTGGGGTTGGCAAAAGGCAACGGTAATGACTCAACTCATCATTTCATAGTAAATCTGTAATTGATGGCATATTTTGTTGATTTCATGGATCAAATAATAGCACGTAAGTATATCATATATATGTAGACCTGTACGGGATGTTTCATGTCAGTCACCAGTATTAAACATCATTCAGTGTTTACAAACTCGCCCACAGCTTAACCTTGTAAAAACACTAAACACAATTATGAATGTAAAATCACATGCAATTTATGGTGGGTCGGGAAATGTTACAGTTTTCCTTTCTACGATAGTAAAGACACGAATCACTGCTATGTTTTGTTTACTTTAAACAATATGTTATTCATTCAATACAGGTGATAAATGATACATGGTAACTAATGGGATTTGACCGCACAGTTTTGTTTGTATTCATCATTCCAAATACCATCTACATTTAATGTGGTATACCGTAAGTGGTATATCACTATCAAATATGTCACATATAATTTAAACTTGAAAATATAAAACAAAATTGAGCCATTGTGCCGGCCATTTTTAAAATGGCCACCATTTTCAGATATGTAAATGATATTTATGGGAATGATATTCAAACATATGATACTACATACGTCGTGAGATAAAAAAAGAATGATACTATTTTTATCTCAGTGACATTATGCCAGTTACCCACATCTACATAACATTGCTGGCGGCCATTTTGGAAAATGGCTGCCATTTTTGTTATATGACAAATCTGAGATGTCCCTATAGCTAAAAGTAGTTAAAATATTGTTTCCTAACAGTATACCAAATTTCATGCTTGTATCACAAAATGTACAATTTTCTGACATATCGATTCCGCTAATAGTCGATGCAGGAGTAAGAAAGGTAATCTCGAATTTGTAAACGAGCATTTGCCCAAAGCGTGAGCATCGGTGATAATTTATGTACTTATGTACTGTACTGTTGGTAAAATATATCTTCCTACCTGTATGGACAGACTTCCCGCTACCCAACAGCGCGAGGTCACCCGATGGATTGATCAAGTTCCTGTAATTTGTTTCAACTCTAGTCGATACGATCTCAATCTGATAAAAAAAACATTTCGTCGGGCTGTTGACCGATACGACATCGAAAGTTCTCGTCGGTAAGAAAACAAACACGACGATATTCCTATTTACCCCCGAATTCCGATTTCTCGACGTAAAATTATATCTCAGTCCAGAGACATCCTATGACAAATGGATGAAGGCGTACGACTGCGAGGGGTAAAAGTCGTTCTTTCCATACGAATGGTTTTGTTCTATCGAGAAACTGGATTACGAAGGGTTGCCCGGAATAAAATATTGGGAGAATCAACTCAACCCGAAGGAAAAAATAACCGCGACGGAGTTGGCCTCATGCAATGAGATTTATAAAAATAAAAATATGAAAATGTTCAGAGAGTGGCTGCGATACTACAATGATTTGGACGTGGGGCCGTTTATAGAGGCGATCGGTAAAATGTCCAATTTTTACAAGACGAGAGGTATTGCCATGTTTAAAGATGCGGTTACTCTACCCGGGGTAGCGTTGCAGTACCTTCTTAGGGGGAAAATACAAGAACACGTAAAATCCTATGAAACTAAAAAAAGCATAGCGGCTGCGGCCATATGTCCCCCACATAAGGCTGAGACGTACGGAATGTTGAAAGCCGCTCTGGTCGGTGGACCGTCAATCGTATTCTCTCGCCATGTGGAAGTCGTGGTCACAAAAATTAGGCCAACACCAGAAGGGGGCGATAAAACATGCAAAGCGGTGGTTGGGCTAGACGCCAACGCGCTGTATCTATCTACATTAAATAAAGAGATGCCTTGTGGTGAGGAAGATATACACCATAATGAGGAACCCCACGATCCCCAAGGAATATCACGTTTTACCAGAAAAGTTTTATCCGGGAGATGGTTCCGATTTGCCGAGGTGGATATAGAAGTTCCTTCCGCATTGAAAGATAAATTTTCGGAGATGTCTCCAATATTTATTAACCGAGTAGTCGAGGAGGGAGAAGTACCCGATTACATGCTAACATATTTAGACGACTCTGGAAGAAAACGCGGTAGCGAGAAGAAACTAGTAGGTGTGATGTCGACCAAAAAAGTAATGCTGTACTCACCGCTTCTAAAGTGGTATTTGGAACGCGGGCTTCATCGGAGTATCACTTATGAGCGGGGTACGCCGTTTAGATGGTTTGTTAAGCAAGTTACTGACGCGCGGAGAACCGGCGACGAGGACGTGAGTAAAGCCCCTATTGCCGGCATAATGAAATTGTTAGGGAACTCGTGCTGCGGTAAAATGATAGAGTCTCCTGAGGGGCACATGAATAGGACATATACGAAGGACAAGAAATGTGTGGACAAGGCATTAAGATCTGCATACTTCCACGATCTGGAGGAGATCGGCGATGCGTACGAGATATCTTCTAGAAAAGTTAATGCGGTTATGACTAGACCATTCCATTGCGGGATAGCCGTGTACCAACTGGCCAAGCTGAGAATGTTGGAATTCTATTACGATTTCTTAGACAGTTGACCAACTGTGAAACGGGCGATATAATACTAATTGTGAAATCGTCCAGCTTGACCGGCGTTTTACCACACTTTATGACATTCGGAAATTTCGTGGGACGTGTTGTCCACTTCGTATTATTTCCATTGTTGCATATAACAATGGTCTGTATGGTTTGGCCGAATCAATATTCTCAACCACTGTTGAGTCAAAATGATACCACCTACGGTGGTATCATTTTCACCCCTCTACACTACTCCCACCACCCCCGAAAAATCAAAAATTGGTTAACGAAGAAATTGTCCCCCACCACCCCCGAAAAATCCAAAGATTGGTGTCATAAATACATCATGTTATTTTCACGATCAATTGAACAGATAAATTTCATAGGTTATAATAAAATATTATAACAAAATGGATAATAAAATACGCAACGAATTGGACGTTTGTAATGACTTGGATGAATAATTTTACGCTGTTGTTTCTACAGTATTAAAACACGGTAAAATGACAATACTATGTGATATCGAATACATGAAATATCAGCGTAATTTATTACGCTCCGATAAAAACGTTGCATTTACAATATTATAGCGGCAATTATGTCGCCGGTATAAGTATCAAATTTATGTAATGAAGCGACTAAATAGGATCGGAGAAACACTACCGAAACATTATCAAACTAATTTTATAAAACAGTTTAAAATCAAAGATTCGTTTACGGATATGCGTTTCTACGATATCGCTTTTAACGAAGAAATTGGAAAATTATTAGAAGAAATTGGAAATTGAACAGAAAAAAAACAACTATTAGAGAAAATGGATAATACAATACAATTGGAATTGAAAATTTTTAATAACTGTGTTGAAGAAATTTACGAAGCTTACGGGGGTTATAATCCTGTATATAAATTCTATAAAATGAGAACACTAGGCGATATCGAATACATGAAATACCAGCGTAATTTATTACGCTACGATAAAAACGTTGCATTTACAATATTATACCGGCAAGTATGTCAACTATACAAGAGGCAAATACAAACATTAAGACGGATAATGCGTATCGGATATGAAACTAAGGTGTATTATTTAAAATTGTTAAAACCCAACGATTCGTTTACGAATATACATTTCTACGATATCGCTTATAAAGATATTGAAAAAATTATTATTGAACAGAACTAATTTATGTTGTAAAATTTTAATAAAATTATTTATAATATTTTCAACAACAAAGTTAGGTTTATATACGAGAAATAAACACAGTTCATTGTCGGGACGCCGGCACTAATATCTCAACAGTGAGATAGGTTTCGCCACATGTACTTCACTCTGGCATTAATGGCACACATTAATGAAGAGGAGGGGTCCGCGGTATCGGTCCAATGATGGGGTGGAGGAGATGTGAGCGTGACACATCCCACTAAGCCAAAAGAAACGAGAAGAGAAGAGATTTAAAGCGAAGGCTTAGTGGGATGGGCCCAGAAGGGTTTTGCTGGCGCGGGTTCGAGCCTCGGCGGGACCTTAACTTTTTTTTTAAATTGTTAATAATTTTCTTAATTTTTCAAAATTATTAATTAATAAATTGCTTACTGCACCAATATAATTAATTAATTATTTTTTAATAAAATATTTTATAATGGTGCTGTAACATTTCCTCCGACTTTATTTCCAAGTTTTACCCTAAATTTATCCCAATCGGTACACTCAATTTTGGGCATGGTGGCGCGCGCCTTGATTCTTATATCATTTTTTAATTCTTCATATCTCCCCATTTCTTCCACCACGGATTCAAACTCTAAATTTGATATTTTCTTATCGGCCAACGCTTTGGACACCAAAACATCGATGCTATTTTTCTTAGACCTAGCAAGAACGGATATTCTTTCATGTTTTCTACTTTTTTTCTCGAGTTTTCCACCCACTGCCCTAATTACCATACAAGGTATTCCAGATAAAACGGTAATTCCACTCAAAACCCCTGCAAGTGGAACCGTTACAATTGTAGATAGCGTTGCAGCAGTCCCCGCACCACTCATTACAGATAAACTTGCCAGAACCGTACTAGATGCTTCAGCTATGTTCTCCGCGCGCTTATATTTGTTAGCGTGTCTTTTTCTATTTGCACATTCTCTAACTAAAATATCTTGCATAGCGACGATATTATTCAACCTAAAATCTGAAACTTCTTTCGTTAATTGATACAGTGTTTTGATGTAGTGTACTGAGAGTTGGATACAGTGTTGATGGATCGGTATTGACAATTGGAAGCGGTGATTCGTTCATATTTAAATTTTACAAATTTAGTTCAATATATTAGTATTTAAAAAATAAGTTCAATTAACAATGAGATAATAGTGGAAGAACTCTCTGGGTCACCGATTTTCGTAACAAAGTTAATAACACTACCTTGAGAAAGTCTAATTCGATCATTACCGGCGAACGCAACAACCGTCGAACTATCTCCAGAGATTTTAGTGACTCCAACCCCCCGTTCTTCTCCATCTACTACAATATTTATCGCGACCGCGCCCACAGGTTTACCACTACCATTAACCGAGCAGACCGCCATTCGGACAACTTCACCCGCAGTTGTCATAGCATATCCCCCACATTTATTACTCGCTTTGGCACCGAACGAATATTCATAACGCCCCTCAACCAATGGGCCCCGCTTCTCAGCCCAAACTGTTATGACACGTTTTAGCGTTTTCATTGTTCGCACTATTCCGGCAAGCGCACTGTTTGCGTTATATGCCTCAGTACGAATCGTATAAGAGGCCTCCTCAAGAGCGTTGGTCGCGGCTATACGATCATGTTTCAGTTTATCGGAAACTTTGGTTATTTTTTCGTCTAGTTCAGTAAGTGCCGCTTCTCTGTTGAGAGAGTACTGTGAGCACAACGCCCCATAAGCCTCCGCAATGGCCTCCTTGTGGTCTTCTCGGACCCCCTCAACCCCCGACCTGGTCTCTTTCAGAAATTCGGTTATCTTTTCGTCTAGTTCGGTAAGTGTCGCCTCTTTACTGAGAGAGTCCTCTAAGCGCAACGCATCATAAGCCTCCTCAATGGCCTCCGCAAGGTTCGACTGGTGGTCTTCTCGGACTTTATCAATACCTGACCGAGTCTCTTTTCGAAATTTGGTTATTTTTTATCTAGTTCGGCAACCGCCGCTTCTCTTATGAGAGAGTCCTCTGAGCGCAACACCTCATAAGCCTTCGTAAGGGCTGCCTGGTGGTCTTCTCGGGCTTTCTCAACCCCCGACGTGGCCTCTTTTCGAAATTTGGTTATTTGTTTACCTAGTTCGGTAAATGCCGCATCTCTAATGAGAGAGTCCTCTAAGCACAACGTAAGGGCCGCCTGGCGGTCTGCTCGGACTTTATCAATATCCGATCTGCTCTCTTTTCGAAATTTGGTTATTTTTTACCTAGTTCGTTTAGTTCCGTTTCTCTGATGAGAGAGTCCTCTGAGCGCAACACCTTATAAGCCGCCTGATCTTTCTCAATTTGTGCAGTCGCCGTCAGCATTTCTACTCTAAAATCTGATATACTCCTGTGAATCCCGTTTGTGACCTTCGATATAGTTTTATTGATCAGGGCCTTGGTTTTTTCAGTAGTTAAAAAGTCGCCCTCTGTCGGGATGAATCCACCTTCTGCCGGTTCCAAATTCTTTGAATTTGTCACCCAATCGGAAGAACTACCTGGTACCGTATATACTCATAATCACAATTAAATTTATAATATTGGGCACCTATACTATACTCAATTGGAAATTTTCGAGAACTACCGAAATCGGGTAATCAGTTTATTCAACTTTCCTCGCTTAGATCATCGAAATAAGATACCGTAAATTCGTGGATATGTCCCGCTTCCAAAACTTTCATCTCGGGGTGTGGGAAGTCTGAAGGTCATCCGTAAATACCCCAAATCCACAAAAGAATACAGTCGCTGGCTTGCACGGTTTTCAATAATGTGCTGGGGGATCCGTCTACCGTGTTGTACGACGTGTTTCACCCGATCCAGGTGCACCCTGAGAGTTTTCGTGAAGGCGAAGTCCACCGGGTGTATCACCACCGACGTACTCACCCGGGGTAAACACCCATGTTTGTTTTGAGAGTATGTCTCTCTAAAAACCAGAGTTGAATACCCAACCCCGGGGAGAACCACTACCTTATTATCAGTGCTGATGGTCATTGTTGCGAGCCCAGCAGCCTTCGATACTGTGAGGTGATTATACCGTCAAGCTCTGAGTTGACAAAATCTTTGAGCTGCTTATTCCCCACAGTCCGTGAGGCAGCTTTACACCTAATTGTTGTCCATCCTTCACATAGTAAAACCCTTCGCTCTTCCCCACATTCTGCCATCCAACCGTGAAGGTGATTGATCTGAGGCCCACCCGGCGTTTTCCGCAGCAGTTGTCGATTGATTTTTGAAGTTCACAACTCTCTTTTTGAACATTAGTGATAGTAGCAAACATAATAATATCTTTCAATGGATACCAAAGCATTTAGCTTTAACTCTAATGCAAAGTACGCGGTCGGAGGTAAATACACGCAAAAACGACGTTGTTAAAACCACCTTGTACACCCAACCGTAACGGTTAGACCGGACAGCGGCTTTGCCACCAACTTCCCTAACATCTTTGAACAATATAGCTGCCCAAGATTACTACGATGGAGGCGGTAAACGGGTGGAAAGCAACACCGATGCAGTTTTGGCAGAACCAAATAAATTCGCTGTATGGTGCGCAACAGCCGTGTGGAGTTTCACATAAAGACCATCTGACATCCAAGAATGTCATGCTCCGAAGTGTCTACAACTTTCACGTGTATTATACATTAGGAGGATTCTCAAAGAACTAGGTATTTCACTACCTCAAGACGACGCCTGGGATCCCATTTCCAACGCATACGACCGTATGGCGTTTGAAAGACTGTGTAACGAATTTAACGTTTCAAAAGACGCGGACTGGAGACAGAAAGCATTTCCTAACAGCACCGGCCTCGGACGTTCTCATTCGGGGCCCCAGTCTGGAAATTGGGCACAGACTGATTTTAGACACGATCACTCCGGTGACCACATCGTCAGTCGGAACGCCGGGAATTTTGGACCCCGCGACTATGACTTTCGGGTCGGAAGTGTCTGGAGGTCGGCACTGTGGCGTGTTTCTTGTAAAATGTTACCTCCGAAACGGGCTCACGTCGATTACATCAGCAGGCTGCTGAAGTTCAGGACGCGTGGGGTACATTTATGTTAGATACGGGTCTAGGGTTCACGCAGGCCGGGGTTACTCGCGTCAACGACTCCATTCGCACATACGTCTGGGCCATCCTCGGCGCACAGAAGCAAACTCGCAGTTCTATACTGGGCACGGGAACAGCGTTTGATGCACAAAAACAATTCTTGGCACTTGTAGAGGACGCCATCTCAGCTAGGATGGACCTGGAGAAGGCGATCCAGAATTATCAAGACGTTTTGCAGAATGCCAGCACCCCAGTAGACTATGTATTTGGAATAGGTCTTTATATGGCGCCGAGCAATATGATACTACGAGACGACCCGGTTGACGGTTACAATAATCAGATCGTAATCGCCACCGCCAATCAAAAAATCGGCCACAACGGCAACGTGAACACGGATATCATCAAGCGCACCCCCAACATGATCGGGTTCAACAGTGGAACCGATTTCATAAAACACAAAATGGATACACCTCCCCCAATTCGTAAATTGGATACACAATCGAACCCAGTACACCCAATTCATAAATTGGATGCACCATCGAGTTCCATCAACATACCAATCGCGATTGGAGAAACACCAATCATCAACACCAATCGTAGATTGGGTGAAATTGGAAGCACAACACACGAGGAGGAGAAATTAGGGCTCGTCATCGCCCTCGTGGCGATCGGATTATTTACGCTTTGGTTGTAGGAACTCTCTGGCGAAGAATAGTAGGAGACCGGCGATTGCCACGATTAAAGCCCATGTATTTTTGGCTAGCCATCCGGCCGTTTTTGATAATATAGATAGCAAGTAAGAAACGATACTTCCAGATCAGTCCATGTAGTGCGGCAGCCGCCTTTTCGGCTAATTTAGCTAGAAGATTGGCCAGGGCTTTTAGTTGTTTTTTTACCCACTCCTTGGCTCCACCGGATGGCGCGGGTGCTGGCGCGGGTGCTGGTGGTGGCGCGGGTGTGGCGCCGCACCACCAGTGAAAGCTAGAACTATGGTTGATATAGTCATGCCGACAGCTGCGAGGATGCTTGCTATCGTGACGCCCTGCTCTCTGAACAGAGTGCGAAGACGCTCACCGAGTGTCGTGTCCTCGTGCAGAACCCTCGATATTGTTTCGCGGATCCGACTTATTTGTGTGCGGAGAGCCTCACGGTTAGCCGAGGCGGCCTCCAAGCGAGCTTCTCTTTCGTCCCGCAAAGACCGCAGTCGTTCGGCGATCCGCTCGGTAGATTCTCTATCGTCACCGGCTTCCTCCAGTTTTCTTTCTTCTAGCACGATATGGTCATCCAGTGCCGTGAGTTTGGATAGGTTAAGGACCAGTTCGCCCCGGACCGTTTGTAGAGCCTTATCGAGTCCACGGAGTTCGCGAAGAGGTAACGGTGGGTCATCGTTGAGTATTTCCCCCAATTGCGATTGGACGCTGAACGTGGTCTCCATCGTGTTAATAACGTTGGTGGCTATTTGAGGGATCTCGCTGAGATCTACCGTTTCTATCGCGGCGGCCGTCTTCGCCATCGTTTCGTCGGTAGACTGTAGGGCCGCTACAGCGCGGGCCGGCATAATTGGTTTAACCACGCTTCCAATCTGGAAATCCTAGTTCGCTCCTTATGATTTCGCCACCCTGCCCCCCCCCCCCCCCCTTGTTTTCCAGCAACTGGTGTTTAGCGATAGGGTTTTCCGGTCTTCATGTTGACGATCGGGTTATCTGATGCTTTTAGTCGCAACCTACCACGCATATCCAATTCGAACTTGGAGTAGTCTCGACCGACAGATGGGACCAGATCATTTTCTGCCAAATTGTTGTAGTAGTCGTTTACAGTTCCCTCAAGTAATTCCTGACTTTGACTTTGACCAACGTTGCGGGTAGCGCCACCTATTTCCCCCAATTGCGATTTGATTGGAACTGGAGTCTCTATGAAGGGCATATCACCATAATCATCGACGTAATCGTTATAGTCATCGACGTAATCGTCATAATCAGCGTAGAACTCTTCTCTGCCGATTTCATCCATATTAATTATGTATTAAAGACAAAACCATACGGGTTTAATAGTTTCAATAATTTTTGAAAAAATTATTAATTATGTCTTCGAGTCAATACGGTCGCAAACTCAATCCATACCACATACTGTGTGAGCCCCTTGGGGCAAAAGGCGTGAGACAAAGTGTCGTTATTACGAACAACCCATCGACGATCGACCAGAACCAGCAGCTCTTAGTCCGCTTCCCCAACCTCGGAACTCACGACGTCATTGTTCCGGGTACTGTTCGCCTCGCTTTCACTATTTCGCTTACGTCGACGGACGCGGACCGAACCGTCGTTCAGAACCTGGGTCGCGCCATAGTCAAGACGACTATGATAAAGATTTCTGGTAATGAGGTGATGTCGATCGACGACAGCGACGTCTACCATTGCTATCAGGACCTGTGGAAGACGGCACAAGAGTGTGAAAACGCTGTCTATCAGGGTATTGACACCAGCAAAAATAAGAACGTAACCAAACTTAGAATCGGGGCTGCTAACAAGGTAGATAACAACGCGAGTGACAACGCGGTCGCGGGCGCTTAAGGCAACCGCTTCTACATCCCGCTCGACTTTGAGTTGCTGGAGAGCCACATGCCCTACTATCAGAGTGCTTTGGCTGACCGCCTCGAATACGAACTAACGTTCAACGACTACGGCCGAGTTCTCATAGCCAGCGACATGTTATCGACGTATACGATAGATAATGTTTTTCGCTGGAGTACGACATGGTCACGATGCCCGAACCCGCGCGATTGATCAGAACCAGTACGCCGGCGCAGTTGCCATCTTTAAGACCGAGTTCTATCGCCAACGCAAGATGACGGAAAGGACAAAAGCGACACATTGTGGAATATTAATGTCAAACGTCCCCGCCCGCTCGATGAAGGTATACTGATGTTGTTCGAGGATGCTCGGTTCGCGTTCGGGCTCGAAAAAACCGACAAATTCTATAACCCCAAAATCACGAAGGTAGAGTGACGATCGAGGAGTACCCAATCAACTCTACAGCGCGGGTCTTCGCGCCGCGCCAGTCATGGGACGAAGTAAGAAAGCAGTTTGCTGCCGGCTCTAAGCGCTCTCCGGAGGTTGCAGCAGTTGCCAAAGACCTGCATCTCTCGGCCGTCTCCCTCGCGGAGTTTCTGAATACCAAATACGCGTTATGGCTAGATATGCGAGCCAGCGACGACGACCAAATACACGGCAGCGGACGCCAAGTTGAGAACGCTAGCGAGGGTGTGACGATCCAGATAACCAAAGAGGCGGATGGAAATGGCGCATTGAACGTGTACTTATATATAATTACAGACGCACAACTCAACATCGAAGATGGTCGATACGTCTCAGCAATCTACTAAAAAATCATCTAACGATTTATTTTATAATTCTAAAGATAATTTGGAACAAATTAAAATTAGCAATCAATACCAATTCACGATTGGAGACGCTCACTCTGCCATAATATGTGGGCAGACAGGATGTGGAAAAACGGTTTTCATCCTAGACTTGCTCGAGGGCTCCTACCGCGATGCCTTTCGTCATATTGTGATCCTGTGTCCCACTGTCCGGCACAACGATACTTATCAGCGGCGCCCGTGGATATGGACCGACCCTGAGGTATACGTTATTGACCCCGGTGATAGGCTTCACGATTGGCTGCGTGGTTTATATACCAAAAATCCTTCCAAGGTGAGCCCACCTATACGTGATTGATGATTGCTCAGCCAAGGCGGCGATCACAAAAAAGAAGGACATGCTCTCCGAGCTCGCATTTTCTGGCCGGCATGCTAGGCAAAGCGTATGGATATCCACTCAAAAGTACAACGCCGTCCTCAAGGATCTGCGCGAGCAAACGAAATGGGTCGCCCTCTTTCACTGCAAGGACCGAGACTCATTCGATGACTGTCTTCGAGAGAATGACGTTATCCCAACGCGCGAGGAGCGCCTGGAGGTTCGACAGATGCTTTCGGCAAACTAAGCACGCCAAGCTTTGCTAAAGACTGATCAACCAACTGCTTACGAGTTATCAATTATTAATAATAATAATTTTTTAAAAAAAATTAAGAAACGCTTAATTTTAAGAAAATTAGTAACTGCCAAGTAAATGCTTAACAATTAATTTAGCAATTGCTGAACAATGCTGAACAAATGCTGAACAATGCTGAACAAATGCTTAACAAATGTTGAACAAATGCTGAACAATGGTTAACAATGTTAACAATTTGGTGCTCCGCTGCGAGCTTTGTTGCGAGCATAATGGTGATCATAAGTATCGGGTGGTGCGCTTGGCAATATGTTAAAGTGATGAGAGTTGTTAGAATAGTTAAATTAATTTTAAGAAAAATGAACTGCGTCGAACTTCTCGATCAGCTAATAGAAGAAACCTCAACTCCGACTGCCAACAATAATGATCCGACAGAGCAATCGGAATCGGGGGTTGGTATTGGGTTGAGTGCAACGACTCGAAATGAAAATGAAAATGCGGCGCGACGAGAGCGGCTAGCTGCGCTGGTTGCTGGGGGACAATCGGAGCATTATCTCGGTAGGCGTCTCTCAGTTTTTCAGGTGGATAAGATGTCAGATGCGGAGATCGATAAAATGTATGCGCGATACGAATCTAGGTTAGGTGCGGAGATGACAAAAACTCTCGGATCGGCGGCTATACATTTGTACGCAACCGCCGTTAGTATACTTCTCCCTATACCAAACACCGCGGGGTTGATTGATGATCTAGAGACTGACCCTTTTATAGGTCACACTCTTAGAACAGCCTGCTGCTCAATTTATCACAAGTTTGGAATGTACTTAGCTCCGCTGACAACCGCGTTGACCACGGGTAAACACTGTCAATTTGGACATATATGCCCACGAACTATAAGCCCTAATTTTGAAAATGATGACACAAGAAACACCAGCGAGAGTGACGGAGTTGAACCCGATTGCTCCAACCCAATCGAACCCGAGTGTTACTCCGCAACTGGATGACATACCGCATATAAAAAATCCCAAAAGACAGGCAGCTGGGCGGGCGGCTGCTGCCACCCGAAAAGTTAAACAAGATAAAATACTAGCCGAGCTTCGAGAGGCTAAACTCCAATCGAGATTCGGGTTGCAGCAAATTCCTGAATTGATGGGAACGGAGACAGTAAAACATCTGAAGACAGAGTTGAGTACAACAACACCCCAAATTCACGAATTGGAAGCACACCCAAATTCTTTGAATTTGTCACCCTGCTGTTGGAGTTTGGGCTAATCCGATTGAACCCAAATTCGTGAATTGGAGTTGGGTTGTTGGTGGTGGTCTGGCAGTTGTTGGTGCCCTGTGCGTGTGGAAATACCCGAAAAAACAACCAGCCAGTGTACAGAAGAAAGTTACGAAACACCAATCGCGATTGGATGCGCCCCATTTAAACATTGATCGCGACCCCTTTTATATGCAATAATTATAATGGCTGAACAAGATGGTAAAATGTTAGTGAATACGCTTTATCACGCCGTGGTGATATCGGGTTTCAGTATCGGGTATGCTCGACTATCAAAGATGGCCCTAGGAGGAACCGCTCCCAAATTGGACTTTACTGTGAGAGACGTAGGGCTCGCGACCTTAGATGTAGCGGCCGCAGTTTGGACCCGAGATTATCTAGTTAAAGCTGGAATTCTACCAGTTAATAATTGGAAATAAATGGCTTCAATCGCAGTAATAGTAGGTGGTGCGCTTGTAAACGCATTGGCGTTCAGCGGTAGCAACTTTATATTCTCTAAAATGAAAAGCTCGAACGTGGATGAGGAGCGTAAGCGTCACGATTTAGCTGTAGAACAACTCAATAGCGCAAAGGAAGCGTGGTCGAAAAAACGAACAGCTCATCTGGACTGGGTCAATGAAGAGCTTCGCCGCGAAAATCACGCCGCGCAAACATTTCAGAACGTTGAAGAAGCCAACCGCGAGTACGCGCTGGCATATCCAATGGATCCCGAGCCCCAACTTTCAGATTTCTATGTACCGTCAGAGGCCCAAAAGGATCGCGAGATCGCGTTCATCGTCGTGGGAATGGGTGTGGTTGGGCTCGTTGGCTACTATATCCAATTTAGATTTTAAATTAATAATTAATTAATTAAAAAAACATTTTTTTTTTATAAATATATATATATAGAACGATGTTAGTTGACGAACTTTATGACGCTATGATCGATGTAGGCTACACTGCCCAAAACATCGTTTACCTGGTGCAAAGAGTATGATTCGTCTGGCCCGAGATTGTCTCGAGACGTGGCGCGAGGACGAAAAAGAGGCCACCCTTTTCGCAAAGCGGATGTTAGATTCCTCCGAGTTAGATTCCCCTCTCCTGTTCCAACCCAAACGCGATTGGGGCTGCAGCGAAACTTCCAACAAAGGTTTATTATTAACGACGCAGTTACCGGACGAACTGGCGAGGGCATGTTGGAGATTGTCCGATATATTAGAATACTTCGCATACGATGAACACGCGCAAACTTGATACCAAACTAACGCGCAAGCTGTCGAATACATACTATAGCCCACGCGGCTACTGGAAGGGACTCGCGGCCATCAAGAACCTCGCGGCGGCGACCAAGGTTTCAGAAAACGCTGTCAAGGAATGGCTCAAGAAGCATGCCATCTGGCAGATCTATTTACCCGCGCCTCTCAATATTCCGCGCCCGAAATTCGACGTGCCGGTGCCGAACCAAGTTCACCAAGCGGATCTCCTGTTTCTACCTCACGATCGCGTCGGTCGCAAGACGTACAAGTACGCACTGACAATCGTTGACGTAGCGAGTCGTTATAAGGGGGCTGAGCCGTTGGCCACTAAAGAGTCTAAGGAAGTGGCCGAGGCTCTTTCCCAATATATAAGAGGAGTCCTCTCAAATGGCCGAATCTTCCTCCAGGTCGATCCCGGCTGCGAGTTCATGGGCGCGGTCTCTCATCTATTGTCTAAGCATAAAGTTTCTATCAAACGCGGCCGCGTCAACATCCACCGGGACCAGGGGATCGTGGAACGTTTCAATCGAACCCTGGCTGAGAGACTGTTCGGACACCAATACGCTAAAGAACTTGTAGACCCTCATTCGCGATCGACCGAGTGGGTGGCCAGACTGCCCGCCGTGGTCTCCGCACTGAACGGAGAGGTGACCAGATTGATAGGTAAGAAGCCTGTAGATGCTATCAAGTTTAAAAGGGTGACGAGCAAGCCCTCTGCCGTCTCGCGCGGGCGACCCGTTGGTTTAGAGGAGCAGGGCTTCCATCAGATATTGACGTCCGGTACCTCTATCAACCGGGAGAGCTCGAAGGTGGCAGCCGCCGCGCGACTGATCCCGTGTAGTCTCTCAATGTATATCATCTAGATCGATCTATTACCAAACCTGATGAGCCCGTGCTCTACTATTTGGATGATGGGCCATCTCGAGGGTTTGTTCGCGAAGAACTTCTTATGGTGCCTTCTGACACCCAGCTACCCCCGGATTGTCAGATTCTTTAGAGATGTTCTGTATGTATTCCGTCTGGTAACACGCGTCTTTTATCGTAGTATGCCGAGAGTCCTAATTTTTTTTGACAGTACGTTTTCATAACGCCGTCTTTCATTTTAAATCCTCTATTTTGTGCTACATCTATAATGTGTTTTCCATCTTCTGTAGTTTCACTTAGTACTCGTTTATATCTATCCCAATATAAATTGTTAGTTCTCTTGGACATTCCTTTCGCAGACTTTTTATTAATTTTTTCAAAATTATTTGAATTAAATTTTTCTAAGAAATAACACTTACTAGATAACGCTATCGCCCTATCCCCGCTAAATTCCATTTTGAAAAGTCCGGGCTCTCTTTCGCTCCATTTATCCCAAGCCAACCATTTATTTTTTTCTTTTTCAAACTCGTCTAGTAAGTTAGGTCTAATCAATTCCTCTATAATTTTTCCACTAACTCCTATATACATACTATCTGTATCCATCTGTATTAATTCAAAGTCTTCTCTTTTTACGTATTTATCTAGAAATTCGTAGTAAAAATTCCAACATTCTCAATTTAGCTAGTTGATAACCGCTATTCCACAATGGAATGGTCTCTTTACCGCACACCTGGGTTTTCTTGAAGATATTTCGTACGCATCTCCTATCTCTTCCAAATCGTCAAAGAATGCAGATCTTAATGCTTTGTCAACACAGGTTTCGTTTTGTGTATATGTCGTATTTAAATGTCTCTCCGTTGCCTCTATCATTTTTCCACACACGAGTTTCCTACTAATTTCATTATGTCGGCTACTGGTTTCTTATTTGGTTCTACATCGCCTGTTCGTCTTGCGGCTGTAACTTCTTTTGCGAACCATTCGTATGGTTTTCCGCTAATATAATCTATAACACGATGAACTCCAGTTATTTCTAGGCCGTGTTTTAAATACCATTTCAACAGTGGCGCGTACAGCAATACTTTAGTGGCGGTCATAGATCCCACCAATTTTTTTCCATCTCCTCTTGTTCGGCCTGTATCGTTTAAATATTTTAACATGTGTGTGGGAACTTCATCAACCTCTACATCTCTGTTTATAAATATTGGGGACATTTCAGAAAACTTATCTTTTAAGTTGTGTGGAACTTCTATATCCACCTCCGCAAACCCAAACCAGTCTCCAGATAAAACTCTTTTACAAAACTTTTTAATAAATTTAGGGTTATGTGGGGTAACTATATGGTGTATAGTTTCTCTCCCACACGGCATCTCTTTATTTAACGTAGATAAATATAACGCGTTTGCATCGTACCCCAAAACAGCCTTGCAAGGTTTGTTAATTCCTGTGGAATTAGATCTAATATTTGAAACACCATGCTTACTGCATATCGTGTAAATACTATTGATGGACCGCCAACTAGAGCGTCCTTCATCATTTCGTATGTTTCTTCTTTTGGTGCATATAGAGCATCCTCCGGTATAGATTTTTGTTCTTTAATGGTTCCTCTCAATAAATATTGTATAGCTACTCCAGGTAGTGTTACCGCATCTTTGAAAATATCCACACCTTTGTGTTTATAAAATTCACACATTTTTTTCACCGCTTCTAGGAACGGTGCTACATCTAAATCGTTATAATATTTCAACCAATCTCTGAAAGTTTTCATATTATTTTCTTCGAAAATTCTACGACATTTACTTAATTCTGTTTCATCTATTAACATTTTCCCAGATAGTTTGGAATACCAATTCTCTATATCCGGTAGTCCTGGGTAATCCAGTTTGTCTGGAGAATCGAACCACTCATAAGGAAAGAAAGATTTCTGTCCTTTGCATTCGTAGGCTTTTATCCAACTATCATAACTTACACCAGGTCCTAGATAAGGTATTACATCAAGAAATCTAAACTCTGGAGTAAATAGAAATATTGTTGCGTTTGCACGTTTTCCGACCATTACTTTCTTTGTTGTTGATGCCAGTTCGCCTACTAGGTATTTCTTTATTAAGTTTATATCGTACTTACTGCTGTTAAAACCTATAACACGTACTTGCTCTATCCACTGTTCGATCTTGGCGATTTGGTTTTTACGTAAATGTTCTGTATTAAACCCATATCTTGACCACACTTCTTCTCTTATAGCTTTTCCCCTGACTTTCAAATCTTCTACGAATGTTTCTATAAGTTTTGCTGGATCTTTATCACAAATATGAGTTACTGTTCTTGAGAAATTATCTCCTATACTAACGCTTACCGGAACATGCTCGGCTTCGTACTCTAGATTATTACCGAGAGTTTCAAATTCTGGGTTGAGATATGCCTCAAAATCGTATACTATCTGATATGGATAAAGAGTAGTGTCGCAACCGATCTTTATGTCTTTACCCGTTCTTTGAAATTCGCATTCCCACATAACTACTAGGTTGAATTCTTTGCTTCTTCTAATAAATGTATCTCTTCTCATAGTGGATGCGCGTTCTTCTTTTCTATGCTTTGCATGAATCTCACACCCGTGCCAGTAACAGCCGTGATATTGATATACGGTATTGGTTTCCGTACAGTATCCATCTACTGGAGCTCCTAAAACCCATCTTTCACCCCCGTGTCCACACTGTTCGTGGTGAATGTGAATTCCCTCGCGCTTTTCCACAGAGTACATCCAATCGATCTGCCCATAGCTGTTAGAACTTTTTGGGTAGAACGCTTTCTCGAACGACGAACGCGGGCGCTCTAAATAATTACCATCACATATTACTTTTGTCTCACCTTTCATACATGTTGGTCCGTGTCTCTTCATATTACTCGCTTTTGTGAATCTCTGTTTACAATTATTTCAGGCGTAAGTTTTAGATAGGTTTTTAAGGTTTTTTATCAGAAATGCATGATTATTAAACAGTCCTATTGTCATTGGTTTATTACCTATTGCCTTATAGTGCGCTGGTACCTTTTTCAACCACCATACGTTATATTCGGTGGGTTGATATACTTCTATACCGATTTTAAAAAACTCTTCAACCTTTTTCAGATCTGAAAAAGGAATTGGTGAAACCACATTACTACCAAAATATTGCTTACTAAGTTCTTCCGCTTTTTCTGTACATCTGTCAGGTCTGATCTTTTTATAACAAGGGTGCATTAGCTAGACACCTGAACAGACAAAGATCGTCATTATACTTATCTAAAGAATACATACCTTTTCTATTCCTCAACCATTCTGGAAGTTCTCCTCCTGCTGCTTCTTTGGATTGTTGTCCCAAATCTATTCCCCTACTACCCTGTATTAGCTTTACGAAAACCTCTACCCATCTTACAAACTTCCACTTTGTATTCGGTCTGTCTATTTTATCGGACATTATTCGTGTTTTCTCCTTATCTGACAGCCATTTTTTAACGGTTTTCATTGATGATAGTGGTTCGCTACCACCGAGATTTTTGTGCATTATTATAGTTACAGGTTTTCCATTTTTAATTTCCTCCATATGTTCTAGCTTGTAAGAATATGAATATCTCAAATAAAAATTTGTTGTTAGATACTGAGCGATTTTATCGGACATGCGTTCAGACTCGTTAATGTCAATGTTTTTACGAAAGGATAATGCAACTACCCGTCTTCCCTTTTCTACCTTTTCCAATGTTTCATCGTGAACCCCCAATATTTCTTCACCTTTTTCCACTATCGCGCGAACTATAGATCTTTTATTTGGTATATGGTCACCTGTGTGTCTAATTTGAGACAAATTATTTGTGCTTGAAGGTAATTCTTTAGAATTAATTACACTAGCCCTTACCTCCGCAATACTTTCTTTTTGAATTCTGTTACCAACTTCCTCCGCTAGTGAGAGGTCTTTAAATGCCCCTCTTTTATAGGCGCGGGTAAACCGCTTCATAAACGCCTCATTCTTTGTGGCATTTATCAGCTTTGTCAACCCCCTAACTCTCAACCGTGTACTATAAGTAATCCCTAGAGATTCGGCTTCTCTTCTCAAAGTTTCTATTTCTGCTCTAGTTTCTGGCGTTATCATATTTTCTGTAATATACTTTTGTATAACCTATGAAATTTATTTGTTCAATTGGTCGTGAAAACATTATGTTTTTTTTCAATACCAATTGAATATAAACATATACATATACATATATAATGGAGTGTGAGACTTGTTGTAAGACGTTTACGCGTAAAGACTATCTACGAAGGCATTTAGCGAGACGTAGAAAAATTCCTTGTGTCCCCCGCATTTCAATGCCCCAGATGCCCTTGTAAATTCGTTAGTGCCCAAACTCTTTGTAGACATAAGCAACTACGCTGTCAGGTGGCTACAGGTGAACGTGGTAGACTAGTGTTGGTAGAAATAGTTGCTGATCTATGGAATAAATTAGCTATAGTGGAGGAGGAAAATGCCGTGTTGAAAAATAAATATGAGGTATTTATGACAACGAGACAAAAATAAATCCTTTTTATTAGTATAGTTTTATCTGTTCAATTGGTCGTGAAAATAACATGATGTATTTATGACACCAATCTTTGGATTTTTCGGGGGTGGTGGGGGACAATTTCCTCGTTAACCAATTTTTGATTTTTCGGGGGTGGTGGGAGTAGTGTAGAGGGGTGAAAATGATACCACCGTAGGTGGTATCATTTTGACTCCCTCTATACTACTCTTTTGCATACAGTTACTATGTTAATATTGACACTATTTATAATTTTACTTTTCAATGGAACAGTCTAAATATAGCTGTATACACTTAGTCTCATTAAATACACAGGGACTTCGTGAAAACGCTCAGCGTGCAAGGTTATCACAATGGCTTTTACAACAAAAATCTGATATTGTACTACTCCAAGAGACTCACTTTACACAAGATCTACTTAAACATGTCAAATATGAATTTAGAGATTGGGAAACTTTCCACTCATTTGGAGAATCAAATAGCAAAGGGTGTTCGATTTCAATAAAGAAAGCTATGCAATTCAACGTTATAGATGAACTGTATGATGATAATGGTACATATGCAATATTAAATATAGAAGCACTTGATAACATTTTTACGTTATTAAATATATACTCACCGAACGTTAAGAATGCTAGAAATAGTTATTTCAAGTCACTAAGCAATACTTTAAATGATGATACACAAGGTGTTAAAATAGTAGGCGGTGATTTTAATGTTACGCTCAATAAGAAAGATAGGGTGTATAAAACCTCAACATCGAGGAAAATAAAAATGCCTGTTGAGAATCTAAGCAAGTTTATTAAATTTCACAATCTCACTGACGTTTGGAAACAGTTTCACAGTAATAAATGTCAATTTACTTGGCGTAGGAAAAATAGTGCAGAAAATAGTAGAATAGATTTTTGGTTAATAGATACAAATTTAATACCTTTGATTTTCTCAACCGACATTAGACCAGCTCTCATGCAAAGTACAGATCATATGGCGATTTCGCTGAAACTTAAGATACCCAATGAAAGGGGACGGGGGTTCTGGAAATTAAATATATCTCATTTAACGGATAGCACATACACTCAAACTATAAATAACACTTATGATTCAATTATTCCTTTGAATATTACTAGTTACCAAGCAAAATGGGAAGTGTGTAAGTACGAAATTAGAGAACAATCTATACAGTTCTCTAAAATGAAATCAAGAGAACGTAGCAACCGACTGCAATAACTGGAAAATAAACTGCAGACTTTATATTCAACCCCGGATTCCGATAATAATGAAACAATAAAACAGCAAACCAACATAGTAGAAAAATAAATCGAAGAAATATATAATTTAAAAACATTTGGAGCACAAATACGTCCTAGGGTTCAATTCCTAGAAGAAGGAGAACATAACTCAACAAACTTTCATAGTCTAGAGAAATCGAGGCAAAATAAAAAAGTAATTACTTCATTGACGGTTAATAATAAACGAATACATTCCACCGAAGCTATTTTGAACGAGGAAGTAAACTTCCATAAAACGCTGTACACTTCAAATAATACCGATACTGATACACATTCTTATATTGAATCAATCGAATTATATAACACATTAGATGATGGATCAGCGAATCTTTGTGAAGGGTCAATGACAATCGAAGAGTGTAAATGTGCAATTAATGATATGAAAATTAACAAGAGCCCGGGACTCGATGGGTTACCAGTCGAATTTTATTTAACATTTTGGAATAAGATAGGGTTTATAGTCACATCATCGTTAAATGAAGGGTTTGAAAAGGGGGAATTATCTCACACCCAAAAACAAAGTGTATTTTCTCTATTATTCAAGAAAGGCAATCCAGAAAATATCCAGAAAATATCGAAAACTGGAGGCCAATATCTCTCCTAAATGTAGATTATAAAACAGTTGCAAAAGTCCTACAAAACTTTTGCAAAAATTATTACCGAACATCATTAGTTTAGACCAACAGGGGTATATTACAAATAGATATATTGGAAATAATATAAGACAAATTCAAGATATAATTGATTAACTGACATTCTTGATTTGGATGCAGCTATACTTTTTTGTAGATTTTAGAAAGGCATTCGATACAGTAGCATGGGATTTCATGTTTGAAGTACTTAGGAAATTTGGATTTAAAACAACATTTATAAGATGCGTTAACGTTTTATACCAAAATATATCAGCATATGTTATAAACAATGGCTGGAAATCACAGCTATTTAGTATATCTCTTGGAGTCAGACCAGGGTGTCCTATGTCTGCACTTTTATTTATAATTGTTGTTGCAATTCTAGGTATCAAGGTTAGAACAAACAACGAAATAAACGGTATATCTGTAAAAACAGACACTACGAAAAAACAAATAAAAATTACTCAACTAGCTGATGACACTACACTTTTCTTTACGAACGAAGCAGATGTAGAAAATGCAATGAAAAGCAATTGAAGAATTTGGCACATTCTCAGGGCTAAAACTAAATAAAAGTAAAACAGTAGGTCTCTGGGTAGGAAAATCAAAACATAAAGCATGTAAAACAGTTTTAAATATTGAATTCACAAACACTTCTGTGAAAGCACTAGGTGTGTACTTCGGAAATGTTAACTCTTTCAGAGCCAGCTAGCTCAGGTAACAGACTCCCCAGCGTCAGCTTGTTTCAGGAATCTCACAGACAAATATGATGCCTCTCACTGCCTATAGCTAAAATGTAATAACTTTTTTATTTCTTAACTAATTGTTTTAAGATTTTCAGTATTTATCAAATATACATTACTCTTTCAAATGCACTACAAAAATCCAATTATGTTTTAAATTTTAATTTGAATTTTAATGCTTAAAATGACAACAACAACAATTTAAAAAAAAGAAATGAGATCAACATGCTTACAAGCTTCTAATATGCTGAAATAGTTATATATTTTTTCTCTAACTGATGGAGTATTATGTAAGTAATACATTCTGAAAAAATTATCACAATTGGTTGATATATGAAAAAGCTATAGCCAATTAGGAAGAGACACCAAATGTGTGTATTACAATCCATTACAATCAAAATAAACCACCAAATACTGCAATGTAGTAGTAAAAGATTGATATATTAAACTTATTAACTAATATACAGAGGCTGTTGCACAACAAACATGACACAAGGTACATTACAACATACACAACCAGTGAATAGTTTGTTGCCCCATATGATCTTGGCTTACGTTGTTCGACATTTTAATTTCTTACATTTTGAATATGTAGAAATACAGCATACAAAACTAGTGACATTCACTGTGGATGTGATCAGGGTATACACTGGCTACATCTATAATTAGGTGACTTTTGTATTTAGGCATGCCAGATATTACTAACCATGCTAACTACAGTAAATGCGCAACAGATCATGCGCAACTCAAGCATCATTGTATTTTAATAATTTCTATTTGTATTTCTATTTTTATTTAGGAGACTAGTTAAGCACCGTCTCATAAAAGTGATTCAAAAGGAATATACAGAAAAGAAAAAATAATTATTTGAAAAACATACATCTTATTTATTTCAATATGTACTCACGGTTTTGGTGGTCAGAATATCCAGAAAATAAAATCCAATAATAATAAACACAAATATTACATTGTAAACACAAAATAAACACTTCACTTCGACACATCACAGTAGCTGATAGACATTATTAACACTTTTTACAAACAGTAAATAATTATTGACACATATATGAACACTGTCATTTTATCTACATCTCAAATATTGTATTTTTACCGTGCTGCCACTAGTTTTAAATCACGACATGTGTGATATAATCTGAAACACAATGTTGGGCACATCGGTAGCTTACACTGCATGTGTAAGCTACTGATGTGCCAATTCAATTCGCTAGTTAAACTCTATTCGAACCGTCATCACAGATACGCCACAACTTCTACATAGCTGATTATATATCTATCAACAACAAATTAGAAATGATAAACTGGGAGACAAGGCTTCAGGGGAAAAATACCGACGAAATATGGGAATGCTTTGCCGATATACTAAATAAATTAATAGATGACCATATACCAGTGAGCAATGCAAACCCAAGTAATCGACCACGTCTACCCTGGATGAACAGAGAAGCCCTATCAGTAATCAAACACAAAAGAAGAAATATATGCACTGCAGAACTGAAAGAAACTATAATCGATATCTAGCCGCGAGGAACACAGCAACCACAGAGACTAAGGGGGCAAAATACAAATATGATCAAAATATAGCAGAACATATCAAAGACGATACAAAATTATTCTGGAAATACGTGCGTCAAAAATCAAAAACAAAAATAACAATAACCGAACTGGAAGACGAAAATGGTATACCGACGGCAGATAACTTAGAAAAAGCGAACATATTGAACCATTTCTTTATAAGTGTATTTACGGACGAAAATATTCATTATATACCGAACTTCGAAATTAAACATCACGGTGATCCCCTAGATAATATAACATTAAATCAAGAAATAGTCAAACAAGTACTAGATAAACTTAAACCAGGGAAATCACAAGGACCTGATGGCTTACATCCGAAGATATTGAAAGAAACGGCACACAACATAACTGAACCGCTGACAGAACTGTTTAAAAATCACTATCTGAAGGAGCAGTACCGAATGACTGGAGAAAAGCAAACATCTCGGCCATCCACAAAAAAGGAAGCAAGAAAAAAGCAGAAAATTACAGGCCTATAAGCTTAACATCAGTAATCTGCAAAACAATGGAGAGAATTGTAAGAGACCAAATAGTAGAACATATGGAGTCTAATAACCTCTTCAGTAAACATCAACATGGATTTCGAAAGGGCCACTCCTGTGTCACCCAATTAATCGAAGTTCTTGAAGACTGGACGGAAACGCTTGATAAATCAGAAAGTATAGATGTAATCTTTTTGGACTTTAAAAAAGCTTTTGATACAGTACCGTACCGTAGACTAATAACTAAATTAAAAGGGTACAAAATTGAGGGAACAACTGTAAAGTGGATAGAAATGTTTCTAAAAAATAGGATGCAAAGAGTAGTCATTAAGGGTGAAATGTCGGAATGGTCATCAGTGGGAAGTGGTATTCCACAAGGCAGTGTATTAGGTCCAGTATTATTTCTATTATACATCAACGACCTCCCGAATGTAGTTAAAAACATTATTAAAATGTTCGCGGACGATACAAAAATATACACTGTCTCAAAAGATACGGAAAATAAAATTAGCCTTCAAAACGATCTTGATAAACTGAGTGATTGGTCAGATAAATGGCAACTACGTTTTAACGCTTCCAAATGTAAAGTAATGCACATAGGCAGACAAGACGAACATCACACATATTCAATGAACGATAGCGATCAAGATAAAAAAGTAGCACTAAGTGAGGTGATGGAGGAAAAAGATCTAGTAATAAAGGAAAAAGAATAGTAATCGACAACCAGTTGAAATTTACACAGCATATAAATACAAGTGTCAAAAAAGCGAACAAAGTTCTAGGAATCATCCACGATCATTTTCATATTTGGACAAAACTATGTTCCTCCAACTTTACAAATCACTAGTAAGACCACATCTAGAATAAGGATCGCAAGCATGGTCTGTCGTATACAAAAAAGAATGTATCGCAATCGAAAATGTCCAAAGAGGAGCCACGACAATTGTAAAATCAATTAGCGAAAAATCGTATAGTGAAAGATTAAAGGAACTAGGTCTACCATCCCTCCAATATCGAAGAGTAAGAGCCGACATGATACAAGTCTACAAAATAATAAACAACATCGATCATATAGACTAAGAAAAAATCATTCCAATCATTCAAACAAGAAGAGGTCACCAGCAAAAAATATTCAAGAGACAATTTAGTCTAAATATAAGAAAAAGTTCTTTCAGCCAACGAATAGTAAACGACTGGAATAATTTGCCCGAAAATGTAGTTAGCACGGAATTATTAAACCAATTCAAGAACAGACTGAACAAAGCCTGGAAGGCTTATGACATTAAATTTACCCCAGACTGTTACTAGTAACCTATGTGTCAATTGTTGGCAGGGCTTGTCCTGTCACACCCACGACATCGACAACATAGTTCATTTATACATGTAAATAGTTTTAACCGATAGAAAACCGATACAAAACAAATGTGCGCAGTCCAGGAAGACATACCAGTGATCAAGAAAAATAATAAAAGATACGTCTAAGAAGTCAAAGGCTTACTACCGACGTTGGATACAGTAAGAATACAGTAAGAATATAGTAATATACTGTTTGCACCATTTTCCAACCATGAGTGCGCCTGTCACTACAAACTACACAGTCGGGTTTGTGTTTCTTGTCGTCGTATTGTCGGAAAGAAGACGCGGAAGTAGTCAACACACGAGAACTCTGACGTGTCGAAAAGTATCCCCGTTCTGCGTGGCCCATTATCAAGCAATCTGGGTGGTACGGGTCTTCAATGTTGTAGTCCTCCCACTCAATTATTGCTGGTCTCTGGACAGCCGCAACAACAGCAGCAAGCCCAAGAACTACCGCTGCACCAGGCTCATTTTGTATCGGCGGCTCTTCTCGCATTGTAACATCATTCTGAAAACACTAATATAACATAAATATTAACATAGCAATAGTGTCTGATGTTATGAAAACTTGTCGCTTGATATTTTTCAATGAATACTACACAAGAAAAATAAAAGGCGAAAGAGTAGCATGCCAGACCTTTACGGAATAAGCCGAAAAATGCAATGGACTTCCCTTCACACACATCCCCTCCCACTCGCAATTGAAATTATAGAGTATTTTTTTTTGTAATTTACTTAGATGCCAATCATATTACAATACTACCTAAAAGATAGCTCAGTAAACATACCTGTAAAGCAGGTATCTCATCGTCGGGTATTACCGGCATGTCAACTGGTATACCGCTCTGTGAAGTCGCACCAGACTCGGTTGGTATTGGCGGATTCTCTCGCATGGTAATGTCATTGTCTTCATTCTGAAAATAATAAAATAATATGAATACTAACTTACAAAATTATGTGTCAGATTGTTTTACAATTTGCTATTTCAACATGTTTCAAGAATTCCACACAAATAAATAAACAAATAGCTCACTAAACATACCTCCAGTGCAGGTGTGTCATCGACAGGTGTGTCAGCTGGTGTACAGGTCTGTGGCAGGGAATTGTCAACATCAGAGTCGTCTCCTTTGTCTTCAATCTCACTATCTGACATTTCAAAGTCTTCATTAGAGTCAGAATCGTGCATTAATCGTAGGAATCTTGATTGAGAACTGTCACGTCAATTGTGCACGAAAAATAGCTAAAAAACGTTAATTTCTTTCAAAAAGAGCGCTGTTTTCTTCAAATGTTGCCATAAAGCAATCTGGTATCAATAGGAGGCTAGACTCGATTGGGTGACCCGAAATGTCGTAAAACGGCCGTGGAATACACAGGGTGTTCTCGTGAAGTCCTGGTCGCAGTTATGCGCCGTGGTGCTCTGCTTAGTAGTCGCAAATATGCGCCCGTGGCGCTGAAAGAGTTAAAGAAGAATGTGAAAATCTCAACTGGACTGACAAAATAAGCCAGAGCGAAAAAATAACAGATTCATGGAATAAACGAAAATTAAAATTTTATGGCAAAATATTGGTAATACAATCTCTTCTTTTATCTAAACTGACATACCTAATGCAAACCATAGTTTCACCGAAATCCATAATAAACAAAATAAGTTCCATAGTTTACAGATTCTTATGGAATGGTAAAAATGATAAAATTAGACGCTCAATCATCATTGGAAAAAAATTAAACGGAGGTCTAGAAATGATTGATATCGAAACATATGCGAATAATATGAAATTAAAGTGGATTAAATCACTGAAAATCATTGATAACGCCAATTGGAAATTGATACCTGCATTCTTTCTCAATCAATATGGTAATAATTTTCTTATATTCAACACGAACCTGGACTCCATCAAATCGTTACCTAATGAACACCTCAGTATTCCTGCATTCTACAAACATCTTATTGGAATGTGGGCAGATTTTTGTATTGCGTTGAATAAAGAAAGCCCAAAACATTTTTATGATATCCGTAAACAAATCATTTGGGGTAACAAATATATAAAACATAACGGTAAATGCTTAATTTTCAAACGCTGGATAGACGCAGATTTGATTTTCATTAACGATATAATTTCTAAGTCAGGACAAATTGATACCACTCGTATTCTTTCTCGCTTTAAATAAGCAAAACTGGATCTATGAAATTAGCACTATTAAAGAGTCAATACCAAGAACCTGGAAGATTACTTTGACAACCACAGAGTCCATTCAGACAAAAGTTAAAACTAGCTTGACTACGGTTTACATAAATAATAAACCATTCGAAAACATCACGAACAAAGAACTATATTATATACTACTGAAGAAAAAAATAGAAATACCATATATCCATAAATACTGGGAACAACAATTTCAGCAGAACATTTCATGGGGATCTTTTTATTATTGTCCTAAACAAAGTAGTAATTGATAACCGCGTTAAACAATTTAAATACAAAGCATTACATAGAATTCTAGCAACGAATGAAAACCTGTTTACCTGGAAAATCTCAAATAGCCCTAATTGTAAACATTGTAATGAAAAAGAAACGTATGATCATTTTTTCATTACATGTAGGTATCTGAATGAATTTTGGACAAATATATCCAACATATTCCGAAAATGTGGAATTGACAAATCAATCCGTTCGCTTGAGTTTCTTATCCGAGGACACAAAATTCAGCTTAAGGAATATGAATATATTAATATTATACTATGTCATATTTCGTATTGCATATACAAAACACACTTTATTACTGAAGCAAGAACTTGTAAATCGAATATGTTAAAGCTATTATACTACGACTTATTGATTGTCTCAAAAGTTCTTGAAAACTGTCAGAAGCATTCTTTTGTTTTCAATAATTTGTTGAAACACTTGAAAGTCGTGATGTAGTATGATATACTTTATCAAGGTGGGCGCTGACCAGCGTGTGCATCACGCACAGTCTGATATGCGTCTACATTGCTTGATGTATCTGCGTTTAATCAATAAATACCGCTATATTCGTGGCATGTATTGTTTAGGTAAATATTACCATTACAGCGCTGAATTATTTTCCGTCGGCTGTTTTATTTTAATTTCCATTTTTTCTTTAATAGAACATGATTTTGCAGCACTTGAGAATCATCTCCACTGGACGCGATACTGGAGTCCTACTGGGCCATGTTGTTTGTGCTGTTGAGAAATATGAAACAATAGCAGACGACAATGTTCGTCTCCCGCATTCAAAAGGTTGAAAAATATCATGAACAACAATATATACATACAAATGTTTATTATACACTGTTTGTTATACAGAGCAAACACCATGCCTGGTATCAATTTAAAATAAACCGTAAGAAGCAGAGTAGACTACGACCAGACTACACGTCCGTGTGTTCTGATCAATGTCCACAATTACTGTCTTTCATAATGCATAATTAAATTGATCATCGAATATCAAGAGAGCATCATAATATGATCGAATACACTGACTGTAGATATGAAAACATAACCAGAATAGGCTCTGTTCAGCCTGTACATCTGTGCAGTCTGATCATAGCTCACACTACACACAAATATGTAATACAAATCAAACTACTACTGACTGTTAGACAATCGGAGTATTATCTGACCAGCATGTATGTATGTACGTACTGGTCGGAATCACACTGCTTATCGTTAACATTGATATTAATGGACAACTTACTTATCGACTTACAAAATGTATGTTTACATGTTTGGTGCTTGTTATAAAATAATAAAAGGATTGTCTACAGGCAATTCAAAAGAAAAAAAACAAAAAAAAAACACGATTTCTTAGACAATATGTGGACAGAATAGATTTTGAATTAATGCAAATGGATACGGACAGTCCATACATGGCAGTAAGCGCGAAACCTCCGCAAGGGAATGAGAAATACGGTAGTTTCGATAGTAAGGTAAAACCTCATCTGCGCGATGAGTATGCGAAAGATAAGAACAAGAGTTGTCAGAAGACAACGAAGCTAGTAGTAGGAAGGGAGTCAAAATGATACCACCTTAGGTGGTATAATATTCAACCCTTTATAAGACCCCCACCACCCCCGAAACATTCAAAATTGGTAAACGAGAAAATTGTATCCGACAGCAAATTTATGAATTTTCTTAAAATTATTAATTTTGAAAAGAGTGAGTAAAAATGATACCACCTCCAACCAAAAGTTGGTGGTGGTATTGAATGATAAAAAAAGGGTCTTGTAGTCCTAATTATATTGGAAATTGAACAGAAACACACTACCAATTATAACAAAATGGATAATACAATACAATTGGAATTGAACATTTTTAATGGATGTGTTGAAGAAGTTTATGAAGAATACGGGGGTTATAATCCTGTATATAAATTCTATAAAATGAGAACACTAGGCGATGTCGAATACATGAAATACCAGCGTAATTTATTACGCTCCGATAAAAACGTTGCATTTACAATATTATACCGGCAATTATGTCAACTATACAAGAGGCAAATACAAACATTAAGACGGATAATGCGTATCGGATATGAAACTAAGGTGTATTATATACAATTGTTAAAACCCAACGATTCGTTTACGAATATACATTTCTACGAGATCGCTTATAAAGAAATTGAAAAAATTATTATTGAACAGAACTAATTAATTTATGTTGTAATCACAACACCAAGCAGATGACAATGTTCCAATTACATATGTTATGAACATACAAAGTAGGTGTCCCACCTTACACACATATTAAGTGTTCATTTTAGAGAGATTTACACGATACATCTTCCGGGATGGAAAAATAAACACACTGTAATATATAATACACACACGGTTGTTTATAACCAGAGTGTATTTATCCTTATCGATGGTATTTACACAGGTGGCGTGTACACAGTTTATTTATAAACACTTAGTGATGGTTATATAGTTCACGAATTTCCGGGATGGTTCGTTATTTAATTAATTTTGTAAACAATATTTATCATTTGAAGCTGAACACCCTCTATTATATAGAAAACATATTAATTAATTAATATAATATTTCCACCAACAAAGTTAGGTTTATATACGAGAAATAAACACAGTTCAGTGTCGGGCGGCGGCATTAATATCTCAACAGTGAGATAGGTTTCGCCACATATACTTCACTCTGACCGCTCTACACATTATAGCGGATGGAGGTAACGAAGAGGAGGGGTCCGCGGTATCGGTCCAATGATGGGGTGGAGGAGATGTGAGCGTGACACATCCCACTAAGCCAAAAAAAAAACTAGAAGAGATGAGATTTAAAGTGAAGGCTTAGTGTCCCACCCCCACTAAGCCCAGGCTCAATGTCATATACTTAATGCGTCACAATACCTTAACGCTCTGGTAAATAGCCCATATTTTCTGTTTCCTTGCTTGGATGTGCTTCATATTTCATGCATGCGTTCTTCCTATGGCCCTCTACTCCCCTACGAAAATTCCACGCTCATCCCACCCCCACTAAGCCCTGGGTCAAGGTCACATAATTAGTGAGTCACAAAACCTTAACTCTCAGGTAAATAGCCTATATGTCTGTTTCCTTGCTCGGATGGGCTTCATATTGCATGCACGCATTCTTCCTAGGGTCCTCTACTGCCCTGCGACAAATCCACACTTGTGCCATACCCACTAAGCCCTGGGTCAAGGTCACATACTTAGTGCGTTCACAAACTTTCTGTTTTCTTTCGTTCCTTGACATGTGTTTCAACTATGCCGCCACCAGGCGCGCTTCGTTGTCTTCTGACAACTCTTTGTCATTATATGCCATCGTAATGCGCCCTTCATGCCCAGTGTCAAGGTCTATTTATATCTATGCATCCATTATTCACATTAACTTAACACTTCATACACGTCTTAACCTTCATCAATATTTTCATTTAGTCCACACATCCATCCTTTATGCCTGTTCTCAAGCTCAAATTTGCCATAAACCTTTTTTCTCTTTTTCTTTCATTTCATTATTTCCCTTCAACCTTTTTGTTACCAAATATCTATCACCATAACTCTGCTTCACTACAAACTTCATATACTTCTTAACCTAAATTAATTTCTTCTTTTTCTATTGCACCTATGTGCTCTGCCCTTCTATTTGATCTCCATTGTGTTTCAGCATGTCACTACTTTTTCAGTCTCACATTTCTGTTTTCCCTGTTGTGAGTATGTATTATTAATTGTTAATATGCATGCCTCTTATTCTTTATATTTCACCAACAATTAACTTGTTTTCATTTCTTTCTGTAGCACACCCATGCGGCCTTTATGCCCAATGTCAATGTCAAATCTCTTAGAAATGTGGGTTAAAATTTGTCAATTTACTTATATTTTTGCATTTCCTGCTTGCTGTGTCCAGACGGTGGCCGGGGGTATACGTGAGCCATCGCTCACTTGCTCTAGTTCATATGCGCATTGCTCTAATGATCATAATCCACGTTTGTCCTGCCCCGCGAAGCCCAGGGTCAAGTTCACTTACTTGGTGGTTCAAACATTTTAACGCTCAGGTAAATGTATTATATTTACATTCACGCATCAATTTCATATACGAATTTCTATACTGGTCCTCTACCGCCATGTGCCAAATCCCGCCGAGCCCAGAGTCAATGTCACATACTTGGTGGTACAAAAACGCCGAGGTAAAATAATGTCTTATAATGTCTTTCCATTCACGCATCAGCTTCATATTACATACATGTATACGCACTATACGTTTCGCCCTGTCCGTCCGTTCGTCTGTCTGTTTTTCCCCACAAAACCTTAACCGCAGGCATATATTTTATGTTTCCTTGCTCGGAATTGCTTCATAGTTCACACACGCATTGCTATAAAGGTCCTCTACACCGCCATGTCTCAAATCCACGTCCGTGCCGCCCCTGCTGAGTCCAGGGTCAATGTCACATACATGTACTTGGTGCGTCACGAAACCTTAACCGCCGGTAAATGGCCTATATTTTCTGTTTCCTTGCTCGGAATTGCTTCATATTTTACACACACATTGCTCTAAGGGTCCTCTACCGCCATGTCACAAATCCTCCTCCATACTACCCCCTCCCTAAGCACAGGGTCAAGGTCATATACTTGGTGTGTGTGTCACGATACCTTAACCGCGGCTAAATGGCCTATATTTTATGTTTAATTGCTCGGAATTGCGTTATATTTCACACACGCAATGCTCTAAGGGTCCTCTATCGCCATGTGACAAATTCACGTCCATTCTACCCCCGCTACGCCAAGGGTCATGGTCGCATACTTGTTGCGTCGCGAAACCTTAACCGCGGGTAAATGGCTTATATGTTCCGTTTCCTTGCTATGGATTGCTTCATATTTTACACATGTGAGCAGATATAACGAGTTGTTTACGAGGAAAACGACGAACGCGAATGTATTATTTCACGAGATTACAAAGTGTACGATGGATTATCCTATTTATTATATTCCGTCTCACTTATTTGGTAAATCCTTCGTTTTTCATTACTAAAATCAGCCTAGTAAATGGCAGGTGTTCCAAAATGCGCGTGTATGTGACGTCAACTTAAAAAACCCGTTTACTAGCGTCTTTAATGTACAAAATAAGTTCACATTTCATACGTGACAACATAACTATGTCTATTCAAACACTATAGTTTGAATAGTGGATCTGAGTATTCAAGAATCACTTAGTCTCAACTAAGAATCACTGTACGCGTACAGTTGCACATGAAAAATTAAAAGGTGTTAATTAACAATAAATAATTCATTACGGGTTTTCTCTCACCGAAAAATCGATATAATAACACGTTGGGAATGTAAAAAGTACATTTATCTACCATATATAAGTTAACGATATTCATAGCATAACAAAAGAGAGAAAGCAATGAAACTGACGTTGCCGTGAGGATTTTGCTATTGAACATTTTCAAAGCAAAAAAACGTGACAGAACGTGAACATAGCGAGTCTCGTTTTTTTTCGTGACACACATTGCGCCACGTTTTGCTGCGGTATGCTACGCTGTGGCCGCTTTGCACCCACGTTTGGTTTGGTCATTCAGCCAGTGATGCGGTTTATCTGGCACCCACGTTTGGTTGGCATTCAGCCATGATGCCGGTTTTTTAACTGGCATAACGTGGCACAACGTGGCGATAGCAAGGCATAACCCGACGTCGATCGTGTCTACGTTGACTACAACGATGCGACACCATGGCTAGCACGTGGCCACACTGTGGCACCCGCCCAAAATTTGTAAACAGAGTAGGTGAGAAACGGCGCACAACGGCGCGG
>CM055279.1:46659497-46753677 GCA_029237695.1 Conchocele bisecta | reverse complement strand
TTTGCTACTATCACTAATGTTCAAAAAGGGAGTTGTGAACTTCAAAAGTTAATAGACAACTGCTGCGGACAACGCCGGGTAGGCCTTAGATCAATCACGTTCACGGTCGGGTGGAAAAACGTTGAAACGCTCGAGTTTTTCACATCAGAAGTCGCGGGTGTAAGCCCTGTGGCTTTCGGAAACTACCTCATAACTGAACCAGTGACCTCAGGATTTCGTAGAACTCCAGATGCTATAGTACCTCACGGTCTTTGGAGTTTCGGAGATCTCCAAGCTTTTGTCGCGGAGAAGATTCCTGGTGTAGTCACTCTCGCAATCTCGAAAGCCACGGGGCTCACGACATTGACCGTTGATAGGCGTTTAAGGATCTCACCGGGGTAGGGCTCACTGTTAGGATTTAAAATAACATACCCTTACAACGATGACGGAGTGTTTGATCCTGGCGAGCACGTCGGCACGACCCCGGTGAACTTCGCCGTCACGAAAACTCTCGGGGTGCACCTGGATCGGGTGAACACATCGTACAACACGGTAGACGGCACTCCCACCACATTACTGAAAACCGTCCCCGCCAGCGACTGTTTCTATGGTGAGACTGTGACCTTAAACTTCCCACACACCGAGATGAAAGTTTTGGAAACGGGACACATCCACGAATTTACGGTCTCTATTCTCGATGATCAAGCGAGAAAGTTGAAGAACGATTACCCGATTTCGGTCGTCCTAGAAATTTCAAATTAATTAATTGTAAGAAAATTATTTAGAATTAAACGCATGTTCGTAATATATATATTATCAACATTATTGAAAATGAGTATATACGGACCAGGTAGTTCTTCCGATTGGGTGACAAATTCAAAGAATTTGGAACCGACAGAAGGGGGATTCATCCCGACAGAGGGCGACTTTTTAACTACCCAAAAAAACAAAGGCCTTGATCAATAGAACTATATCGGTGGCCACAGACGAGATTCACAGGAGTCTACTATCACAACTTAGAGAATATGCCCTGGCTGTGAATACACAAAGTCGTGAAGCAACGCATACGGAACTAAACGAACTAGGTGAAAAAATAACCAAATTTCGAAAAGAGGCCCGGTTGGGGATTGATAAAGTCCGAGAAGACCACCAGGCGGACCTTACGGAGGCTTATGATGCGTTGCGCTTAGAGGACTCTCTCAGCAAAGAAGCGACACTTACCGAACTAGACGGGAAAATAACAAAATTTCGAAAAGAGACCAGGTCGGATATTGATAAAGTCCGAGAAGACCGCCAGGCGGCCCTTACGGAGGGTTATGATACGTTGCGCTTAGAGGACTCTCTCGTCAGAGAAGCGGCGGTTGCTGAATTAGACAAAAAAATAACCAAATTTCGAAAAGAGGCCACGTCGGGTATTGAGAAAGCCTGAGAAGACCACCAGGCGGACCTTACGGAGGTTTATGAGGTGTTGCGCTCAGAGGACTCTCTCGTCAGAGAAGCGGCGGTTGCCGAACTAGATAAAAAAATAACCAAATTTCGAAAAGAGACCCGGTCGGGTATTGATAAAGTCCGAGAAGACCACCAGTCGAACCTTGCGGAGGCTTATGATGCGTTGCACATAGAGGACTCTCTCAACAGAGAAGCGACACTTACTGAACTAGACGGGAAAATAGCCGAATTTCTGAAAGAGACCAGGTCGGGGGTTGAGGGGGTCCGAGAAGACCACAAGGAGGCTATTGCGGAGGCTTATGGAGCGTTGCGCTCAGAGGACTCTCTCAATAGAGAAGCGGCACTTACCGAACTAGACGAAAAAATAACCAAATTTCGAAAAGAGGCCCGGTTGGGGGTTGAGGGGGTCCGAACGGGTATTGAGAAAGCCCGAGAAGACCACCAGGCGGACCTTACGGAGGCTTATAGGGTGTTGCGCTCAGAGGACTCTCTCAGAGAAGCGGCGGTTGGTGAACTAGACGGAAAAATAACCAAATTTCGAAAAGAGGCCCGGTCGGGTATTGAGAAAGCCCGAGAAGACCACCAGGCAGCCCTTGCGAAGGCTTATGAGGCGTTGCGCTCAGAGGACTCTGTCATCAGAGAAGCGGCGGTTGCTGAACTAGACGGGAAAATAACCGAATTTCAAAAAGAGGCCCGGTCGGGTGTTAAGAAAGCCATAGAAGGCCACCAGGCGACCATTACGGAGGCTTATGATGCGTTGCGCTTAGAGGACTCTCTCAGCAGAGAAGCGGCACTTACCGAACTAGACGGAAAGATAACCGAAGTTTCCGATAAACTGAAACATGATCGTATAGCCGCGACCAAAGCTCTTGAGGAGGCCTCTTATAATATTCGTACTGAGGCATATAACGCAAACAGTGCGCTTGCCGGAATAGTGCGAACAATGAAAACGCTAAAACGTGCCATAACAGTTTGGGCTGAGAAGCGGGGCCCATTGGTTGAGGGGCACTATGAATATTCGTTCGGTGCCAAAGCGAGTAATAAATGTGGGGGATACACTATGACAGCCGCGGGTGAAGTTATCCAAATGGCGGTCTGCTTGGTTAATGGTAGTGGTAAACCTGTGGGCGCGGTCGCGATAAATATTGTAGTAGATGGGGAAGAACGGGGATTTGGAGTCACTAAAATCTCTGGAGATAGTTCGACGGTGGTTTCGTTCTCCGGTTATGATCGAATTAGACTTTCCAAAGGTAGTGTTATTAACTTTGTTACGAAAATCGGTGACCTAGAGAGTTCTTCCACTATTGTCTCGTTGTTAATTGAACTTATTTTGTAAATACTAATATATTGAACTAAATTTGTAAAATTTAAATATGAACGAATCAACGCTTCCAATTGTCAATACCACTCCATCAACACTGTGTACAATTAACGAAAGAAGTTCAGATTTTAGGTTGAATAATATCGTCGCTATGCAGGATATTTTAGTTAGTGATTATACAAATAGAAAAAGAAACGCTAAAAAATATAGACGCGCGGTGAACATGGCTGAAGTATCTAGCACGGCTCTGGCGAGTGTTTCTGTGTTGTGTGGGGCGGGGACAGCTGCAACTATATCCACCATTATAACGGTTCCCGTAGCGGGGATTTTATGTGCGGTGTCGGCCGTTTCTGGGTTGTTGTGTATGGTAATTAGGGCGTCGGGTGGAAAACTCGAGAAAAAATGTAGAAAACATGATAGAATATCCGTTCTCGCCAGGTCGAAGAAAAATACCATCAGAAAATATCAAATTTAGAGTTTGAATCCGTGGTGGAAGAAATGGGGAGATATGAACAATTAAAAAATGATATAAGAATCAAAGCGCGCGCCACCATGCCCAAGATTGAGTGTACTGATTGGGATAAATTTAGGGAAAAACTTGGAGATAAAGTCGGAAGAAATGTTACAGCACCAATATAAGAAAAATAATTAATTTTCTTATATTGGTGCAATAAACAAATTTACATACCTATACAACATGTGTTTTTCACTGAGAATTACGCCGTAATCGCATAACAAATTCAGTCGAGGATTACACTGTAATCGCCTGTGTAAATTGATACACTCGGCTATAAATAACTGTCTGTTTACCTCGGCTATCAATTTACGCATGGTTCATAACCCGTGTAATTGAAACATTGTCGTAAATCGATAATTGTACAACACTAGGTAATGTTTATCATAACAGCATACATGGTCGTGTGGGTTAAGGCGATACTCTATAGAGACGAGGGTCGTGGGTTCGCGCCGCGGTTGGAGCTAAAAAAACATTTTTTATTTATTTATTTCTATCCCTACAAATGTGGTCGCTATGGTAAACAACTGCATGACAACGGCGTTCCTATCCGACCGCTCGAGGTTGATAAAATTAATAAATTCAGATTGCCAGTTTACATACCTTCGATAAGGAAAATACACTCGGTTATAAATTAATTAGTAGTTTGTTTTTTTTTCAATAATAATTTTTCAATATCTTTATAAGCAATATCGTAGAAATTTACATTCGTAAACGAATCGTTGGGTTTTAATTTTTTTGTATAATACACCTTAGTTTCATATCCGATACGCATTATCTGTCTTAATGTTCGTATTTGCCTCTTGTATAGTTGACATAATTGCCGGTATAATATTTTAAATGCAACGTTTTTATCGGAGCTTAATAAATTACGCTGGTATTTCATGTATTCGATATCACCTAGTGTTCTCATTTTATAGAATTTATATACAGGATTATAACCCCCGTAAGCTTCGTAAACTTCTTCAACACAGTCATTAAAAATTTGCAATTCAAATTGTATTGTATTATCCATTTTCTCTAATAATATTGGTACTTGTTTTTTCTGTTCAATTTTCCAATTTTATAAAATTAGTTTGATAATGTTTTTTTTACAGTGTTTTAATACTGTAGAAACACCGTGACTTATTAGATCGATTCTATCTTTCTAACTGACTTTCCGATTTGAATTATTACTAAACGATAATACTTGCGAGCACGTAATCCCTTGTTAGCCATTCGATGAGTAGCCTGAGTGCCACCGCATGGTAGACATAGCAATGACTCGGCTTTGGTCCCTACCCCACAATGCCGACATGGGCGAGGTGAAAACGGAACCTCTTCGCATCCATGCACGGTGATGTTTGCAATATTCGTAAATACCGGTGCGAAAACATCTCTCGTGACTACCTGTCTTCAACCACGCACACTTAACTAGAACCATTATGTTATATATATACTGAGTATAACATAGGGATTTTTATCTCTAATAGGGTGTATCTTCTCATGTCATAAATATATGGTCTCGCGGTAGTAGTATATAAGAGTCATAATGATTACAAGTTTCGTGTGGAAGCCACCACACGTAGTGGGTGGCTTCCATATAAACTTGTATCATTATGACTCTTATATACTACTAGGCGCGACATGCAGGCCACGGCCATCTAGTCTACAAAAAGTGGCATCGTTTCTTGTTTTTTTCTTCAAATTCTTTTTCCATTTTTAGCCAGGTTTTTTTTTTAAAAAATCCAGGCTATTGGATTGGCGAAAGCCGGCGGGCGGGCGGGCGGGCGGGCGGGCGGGCGGGCGTCGTCCACAATCAATGTTAAGTTTTCGTGTTTCAGTCCATTTCTTTGTTACTGTACCACCTAGGACCACCAAACTTTCACAGCTTCATAATCAAGGGGTGTCCACCACATATTACTATCCAACATGTTACTTTTTTTTTAAATTGACCCATTTTTTCCGCGCAGTCGACTTAGCCATTTTCAATGTTAAGTTTTCGCGTTTACAATGTTAAGTTTGAGTCAATTTCTTTGTTACTGTACCACCTAGGACCACAGCTTCATAATCAAGGGGTGCCCACCACATATTACTATCCAACATGTTACTTTTTTAGCCAGGTTTTTTGAAAAAAAATCCAGGTTATTGGATTGGCGAAAGCCGGGCGGACGGGCGGCGGGCAGGCGGCATCCACAATCAATGTTAACTTTTCGTGTTTGAGTCAATTTCTTTGTTACTGTACCACCTAGGACCACCAAACTTTCACAGCTTCATAATCAAGGGGTGCCCACCACATATCACTATCCAACATGTTTCTTTTTTTTTTAACTTGACCAATCTTTTCCGCGCAGTCGACTTAGCCATTTTCAATGTTAAGTTTTCGCGTTTACAATGTTAAGTTTTCGTGTTTAAGTCCATTTCTTTGGTACTGTACCACCTAGGACCACTAAACTTTCACAGCTTCATTATCAAGGGGTGCCCACCACATATCACTATCCAACATGTTACTCTTTGTTTTAACTTGACCCATTTTTTCCGCGCAGTCGACTTAGCCATTTTCAATGTTAAGTTTTCGCGTTTACAATGTTAAGTTTTCGTGTTTAAGTCCATTTCTTTGATACTGTACCACCTAGGACCACCAAACTTTCACAGCTTCATAACCAAGGGGTGCCTAACACATACAACTATCCAATATGTGACCATTTGTTTTACCTTCACCTATTATTTCTACTTAATTGACTTAGCCATTTTCAACGTTAACTTTTTAACGTACGTCTGGTTAAAGTTTTTTCGTTAAAAGTTTTTAGTTATACTATATCTCTGCAACTGCTTCGCCCATTACCTTGAAACTTCACATGGGTGTTTATCATTATCAATATTTTCATTCTAACCCCCAACCGTGCGGCCCCTGTGCCCAATGTCAAGGTCAAATTACTTTTAATTTTTTTGTTAAATTTTTTTCGTGTACTATATCTCTGCAACTGCTTCATCCATTACCTTGATACTTCACATGGGTGTTTATCATCATTGTCGCACCCGCTTGCGGAAAACGCGATATCGTCGGCATTTTGGCATATGTCCGTCCGTACGTCCGTGTGTCCGGTTAAAGTTTTTTTTCGTTAAAGTTTTTCCATCTACTATATCTATTTTTTTAGTGTCCATGCCTCGCCCCAAGGCGCGAAATGCAGGCCACGGCCATCTAGTCTACAAAAAGTGGGTATAATTATGTTATCCCAGTGTCTATACCTGGCCTTCGTGGCTTTGCCTCGTTTCTTGTTTTTAACTTGACCCATTTTTTCCGCGCAGTCGACTTAGCCATTTTTAATGTTAACTTTTCGCGTTTACAATGTTAAGTTTTCGTGTTTAAGTCCATTTCTTTGGTACTGTACCACCTAGGACCACCAAACTTTCACAGCTTCATAACCAAGGGGTGCCTACCACATAAAACTATCCAACATGTGACCATTTCTTTTACCTTCACCTATTATTTCTACGTAATTGACTTAGCCATTTTCAACGTTAACTTTTTAACGTACGTCTGGTTAAAGTTTTTTGGTTAAAAGTTTTTCGTTATACTATATCTCTGCAACTGCTTCGCCCATTACCTTGAAACTTCACATGGGTGTTTATCATCATCCATATTTTCATTCTACCCACCAACCGTGCGGCCCCTGTGCCCAATGTCAAGGTCAAATTACTTTGAATTTTTTTGCTAAAGTTTTTTTGTGTACTATATCTCTGCAACTGCTTCACCCATTACCTTGATACTTCACATGGGTGTTTATCATCATCGTCGCACCCGCTTGCAGAAAGCACGATATCGTCGGCATTTTGGCATACGTCCGTCCGTACGTCCGTACGTCCGTGTGTCCGGTTAAAGTTTTTTCGCTAAACTTTTTCCTTCTACTATATCTATTTTTTAGTGTCCATGCCTAGCCCCAAGGCGCGACATGCAGGCCACGGCCATCTAGTCTACAAAACGTGGGTATAATTATGTTATCCAAGTGTCTATGCTTGGAAAAAACCTGGCCTTCGTGGCTTTGCCTCGTTTCTTGTTGTCTAGTAGCATAAGGTCGTAAGTGCTATATACCGACTATTATCATATACTAAAACAATTATTGACTAGTGAGCCATAGAATATAATCTGATATTTTATGGCTCACTAGTCAATAATTGTATTATATGTTCGGGCCAGTGAAAATTGCTTTCTGGCCCAGGCTCGAGGTCAAGGCGGCGGGACAAGGCGAGACATTTGATTCCGCGGAATTATTGTTGATCAGGGCCTCGGTTTTTCTGGTAGTTAAAAAGTCGCTCTCTGTCGGGACGAATCCCCCTTCTGCCGGTTCCAAATTCTTTGAATCTGTCACCCAATCCCGATTGGAATTGGAAGAACTACCTGGTCCGTATATACTCATAACGATTAATTTTATTTAAATTAAATTATAATATTGGGCACCTATACTCAATTGGAAATTTCGAGAACTACCGAAATCGGGTAATAGTTATTCAACTTTCTCGCTTGATCATCGAGAATAGAGACCGTAAATTCGTGGATGTGCCCCGATTCTAAAACTTTCATCTCGGGGTGTGGGAAGTCTAAGGTCACAGCCTCCCCAAAGAAACAATAACTGGCTTGCACGGTTTTCAGTAATGTGCTGGGGGATCCGTCTACCGTGTTGTACGATGTGTTCACCCGATCCAGGTGTACCCACAGAGCTTTCGTGAAGGTGAAGTCCACCGGGTTATCACCGACGAACTCACCCGGGGTAAACACTCCTTTATTTGCGGAGTATGTCTCTCTAAAACCGAGTTGAATACCCAACCCCGGGGAGACCATTATCTCATTATCAGGGCTGATGGTCATTGTTGCGAGCCCGGTAGCCTTCGATACTGTGAGGTTGATTATACCGTCAAGCTCTGAATTGACAAAATCTTTGACCTGTCTTATTCCCCACAGTCCGTGAGGCAGCTTTACACCGAATTGTTGTTCATCCTTCACATAGTAAAACCCTTCACTCTTTCCCACATTCTGCCATCCAACCGTGAAGGTGATTGATCTGAGGCCAACCCGGCGTTTTCCGCAGCAGTTGTCGATTGATTTTTGAAGTTCACAACTCTCTTTTTGAACATTAGTGATAGTAGCAAACATAATAATATCTTTCAATGGATACCAAAGCATTTAGCTTCAATTATAATGCAAAGTACGCGGAGGTAAGGAGGTAAATACACACAAAAAGACGCGGTGAACCCCCTTGTACACCCAACTGTAACAGTTAGACCGGACAGCGGCTTTACCACCAATTTCCCTAACACGTTTGAGAAATATGTAGTTCCAAAGACTACTAGTCAAGATGTAATACTAAGATGGGATTTTTCCCATATGAACTTCTGGCAGAACCAGCTAAATTTCGCTGTATGGTGTGCAACGGCCGGATGTGGAGTTTCACATCAAGACCATCTGACATCCAAGAATGTCATGCTCCGAAGTGTCTACAACTTTCATGTGTATTACACCATTAGGAGGATTCTCAAAGAACTAGGTATTCCACTACCTTAAGACGACGGCTTGGATCCCATTTCCAGCACATACGACCGTAAGGGTACACAAAGACGCGGACTGGAGACAGAAAGTATACACCCCAACCAACAGTTTAGGGTTAGTTCACCTTAAAGGCTTAGTTAGTGGTGGGCATCTTAATAAAGTCCCCGCATATTTCTCAGGGTTGTGGAGTGCTCGCGGAGCTACCCCACCACCAGTTAGAAAAATGGCAACATGGACTAAATATAATTATAAGTTGAATAAGATGACGTTCGGTGATGAAGTGCTTGGTGGGCTTGCGTGTAAAGACGGTTATTGTCATTGGCTACCTACTAAAGTAGCCCACGTGGAATACCTAGACCTGGGTGATACTCTACAGATGCGAAATGCGTGGACCACATTTATGTTAGATAAAAGCACTGGATTTACGCAGGGCGGGGTTATTCGCCTCAACGACTCCATTTCGTATACGTATGGGCCATCCTCGCCTCACAGAAGCAAACTCGCAGTGCTATACTGGGCATGGGAACGGCGTTTGACGCGCAAAAACAGTTCTTGGCACTTGTCGAGGACGCCATCTCAGCTAAGGTGGACTTCCAGAAGGCGATCCAGAATTATCAAGACGTTTTGCAGACTGCCCGCACCCCGGTAGACTACGCATTTGGAATAGGTCTTTATATGGCGCCGAGCAATATGATACTACGAGACGACCCGGTTGACGGTTACAATAATGAGATCGTAGCCGCCACCGCCAATCAAAAAATCGGCCGCAACGGGAACGTGAACACGGGTATCATCAAACTCACCCCCCCCCCCTCCAAGACGGTCGGGAGCGGAGGTGAAAATTCAAATAAATTTGAAAAAACCTCAATTCACGAATTTGATGCACCTCCCCCAACTCCGTTGAACCCAGTACCCCCAATTCACGAATTGGATGCACCATCAAGTTCCCTCAACTCCCAATCTCGATAGGACGAACGCGATTGGGTTGGAACAGGAGTGGAAACACCAATCAAGATTGGAAGCACAACCCACGAAGAGGAGAAATTAGCGCTCGTCGTTGCCCTCGTGGTGATCGGACTATTTGCGCTTTGGTTTTAGGAACTCTCGAGAGAGTAAAAGTAAGTGACCGGCGATCGCCACGATTAAAGCCCAAGTATTTTTGGCGAGCCATCCGACCGTTTTTGATAATATTGATAGCAAGTAAGAAACGATACTCCCGATCAATCCATGCAGCGCGGCAGCCGCCTTTTCGGCTAATTTAGCCAGGAGACTGGCGAGCGCTTTTAGTTGTTTTTTGGTGGCCGCACCACCAGTGAAACTAAAACTATGGTCGATATAATCATGCCGAAAGCTGTGACGATGCTCACTATTGTGATGCCCTGCTCTCTGAACAGAGTGCGAAGACGCTCACCGAGAGTCGTCTCCTCGTGCAGAACCCTCGAGATTGTTTCGCGGATCCGACTTATTTGGGTGCGGAGAGCCTCGCGGCAAGCCGATGCATCCTCTAAGCGAGCTTCTCTTTCATCCCGCAAAGACCGCAGTCGTTCGGTGATCCGCTCGGTAGATTCTCTATCGCCACGGGCTTCCTCCAGTTTCCTTTCTTCTAGCGCGATATGTTCATCCAGCGCCGTGAGTTTGGCGAGGTTATGGAACAATTCGCCCCGGACTGTTTGCATAGCCTCATCGAGTCCCCGGAGTTCGCGAAGAGATAACGGTGGGTCATTCATCGTCCTGAGTATTCCGTCTATCTCGCTTTCGCTGAGCTCCATTGTGTGAATAGCGTCGGTGGCTACACGAGGGAGCTCGCTGATATTGACAGTTTCTATCGCAGCGGCCGTCTTCGCCATCGTTTCGTCTGTAGAATGTAGGGTCTCTACAGCGCGGGTCGGCATAATTGGTTTACCACGCGCCCAATCTACGAATCCTAGTTCGTTCTTTATGATTTCACCACCACCCCGGTTTCCAGCAATGGTGTTCAACGATAAGGGTTTTCCGGTCTTCATGTTGACGATCGGGACATTTGATGCTTTTAGTCGCAACCTACCCTTCAGATCCAATTCGAACTTGGAGTAGTCGCGGCCGACAGATGGGACCACACCTTTTTCTGCCAAACTGTTGTAGTAGTCGTCTACAGCTGACTTGACTAATTCCCGACTTAGAGCAATGGTGTTGATAGCGGCACCTATTTTATCGCCGGCTGGCGTCTCTATGAATGTAGTTTCGTCATCGATGTCGATGTCATCATCGATGTCATCATCATCATCATCACCATCGAGGTAATGTAATCGTCTCTGCCGAATTCATCCATGTCAATATCGTAATCAGCCATTTTATAATTATTATATAATTATGTATTAAAGACAAAACCATACGTGTTTAATAGAGTTACTAAATTATGTCTTCGAGTCAATACGGTCGCAAACTCAATCCATACTGCAGACTGCGTGAGCCCCTCGGGGCAAAAGGCGTGAGACAGAGTGTCGTTATTACGAACAATCCATCGACGATCGACCAGAACCAGCAGCTCTTAGTCCGCTTCCCCAACCTCGGAGCTAGCGACGTCATTGTGCCGGGTACTGTTCGCCTCGCTTTCACTATTTCGCTGACGTCGACGGACGTGGACCGAACCGTCGTTCAGAACCGACAGCGACGTCTACCATTGCTATCAGGACCTGTGGAAGACGGCGCAAGAGCGCGAAAACGCGGTCTATCAGGGTATTGACACCAGCCGAAATAAGAACGTAACCAAACTTAGAATCGGGGCTGGTAACAAGCCAGATAACAAGACCTGCAGCTATCGGCCGTCTCCCTCGCGGAGTTCCTGACTACCAAATATGAATTATGGCTAGACATGCGAGCCAGCGACGACGACCAAATGCACGGTAGCGGACGTCAAGTTGAGAATGCTATATAATTACAGACAAACAACTGAACATCGAAGATGGCCGATACATCTCAGCTTTATACTAAAAATCAATACCAATTCACGATTGGAGATGCCCACTCTGCCACAGGATGTGGAAAAACGGTTTTCATCCTCGACTTACTCGAGGGGTCCTACCGCGGTACCTTTCGACACATTGTGATCCTGTGTCCCACTGTGTGGCACAATGATATTTATCAGCGGCGCCCGTGGATATGGACCGACCCTGAGGTATACGTTATTGACCCCGGCGACAGGCTTCACGATTGGCTGCGTGTATTCTACCAAAGATTCCATGGTGAGCCCACCCTATACGTGATTGACGATTGCTCGGCCAAGGCGGCGATGACCAAAAAGAAAGACATGCTCTCTGAGCTCGCATTTTCTGGCCGCCATGCGAGGCAAAGCGTATGGATCTCCACTCAAAAGTACAACGCCGTCCTCAAGGATCTGCGCGAGCAAACGAAATGGGTCGCCCTCTTCCACTGCAAGCACCGAGACTCATTCGATGAATGTCTTAGAGAGAACGACGTTATCCCAACGCGCGAGGAATGCCTGGAGGTTAGACAGATGCTTTCGGAAACTAAGCACACCAAGCTTTTGCTAAAGACTGATCAACCAACTGCTTATAAAGTTATTAATTAATTAATTTTCTTAGCAAATGCTGAACAATTAATTTTAAGAAAATTAGCAAATGCTGAACAATTAATTTAAGAAAATTAACAAATGCTGAGCAATTGCTGAGCAATGATGAACAATGCTTAACAAATATTTAACAATGTTGAGAAAATGCTTAACAATGCTGAGCAATTGTTAACAATTTGGTGCTCCGCTGCGAGCTTTGTTGCAAGCATAACGGTGATCATAAGTAACGGGTGGTGCGCTTGTCAATATGTTAGACTTATGAGACTTGTCAGTATAGTTAAATTAATTTTAAGAAAATTAGCAATAATGAACTGCGACGAACTTCTCGATCAGATAATGGAAGAAACCTCAACGCCGACTGCCGACACGGTATCTTTCCTGAAAGATAATGAAACCTCAACTCCAATTTCGATTGGATTGAGCGCCGATACGAATGAAAATGCTGCGAGACACAAGCGGCTAGCTGCGTTGGTTGCTGGGGGACAATCGGAGCATTATCTCGGTCGGCGTCTCTCAGTTTGTCAGGTGGATAAGATGTCAGATGTCGAGATTGATAAAATGTATGCGCGATACGAATCTAGGTTAGGTGCGGAGATGACAAAAACTCTTGGATCGGCGGCTATTCATTTGTACGCTACCGGTGTTAGTATACTTCTCCCTATACCAAACACCGCGGGGTTGATTCGCGATCTAGAGACTGACCCTTTTATAGGACACACTCTTAGAACAGCCTGCTGATCAATTTATCACAAGTTTGGAATGTACTTAGCTCCACTGACAACCGCGTTGACCACGGTTAAACACTGTCAATTTGGACATATATGCCCACGAACTATAAGACCTAATATTAATATTATAAATGATGACACAAGACACACCTGCGAGAGTGAGGGAACCGCAATCCCCGATTGCACCTCCAACCCAATCGAAATTGGAGTTGAACCCGATTTCTCCAACCCAACTGAAATTGGAGTTGAACCCGATTACACGACATAAAAACCCAAAAAGACAGGCAGCTGGGCGAGCGGCGGCTGCCACCCGAAAAGCTAAACAAGATAAAATACTCTCCGAGCTTCGAGATGCCAAACGGTCGTGGCACTCAACACCGTTGAACCCGATTGCTGTTGAAACAGCAAAACACCCGCTAGCAGCTGTTTCTCCCCCAATCCACGAATTGGAAGAGCAATCTCCGATTGCTGTAGCTCCTACCCCCTATTACCTCAACATTGTTGAACCTTATTGGAAAATCATCCAGTGGGTTGTTGGTGGGGGTCTGACAGTTGTGGGCACCCTGTATGTGATGAAACACCTTTCGAAACAACCCACAACAGTGTTGAAGGCGGTTCCGAAGAAAGTTATTAAACACCAATCGTGATTGGATGCGCCCCATTTAAACATTGATCGCGATCCCTTTTATATGCAATAATTATAACAATGGCTGAACAAGATGGTAAAATGATAGTGAATGCGCTTTATCACGCCGTGGTGATATCAGGTCTCAGTATCGGGTATGCTCGACTAGCAAAGATGGCCTTAGGAGGGTCCGTTCTCAAATTGGACTTTACTGTGAGAGACGTAGGGCTCGTGACTTTAGATGTAGCGGTCGCATTTTGGACCCGAGATTATCTAATTAAAGCTGGAATTCTACCCGTTAATATATGGAAATAAAATGGCTTCGATCGGAATAATGATAGGTGTTGCGATTTTAAACGCATTGGGGTTCAGCGGTAGCAACTTTATATTCTCGAAAATGAGAAGCTCGGACGTGGTTGAGGAGCGCAAGCGCTACGATTTAGCTGTAGAACAACTCCAGAGTTGAAGAACTTCTCGCGGTGCCTTCTGACACCCAGCTACCCCCGGATCGTCAGAGTCTTTAGATTGATTTATTAAAGAGGTTCTGTATGTATTCCGTCTGGTACGTAGTACGCCGAGAGTCCTAATTTGTGTTGACAGTACGTTTTCATAACACCGTCTTTCATTTTAAATCCTCTATTTTGTGCTACATCTATAATGTGTTTTCCATCTTCTGTAGTTTCACTTAGTACTCGTTTATATTTATCCCAATTTAAATTGTTCGTTCTCTTGGACATTCCTTTCGCAGAGTTTTTATTAATTAATTCTTTAGAATTATCAAAATTAATTGAATTAAATTTTTCTACGAAATAACACTTACTAGATAACGCTATCGCCCTATCTCCGCTGAATTCCATTTTGAAAAGTCCTGGCTCTCTTTCGCGCCATTTATCCCAAGCCAACCATTTCTTTTTTTCTTTTTCAAACTCGTCTAGTAAGTTAGGTCTAATCAATTCCTCTATTGTTTTTCCACTAACTCCTATATACATACTATCCGTGTCCATCTGTATAAATTCAAAGTCTTCTCTTTTTACGTATTTGTCTAGAAATTCGTAGTAAAATTCCAACATTCTCAATTTAGCTAGTTGATAAACCGCTATTCCGCAGTGGAAGGGTCTCTTTACTGCACACCGGGGTTTTCGGGAAGATATTTCGTACGCATCTCCTATCTCTTCCAAATCGTCAAAGAATGCAGATCTTAATGCTTTGTCAACACAGGTTTCGTCTTGTGTATATGTCGTATTTAAATGTCTCTCAGTTGCCTCTATCATTTTTCCACAACACGAGTTTCCTAATAATTTCATTATGTCGGCTACTGGTTTCTTATTTGGTTCTACATCCCCCGTTCGTCTTGCGGCTGTAACTTCTTTCGCGAACCATTCGAAGGGTTTACCACCAATATAATCTAAAACACGATGAACTCCCGTTGTTTCTAGGCCGTGTTTTAAATACCATTTCAACAGTGGCGCGTATAGCAGTGCTTTAGTGGCGGTCATAGATCCAACCAATTTTTTTCCATCTCCTCTTGTTCGGCCAGTATCTTTTAAATATTTTAACATGTGTGCGGGAACTTCATCAACCTCTACTTCTCTGTTTATAAATATTGGTGACATTTCAGAAAACTTATCTTTTAAGTTGTGTGGAACTTCTATATCCACCTCCGCAAACCCAAACCAGTCTCCAGATAAAACTCTTTTACAAAACCTTTTAATAAATTTAGGGTTATGTGGGGTATCTATATGGTATAGTTTCTCTCCCACACGGCATCTCTTTATTTAACGTAGATAAATATAACGCGTTTGCATCGTACCCCAAAACAGCCTGACATGTTTTTAATTCTTTAGAATTACCCAATTCGTGAATTGGAGTTCTAATTTTTGAAAACACCGGCTTCTGCATATCGTGTAAATACTATTGATGGACCACCAACTAGAGCGTCTTTCATCATTTCGTATGTTTCTTCTTTTGGTGCATATAGAGCATCCTCCGGTATAATCGTCTTTGAAGATTTTTGTTCTTTAATGGTTCCTCTCAATAAATATTGTATAGCTACTCCAGGTAGTGTTACCGCATCTTTGAAAATATCCACACCTCTATGTTTATAAAATTCACACATTTTCCCCACCGCTTCTAGGAACGGTGCTACATCTAAATCGTTGTAATATTTCAACCAATCTCTGAAAGTTTTCATATTATTTTCTTCGAAAATTCTACGACATTTACTTAATCTGTTTCATCTATTAACATTTTCCCAGATAGTTTGGAATACCAATTCTCTATATCCGTTAGTCCTGGGTAATCCAGTTTGTCTGGAGAATCGAACCACTCGTAAGGAAAGAAAGATTTCTGTCCTTTGCAGTCGTAGGCTTTTATCCAACTATCGTAACTTACACCAGGTCCTAGATAAAGTATTAATTCAAGAAATCTAAACTCTGGAGTAAATAGAAATATTATTGCGTTTGAACGTTTTCCGACCATTACTTTCTTTGTTGTTGATGCCAGTTCACCTACTAGATATTTCTTTATTAAGTTTATATCGTACTTACTGCTGTTAAAACCTATAACCGGTACTTGATATATCCACTGTTCGATCTTGGTGGTTTGGTTTTTACGTAAATGTTCTGTATTAAACCCATATCTTAACCATACTTCTTCTCTTATAGCTTTTCCCCTGACTTTCAAATCTTCTACGAATTTTGCTATAAGTTTTGCAGGATCTTTATCACAAATATGTGTTACTGTTCCTGATAAATTATCTCCTATACTAACGCTTACCGGAACGTGCTCGGCCTCGTATTCTAAACTATTACCGAGAGTTTCAAATTCTGGCTGGAGATATGCCTCAAAATCATTATATACTATCTGATATGGATAAAGAGTAGTGTCGCAACCGATCTTTATATCTTTACCTGTTTCTTTGGAATTCGCATTCCACATAACTACTAGGTTGAATTATTTGCTTCTAATAAATGTATCTCTTCTCATAGTGGATGCGCGTTCTTCTTTTCTATGCTTTGCATGAATCTCACACCCGTGCCAGTAACAGCCGTGATATTGATATACTATATTGGTTTCTGGACAGTATCCATCTACTGGAGCTCCTAAAATACATCTTTCACCCCGTGTCCACACTGTTCGTGGTGAATGTGAATTCCCTCCCGCTTTTCCAGAGTACATCCAATCGATCGCCCCATAACTGTTAGAACTTTTTGGGTAAAACGCTTTCTCAAACGACGAACGCGGGCGCTCTAAATAATTACCATCACATATTACTTTTGTCTCACCTTTCATACATTTTGGTCCGTGTCTCTTCATATTACTCGCTTTCGTGAATTTCTGTTTGCAATTATCGCAGGCGTAAATTTTAGATAGATTTTTAAGGTTTTTTATCAGAAATGCGTGATTATTAAACAGTCCTATTGTCATTGGTTTATTACCTATTGCCTTATAGTGCGCTGGTACCTTTTTCAACCACCAAACACCACCTTGTGTCGGTTGATATACTTCTATACCGATTTTAAAAAACTCTTCAACCTTTTTCATATCTGAAAAAGGAATTGGTGAAACCACATTACTGTCGGTGTAATGCTTACTAAGTTCTTTCGCTTTTTCTGTACATCTGTCAGGTCTTTTACCTGTCATATGCATAGCTAGACACCTGAACAGACAAAGGTCGTCATTATACTTATCTAAAGAATACATACCTTTTTTATTCTTCAACCATTCTGGAAGTTCTCCTGCTGCTTCTTTGGGTTGTAGTCACAAATCTATTCCCCTACTGCCCTTTTATTAGCTTTACAAAAACCTCTACCCATCTTACAAACTTCCACTTTGTATTTGGTCTGTCTATTTTATAGGACATTATTCGTGTTTGCTCCTTATCTGACAGCCATTTTTTAACGGTTTTCATATGTTCTAGCTTGTAAGAATATGAATATCTCAAATAAAAATTGGTTGTTATATACGGAGCGAGTTTATCGAACATACGTTCAGACTCGTTAATGTCAATGTTTTTACGAAAGGATAATGTAACTACCCATCTTCCATTTTCTACCTTTTCCAATGTTTCATCATGAGCCCCCAATATTTCTTCACCTTTTTCCACTATCGCGCGAACTATAGATCTTTTCTTATTATTTGGTATTGGGCGACCTGTGTGTCTAATTTGGGACAAATTATTGGTGCTTGAAGGTTTTATTACACTAGCCCTTAACCCCGCAATACTTTCTTTTTGAATTCTGTTACCAACTTCCTCTGCTAGTGAGAGGTCTTTAAAGGCTCCTCGTTTGTGGGCGCGGGTAAACCGCTTCATAAACGCCTCATTCTTTGTGGAGTTTATCAGCTTTTTCAACCCCCTAACTCTCAACCGTTTACTATAAGTAATCCCTAGAGATTCGGCTTCTCTTCTCAAACTTTCTATTTCTGCTCTAGTTTCTGGCGTTATCATATTTTCTGTATATATAACCTATGAGATTTATCTGTTCAATTGGACGTGACTAAAAAACATCATGTAAATTTTCGCGTCCAATAGAATATATAACTAGAAAAAGTCGATGGCGCGCCATCGCAATATACCCACTTTCCCCAAATGCTAAGTCCGAAAGGGGGAGGTAATCCATGATGGAGGGTCGGATAAAAAATCCGAATTCACTTTGCGCATCAGCACATCAAAACGAAGCTACGAACCAAATATCAGACGTGTAGGTATTAAGGGGAAAAAGTTTATCGACCTACGAGGAAAAATAGTGAAATTCTAAGTCCGAAAGGGGGAGATAATCCATGATGGAAGGTCCGATCAAAAATCGGAATTCACTTTGCACATCATAACGAAGCTACATATCAAATATCAGAAATGTAGGTATTAAGGTGAGAAAGTTTTTCGACTTACAATGAAAAATAGGGAAATTGTGAGTCCGAAGGGGGAGATAATCCATGATGGAGGGTCGGATCAAAAATCCGAATTCAACTTTGCACATCTGCACATGATAACGAAGCTACATACCAAATATCAGGCGCGTAGGTATGAAGGTGAAAAAGTTTTTCGAGTTACAAGGAAAAAATGGGAAATTGTGAGTCCGAAAGGGGGAGATAATCCATGATGGAGGGTCGGATCCAAAATGCGAATTCACTTTGCGCATCTGCACATGATAACGAAGCTACATACCAAATATCAGGAGCGTAGGTATGAAGGTGAAAAAGTTTTTCGAGTTACAAGGAAAAAATGGGAAATTGTGAGTCCGAAAGGGGGAGATAATCCATGATGGAGGGTCGGATCAAAAATCCGAATTCACTTTGCGCATCTGCACATGATAACGAAGCTACATAGCAAATATGAGGCGCGTAGGTATGAAGGTGAAAATGTTTTTCGAGTTACAAGGAAAAAATGGGAAATTGTGAGTCCGAAAGGGGGAGATAATCCATGATGGAGGGTCGGATCAAAAATCCAAATTCACTTTGCGCATCTGCACATGATAACGAAGCTACATACCAAATATCAGGCGCGTAGGTATGAAGGTGAAAAAGTTTTTTCGAGTTACAAGGAAAAAATGGGAAATTGTGAGTCCGAAAGGGGGAGATAATCCATGATGGAGGGTCGGATCCAAAATGCGAATTCACTTTGCGCATCTGCACATGATAACGAAGCTACATACCAAATATCAGGAGCGTAGGTATGAAGGTGAAAAAGTTTTTCGAGTTACAAGGAAAAAATGGGAAATTGTGAGTCCGAAAGGGGGAGATAATCCATGATGGAGGGTCGGATCAAAAATCCGAATTCACTTTGCGCATCTGCACATGATAACGAAGCTACATAGCAAATATGAGGCGCGTAGGTATGAAGGTGAAAATGTTTTTCGAGTTACAAGGAAAAAATGGGAAATTGTGAGTCCGAAAGGGGGAGATAATCCATGATGGAGGGTCGGATCAAAAATCCAAATTCACTTTGCGCATCTGCACATGATAACGAAGCTACATACCAAATATCAGGCGCGTAGGTATGAAGGTGAAAAAGTTTTTCGAGTTACAAGGAAAAAATTGGAAATTGCGAGTCCGAAAGGGGGAGATAATCCATGATGGAGGGTCGGATCCAAAATCCGAATTCACTTTGCGCATCTGCACATGATAACGAAGCTACATAGCAAATATGAGGCGCGTAGGTATGAAGGTGAAAAAGTTTTTCGAGTTACGAGGAAAAAATGGGAAATTCTGAGTCCGAAAGGGGGAGATAATCCATGATGGAGGGTCGGATCAAAAATCCAAATTCACTTTGCGCATCTGCACATGATAACGAAGCTACATAGCAAATATGAGGCGCGTAGGTATGAAGGTGAAAAAGTTTTTCGAGTTACGAGGAAAAAATGGGAAATTCTGAGTCCGAAAGGGGAGATAATCCATGATGGAGGGTCGGATCAAAAATCCAAATTCACTTTGCGCATCTGCACATGATAACGAAGTTACATACCAAATATCAGGCGCGTAGGTATGAAGGTGAAAAAGTTTTTCGAGTTACGAGGAAAAAATGGGAAATTCTGAGTCCGAAAGGGGGAGATAATCCATGATGGAGGGTCGGATGAAAAATCCAAATTCACTTTGCGCATCTGCACATGATAACGAAGCTACATACCAAATATCAGGCGCGTAGGTATGAAGGTGAAAAAGTTTTTCGAGTTACAAGAAACGTGACGGACGTACGGACGGACGTACGGACGGACGGACACCCGTGACGAAAACAATATACCCGTTTTTTTTTACAAAAAAAGTGGGTATAAAAATACATATATATAATGGAGTGTGTGACTTGTTGTAAAACGTTTACGTGTAAAGACTATCTACGAAGGCATCTATCGAGACGTAGAAAATTTCCTTGTGTCGCCCCACAATTTCAATGCCCCAGATGCCCTTGTAAATTCGTTAGTGCCCAAACTCTTTGTAGACATAAGCAACTACGCTGCCCTGTGGCTAAAGGTGAGCGGGGTAGACTAGAGCTGGTAGAATTAGTTGCTGATCTGCGAAATAAATTAGCTATATTGGAGGAGAAACATGGGGTGTTGGAATATAAACTATCTTACTCGCGGCACATTGAAATTGCATTCATTATTTTCTCCAAAATTCATAAATTTGCTGTCGGATACAATTTTCTCATTAACCAATTTTTGAATTTTTCGGGGGTGGTGGGGGTAGTATAGAGGGTTGGACATGATACCACCGCAGGTGGTATCATTTTGACTCCCTCTATGCTACTACTTTAGCTGCTTTTGCTAATTTCTTAACAGTTGCTAAACCTTTCCAAAATCCTTTGGGGCTGTAATAAATGTTCTCCATTTTTGTTATTTCTATTTAAGATACATTTCTATAACATAAAACACAAAAACGAATCAACAAATCACACTAGCCAAGTTTGAAGAAAGGCACAAGGAATAGAATGAATATAACACAATTAAATGGGCAGGTTTAAAACAGAATAAAATCTATACTATTACAGATTACAAATGTGTGGATACTATTAATGGTGAAACTATGATTTTAACATTAAATGATGAAACTGAAGCATGGGCACCACTCTCTCTTAAATCTAAAATTGAACAAGCTAAATCTAAAAATAAGGAGTTGCCATACAATGTAAGACCATTAGGGTTGAAGCCAAGTAAAAACAATAAGAAAAATAAGTATCATGCTTTTCATTTTGTCTGTTGAAAACTTTTAAACCCTATTTTTTACCCCACCGCACTAAAATGAAAGTCAAAATTTACTGCCCATTTATATTTTTAACATGTCTGTTTTGATTTGCTCTCGTAGTATTTGTTTTCTTCAGCAGAAATCTCAAACTTTATAGGTTTTCTAACATCTGCTTTCATTTGTTCATATTTATCCATCTCTCCCATAATCAATTTAAATTCTTCATCAGATACATTACCATCTTGTAATGCAGTAGAAACTTTATTTGCAATATAATTAAATTTTGCCATTGCAAGCATACGTATCTCATCATGTTTTTCAGCCTTTTTTCAGTAGCTAAGTATTAATAAATTTGCTTGTAAATGCAAATGCACCACATATACTACCCGCAATACCAAGGCCCAAGGAAACGGGCACTCCTACAACAGTTAATAATAGTCCGGCACTCGTCCCACCCATTACCAGACCAACAGTAGTTAATCCAGACTGAACACCATTTAATATGTTCATGGCTCTTTTATATTTATTTCGTATTGTTTTCCTTGTCTCAACCTAATTTTCTAGCTTATGTTTTAAAGCACTTATTTCACTAAGCCTATACTGTTCTGTTCTATTCTCCTCAACTGGTAGCGGTTGATACAGTTTATTACTCATTTTATTTGTTTTGTAATTTTTTAGTAGTTTACATATCTAATTCAATCAATACATTTACAATTGAAATGGAAGCTTTACTATATGTTGTAAGTGAAACGAAATTTAATACACTTCCAGAGGTAAGTTGAATTGGAGTTTGAAATATTGTATATGCCGAACGCTGTCCTTTATGTTTTGTTAAAGTTGCATTCACATTTGGGGTGCCATTAATACTAATCCCAATTTTTACTTCATCGGTTGCAAATCCATCTCTCGTGACACTGCATAAACCCATTCGTAAAACTCTCCCACTACACACATAGTATATAACCACAGTTTTCATGCGCTGAACCAGAAACACCATTTCCAAATGCAAATTCATAAAAGCCATCACGTAATGGCCAAGATTCTTCTGCCCATACAGTTATTATAGGTTTACCTTGCTTAAGGCCATGTATTGTTTCTTTTAGGTTTGGGACATACATTTTATCTCTTACAAGAGTAGCAAACTCACTCATTTTCTCTTTAATCAACTCACCGCCTGCATCACTATATGATTTCGTTGCGTGATAATTTATATCTCCATATAGACATTTTACTTTATTGTTTATCTTATTTCAAATACAAAACAAATTGGCAGTCCGTGATTATTTAATAAATTATTATTATTGTCTCTAACTTCAATTCCCAACTCGTCTATGATACCACTTTGTAATTTTCTATATTCCGGATTTTGAAATGATATTGTATCCGATTCCCCAAACGTAGTTTTGCTGATGGGTACAGTACAAATAATGTTACTTATATTGCCATCTAATAGATTGTGAGATGAACTGACTTGATTCAGATAAATATAAACAGATTTGGTAGCAAAATCAACTGGATTGGCGCTTGTATAAGTACCACTATCCAACGTGTGTGGATATATGTTAAACCCTAGTAATTTAAGTATATTTTCAGGAATATTAACCTCGTGTCCGGTTGCAACTGTAAAAGTACATTTCCCATTAGATTTATTTACACTAAGTGACAAAGCGGCATTACTTAATACATTACTTAATCTATCAAATTAATATAATCCAGCGGGAATTGTCACTGCAGCTGGTCTAGCTCTAACAGTAGACCACTCATATGTTTAATCCTGCAAAATATTGTACCAACCAACACAATATGTATGACTTTTCAAACCAATTTCTCGCTTAGAATCTGTATTATTAATATATTCTTGTAATGGAATTGGTTTTGTAATGCCAGTTAAAGTTATATACATTGTTTTTAATATAAAAACATTTTTATATTAAAATCAATGGCATTCAAATTTAATAAGAATGCAAACTACGATACTAACCATATATATGCTTTGAAAACGGTTCCAATGTTTTACAATGTTGATATTTATGCTACAAAAGATAAAAGTTTCAAGGCTACATATTCAAATGCCTTAACAGGGTATCCTAACCCAAACATAACTGGTAATGTTGATAACAATAATAAAGCATATAATAACTGGATGAATTGAATCCGATGCGGTGGTATCAGAATCAATTTAACTTTGCAATATGGTGTGCCACGTGTGGGTGTTGTGTTTCATATAACCAGCACTTGTCAATACTAGACGATCATTTTTGAAGTCTTTACCAGATGACCACATTTATTGTTGGTATGATACTAATTTTGATCTTTCGGCCTACCATAGAATATGCACTTAATTTTGTATTAATCCAAACTTTCAGACAAAAAATAGACCATGGGAATCATAATCTTGGTAGGTTTACTATGAATTTCCAGCCTAGTGGGTCTTATAGACTAAGTCACGGGGGTGCATTAACACCATTCTTTAGTGTAAACGATTCTTTTCCCCATAATGTTGATATTACAAATGCCTGGACCAGTTTTGTCCTTGATAACTCAGTTGGGTTCACTCAAGCAGGGGTGGAACGGTTAAATGATAGTACTAGAGTGTATGCGTGGTCAATGCTTGGAGCCCAATCTCAAACAAGAACGTTAATACTGGGTACTGGCACTGCTTTTGATGCACAAAAACAATATTTAGCCAATGTTAATGATGCAATTAATAGAGCTGTAGACTTACCCACAATAATTTCAAACTATCAGGATGTACTAAAATATGTGAGGTCAAAAGTTGACTTTGTATATGGAATTGGTTTGTATATGGCTCCAAGCAACATGGATTTGCAGATAGGAAGTATTCAAAATTATAACAATTTAATAGTAATTGCAACTGGTGATCAAACAGTTGGTTTTAGTGATAATGTAAATAGCCTACCAGTTCCACCGCCTGTACAAACACCGGAAAAAAAAGTATTATTAAACCACTTGAGGCCACCCCTCCTACAGTTCTTAAACATAACACCCGTATTTCCTGTATCAATACCTGAAAAAATAGAAGCAGTCAAACATGAAAATCATAAAACTGCACTAGTCACTGGTAGTATTGCAGTTGGGTTGGGGTTGTTATTGGTTTACTTTCGAGACAGAATATAATCCTTGGCAGCCATATAAAGATGCCCAGCAACTGTAACAATCAAAACCCATAACTTATTGGATAACCATCCAAAGGCTGACCCTGCTACATTCAACAACCAAGCTACAATTGATCCAATAATTCCAGGTAATGCATCCACTGCCTTCCCTGCTAGCATACCCAGTAATGAACTCAGATGTTGTAATTGTTTCTTTATCCATTCTTTAGCTCCACCTTTTCCTGATGGGGTTGGGATAGCCGCAGCACCACTTGCACCTCCAGTAATACGTAAAATTAAGTAGAGATTATAAATCCTATAGCCGTCAAAACTGAAACAATAGTTACATCCTGTTCTTTGAAGAGGGTTTTGAGTTTTTCTCTTAAAGTAGTATCTTTGTGTAATATTCTAGCAAGGGTCTCTTTTATTCTGGATACTTGAGTTCTTAAGACTTCCCTATCCGCTGAAATCGCTCCAAGACGTGCTTCACGCTCAGATACAATATCAGCAATTTCTCTTTCGATACGTTGTGCATCTGGACTGTCTAAATCAAATGTAGTTGCATCTTCCAGCCTTAACACTGCAGCATCTTTATTTTTATCCAATTCATTTAACTTGGCAAGGTTGTTGGTTAGTGAGCCTCTTGATTGTTGCAGTGCTTTGTTTAAGGCTTTAAGTTCTCTTAATGGCAAAGTTTCAAAAGCATGTGTAATTGCAGTTGATGTATCTTTTGATAGTGTATCAATGAGTTCTTTTACATGTGTTTCTGTTTCATCAACTGTACTTGGTAATTCAGTCATTTCTATGTTTTCAAAAAAATTTAATTCGTTTTCTATAGTTTGTATTCTAGCAACGGCTTCTACGGGTAGTGGGTTTGAAGCAGAGGTTTTAGTCCGACCAATTAACTGTTAAATTCTGCTGCTCTTTTACCCGTAAATTTTTTTAAGAATAAACCTGATTGTCCTTTTCAAGTTATTTGTACATCGTTCCAGTATAGTGTTCTGTCTCTTAAACTTAATGCTGGCTTCGTTAAAGTAAAATCCGTGTTTGACATTTTAAATGCATTTTTGAATTGTTTTCTAAATGACTATAAGTGTCGCGTTGCTCCATTTCAGCAGGTTGCGAGTCTATTTCATGGGGGTCTATTATAGGTTCACTGGGGTCAATATCAGGGTCATACGTCTCATTATCATAATGCATAAAATGACCTGGTCCACCTTCTGCCATTATTTATTTTTATTATTTTAATGTATGTAATTCATAAATAAAAATAAATAATGGCAACATACGGAAAAAAACTTAATCCCTACAGACATTTAAGAGAGCCTCTCGGTGTAAAAGGAATTAGACAATCAATTACAATAACAAATAATCCATCTACAATCGATAAAAACCAACAGCTTCTAGTGCGGTTCCCAAATTTAGGCCCAAATGATTTAATCGTACCTGGAACAGTTCGTTTAGCTTTTACAATTGCATTAACCTCCACTGATGACAATCGCCGAGTGGTTCAAAATCCTGGCCGTGCGATAGTCAAGAAAACAACTATTATAATATCTGGTAATGATATTTTATCAATCGATGATTCAGATGTGTATTACATCTATCGTGACCTATGGAAAACACATCCAGAGCGAAGTAATATGGTTTATCAAGGTATAGATACTAGTACAAGTTCAAATGTAACAAAATTAAGAACTGGAGCAGCAGATACTAGTTCTGCAAACGCTGAAGATAAAGCTATCTCAGATACATTTGGTAATCGATTATATATACCATTAGATTTAGAACTTCTTGAAGCACATATGCCTTATTATCAATCTGGTTTGGGTGATAGACTCGAATATGAACTTACATTTAATGAGTATTCAAGGGTAATAATAGACTCAGGTGATTTAGATGCTAATTATGAAATTAATAATATAAGTTTAGAATTTGATATGGTCACAGAGCCTAATTTAACGACAATGGTAAAACATCAATATATGGGGCAAATGTCAATTTTGTATCATAGAATCCTTAGGCATCGAAAGATAACTAAAGATAAAAGTGATTCTATATGGAATACAAATTTGAATACACCTGCTAAATCCATGAATGGAATTTTAATGTTATTTGAACAGCAATCAGCACCTTTTGCAAGAGAAAGTGAAACATTCTATAATCCAAAAATAAATAATGTTGAAGTAACACTTGAGGGTGTACCTAATCAACTATACAGTCAAGGGATGAAAGCATATAATATGTGGGATGAATACACAAACACTTTGCCGGCGGAGATATTAATGACCCAATAGTGAACGTTGCCAGTAAAGAATTTCATGCGGCCAGTGTGACAATTGGTAAATATCTTACAAAACAATATGCACTCTGGCTTGACGTAAGAACAACAGATGATAATAGTTTACATGGGAATGGACGGAGAATAGAAAATGCGAGTGAAGGTATTACAATTCAGATTTCTAAAGCAGCTGAAACTGCAGGTACAATACATATATATGAATTTATAATTCAAGATGCCCAACTAAATATAGAAAATGGAAGATTTGTATCGACGTTATATTGATTTGCCAAAGTATGCACATAGTGCTATTATCTGTGGTCAAACTGGATGTGGTAAAACGGAATTGTCCTTGACCGACTTATGCTGGGGTGTTTGATAATATAGTTATACTTTGTCCAACTATATCATGGAACAAGGCTTATACAAACAGAAGTTGGATAAGGGATGTGCACCGTCCAATCGACAAAAAAATAATGATTGCTAATCCAGTTGGTATTAATGGTGAAGAGAAGCTGCAAGATCTGTTAAGATTATTTTTTTATAAACATGCTGGAAGTCCAACATTATATATCATTGATGACTGTTCAGCTACCAAGCAATTAACTAAGAAAAAAGATATGCTGTCACAGCTCGCATTCTCTGGACGACATGCGGAGCAAAGCATTTGGGTTATATCACAGAGATATAATTCAGTGTTAAAAGACTTAAGAGAACAGACGAAATGGCTGTGTATGTTTTATACGAAAGACAGAGATAGTTTTGAGGACTGTTTGAGAGAAAATGATGTTATTTCGACACTAGAGGAAAGAAACAAAATAAGAAAAGAGTTATCGAAAACAAAACATTCTAAGATGCTTATTAGAACTGATCAGCCTACGGAGTTTAGATTACTTAAGTAATGCTGGGAATTGCCAGGCGCGTAGCTACCTATACGCAAGTACGCGGCTGAATCCACATGATTCTGAGAAGAAGAAAAAAATCGGCCGAGTAAAGGGTTTATTTGTTGATTTATGATCATAAAACTTTCCATTTTCCAGTACTAAATAAAGCACCTCAGATCTCCCAGAATGCACCAGATTGCACCATTGTTTTCAAAATTTTCCGGTGGGGGGGGGGGGGGCATGCCCCCGGACCCCCCTAGCACAATTATGAATCCACATGGATAGAGGGCTAGCTACGCCCCTGATTGCCTAGTATTACTTAATATTTATTATTTTACTTATTTTACTGGATTTTAACTTGATTTAACTTTATTTAGCAAAGTAATTCATAGATAACAATGTTAAGAATTGTTCAGCAAATAGGTATTGCTTAACATTGATGAGCTGTTCTATGCAAATTTAACTTAACTAATTGTATGAATATATGAAATGTTTGAGATATTGATATTCATACAATTATCGATTATTATATTTGGATCGGGTTGGGTTTATTTTAAATTGAAATTTATATTATGCAAAATAAAAATGAATTGTGAGGAACTTATAGAACAACTGAGTGATGATAAAGTATCCAATGATAATGATGTAGGTGAAGTAAATAATGACCACTTAAAAAAACGGTTATCTGCGATTATTTCAGGCGGGAAAGCTGTCAAATATTTAGATAAAAATATAACTATTTCAGAACTAGAAGAGTTACCAAATGAACAAATATTAAAATTGTATAACAGATAAGAAAGTAGACTAGGTGCTTCTATGACAAAATCTCTTGGTAATACTATTTTGAATATGTATGCTATACTAGCTAGTAAAGTCCTACCTATACCGGAAGAAAATCATACTAAACTCATAGCTGATTTAGAAGATCACCCATTTGTGGAACATGCATTGACTAGTACTTGTTGCGAGTTGTATTTTAGGTTTGGAGCATTTCTGGCACCTATTACTGCAGTGATAACAACATTTAAATATTGGCAATTTAAAAACATAAATGATACAAATAAAGATAATGCAAACGGAGAACACACAACAGATTCTTGACGAAGAAATTCCGAAACGAAAAGAGGAGATTAAACAAGTAACAGCAAAGAATCCCAAGAGGGTTGAGGCCGGTAAAAAGGGTGCTGCTGCTAGGAAAGCCAAACAAGAAAGTTTATTACATATGGTACACAAGAACAAAGTAGACATACCACCTGAAGAACCAGTTATAGTGAAAGTCTATAAAACCTCGAATATAATATATTTTATAGTGGGAATGAGTTTAGTTGGTGGGTTTGTGTTTGGCTGTAAATTTTTCATCCGAAATAAGATTGAAACAAAATAACCTGAAATGCCTAGTGTCAGTGATGTAAAACACAATCCACATATTATGGAGCAAACAATTAATTAAATTAAATGTTAAATAAAATAAAAAAGATGACGGCAATTAATACAGATGGAAAGATAATCGATCTTGCATATCATGCTGCTGTAATAACGGCGCTTGAAATCGGATATGCGCAGATAACGAATACAATTATGAAACAGGCAGTTCCAAAACTGCAACTTGATGGTTATAATATGGCTATGTTAATGTTGGATACAGGCCTTGCTATTGCTACTAGGGATATGCTTGTTAAATAATGTATAATTCCTGATAATATTTTGAAGTAATAAAAGTATTATATAAAACAAAATGGCGGGAATAGTTAGAATTCACAGGGAGTAATATCATATTCAGTTCATTGGGGAATAATTCTGCAATTGAAGAACGCAATAGGCATGATAATGCCGTAGAGCAATTGCAAAAGGCACAGTGGGCTGACAAAAGAACAGAGAGATTAGACTGGATTAATAATGAAATTTAGAAAGCAGAACCACGCCGCTAAGACGTTTGAGGATGTAGATGAAGCTATATATTAGGGAGTATAATGCTGTTACGGCACCGGTGACAGGTGCACAACAATTACAGTCGTTTGGGGGAGAGCTGGTATTGAGTGATTTGTATACACCTTCACAGAGTCAAAAGGATAGAGAAATTATATTTATAGTGGGCGGAATGGTTGTGGTAGGGATTGTGGCATATAGATTCACAGCTAACAATTGAACGATGTTACAACGTGCTCTAAACGTTGCGCGAATGTTGTAAGCACGTAAAAATGTTAAGTCCCTGGAATGTGCTGAGCACGTTGTGTGCAACGTTGCAATAACGTTGCCACAACGTTGCTGCTACGTTGGGATCCATAATAAAATATTGTGATGACGTTGTAGCAACGTTTCTACAACGTTGATACAATGTGCCAACAACGTTCAAGCCACGTGCCAATTTACGTTGTGCCAACGTTGCCACAACGTTGCCAAAGGGATTAAATGTTATGATGACGTTGTTGCAACGTTGCTGGAACGTTGCTGGAACGTTGATACGTGCCAACAACGTTCAAGCCACGTGCAAATTTACGTTGTGCCGACGTTGCCACAACGTTGCTGCTACGTTGCAAAATATCAAATGTTATGATGGCGTTGTTGCAACGTTGCTGGAACGTTGACACAACGTTGATACAACGTGCCAACAAAGTACAAGCCACGTGCCAATTTACATTGTGCCGACGTTGCCACAACGTTGCTGCTACTTTGCAAAAAGGGATCAAATGTGGTGATGACGTTGTTGCAACGTTGCTTCAACGTTGACACAACATGCCAACAACGTTCTAGCTTTACGAACCAGCGTTGCTGCTACATTATCAAATGTCATATTTAAACTTGGAACCTTTCCATTGCACAAGCTGTTCGTCTGCAAGAGCTTTTAGAAAAAAACTGTGAATAGAAACAAGCATATGATAAAAAACAACAACGATAATATCAAATGTCATAAAATTTATCTCGCGTAATTAAAATACATTCTCTTCACATTAATTAATTATTAAAATTTATTACATTCCCAACGTGTTAATACATCGATTTTTCGGTGAGAGAAAACCCGTAATTAATTATTTATTGTTAACTAACGGTAGCGAGAACAACTGTTAATTTTTCATGCGCACATGCCCGCGCACGTGATTTTTGGATACGTAGATTCACTTTGCAAACTATGTTTGAATAAACATACATTTATGATGTCGTTTATGAAATATAAACGTAATTTCTACATTGACGACGCGCACGTGACAAGTTCATGACCTCCTGTCCGTTGTTTAATTTGATTGGTCGCGTGTTGTTGTCGAAAGATGAATTGTTCGACCGGAATTAGGTCAACATGGTTTCTGTCATCTACAGCGAGTTTTTCATAGATTCAAACGAGATTTGATGCAAACATTCATGAAATACTTATTAAATGTTTAATAATATATGTTAACTAACCGTAGCGTCTACGATATATCAATCCATTATTGTAAAACGCCGGCACATTTATGGCAAATGTATGATAATATTTTTCCACTATGTAAAGGCATAGCATCGGTTCCAGTCTATATACAGCGATATATAGACATGACATTCTAGTCTACCAGTCTATGTACAGCGATATATAGACATGGCATTCTAGTCTAGACCAATCCGGGCTAGGGGGGGGGGGGCTTTTTTTTTTTAGGTAGAATGGTGCTGATTTTCGACAAATTGATTTAGGTGAGACAAAAAAAAACACATGCCTACAGCTGCATGTACTGTGAATAGAAACAAGCATATGATAAAAAACAACAACGATAATATCAAATGTCATAAAATTTATCTCGCGTAATTAAAATACATTCTCTTCACATTAATTAATTATTAAAATATTATTATTTCCCAACGTGTTAATACATCGATTTTTCGGTGGAGAGAGAAAACCCGTAATTAATTATTTATTGTTAACTAACGGTAGCGAGAACAACTGTTAATTTTTCATGCGCACATGCCCGCGCACGTGATTTTTGGATACGTAGATTCACTTTGCAAACTATGTTTGAATAAACATACATTTATGATGTCGTTTATGAAATATAAACGTAATTTCTACATTGACGACGCCAGTAAACGTTGTTTTTCTTTTAATGACATCACTAAAGTTGACGTCACTAAAGTTGACGTCACATACAGCAGTTTACTAGGCTGAATTTTAGTCATTGAAAATGAAAAATTAACAACGTAAGTGTGCGGGAATGTAATAAATAGGATAATCCATCGTACACCTTTCAATATTGTGAAATAATACACTCTGGTTCGTCGGTTTCCGTGTAAACAACTCGTTCGCTCTGCTCACTCGTTGTTTACGCGGAAACCGACGGACGCTCGTGTATTATTTCACGCTATTGAAAGGTGTACGATGGATTATCCTCTATATAAACCAAAGTAAGTGACTTATTTTGAGGAGTTTATATCATGATCAAAATGTCCTATTCCGAATCAGAAGTCACTGTAGCATGTGCATCTATCCGATCATCTCCATGACCATCTGTCCGATCCGTCCGATCATCTGTCAGCTGCGTACATCTGTCCAATCTGATTGGTTCCTGAAAGCAAACAGTACATGTATATGTTAGAACCTGGTTCAACTGTACTGGACAAGAATCGGATCCAACATGTAGAATATGGTATTTGGAAAATTTGCATTCCTCGCAAATAGTTTTACTCGCAGATGCTTTTGGCGAAAGTGGTTATAAGCACATCGATTACAATATACAAATTAGTTCACTAAATTAAACACAATCATATATTTTGAACACGGTCATATCAAACTATGATTTACCATTGTGAGAAACACTGATCCTCAATCAGAGCATTTTTAAGTGTCTCAACAATTCATAAAATCTACATGTAGCATACATGACCGTGATCATTAAGTAACGTTTCCTGTCGTGCAAATAGTAATGGATATCTCATCTATTTAATACAAAATATGTCCTCGACCTTGGGCACAAGTGCTATGTAATGGAGTTTATTTAATTTGAGTACTGTAGGGTACTGCGTCTGTTTAATAGCTAAGGTCATGTATAAACAGTTAACAGAGAAGAACCCTGTATTATAATTGTACTACAGGTAATAGGGACATCAAATGTAAATCATGATGATAAACAAGCGTATAATGTGTCAAGCAAATTAGCTGATATGTAGACAAGTTGTTGATGAATGACAACCAAATACAATTAACCAACTTGGCCACAAGGACATCGCGAACCATCTGAACGATAATACACATTCAGTATGTTACCCAAGTACACTCACCTCTAAGCAAGAGCTCTCTAAGCTGTGCAGTAGTCCGGGGTAGGTGTATCACATTCGATCCGACTGCCAGCACCTCTGCTGCAATATGCGTTATAATACTCTCAATAGCCGTAAGTAAATAGAGTGAACGGTCAGCAAGCAGCGCAGACTCTGATCAGATTGCGCGAATGCGCAAGCTGATCTGGGACTGCACTGGCAGCACCCAACACAAGGCTCTCTTTTTCTCAGCCAGAGCCCACACAACTGATTGACAAGACAAAACTGGTGTTTTATAACATGCGTTATAATTACTTTAAAATGCATCCAGCATGGATTACCCAACATCTAGTCGTAACTCATTTTAACACGTACATGTAGATCAGTGTGTAACACTGAAAAGATTATACATGAAGAAACTAACATGAATAATACAAGTCGAGATACAACGGGTATCGGAGACATCACTCTATAAGCTCTTGATTACTGTCGATCGATGAAGACATGAACATATATCCAGATGAATGATCAGTAGAACACACCCTATCAATTGTAATTACTGCAGAATGAATACAGAAATTGGGTCGAGTAACTCGTGGGCCGAAACAAAATGGGGCGCATCAGGCGAATAAACATTCCGTCTATTTACGCATAGAAAGCCAAATTTCATTAAGCTCTCCAAAAAGCAAGGTGTTATGGTAAACATATTTATGTATTTGGAACAACATAGACAATCGAAATTACCCTTCACAACTGGTAAATTCTGTGCCGAAATTCAAGTTCTGGAGTATCAGCAAACTAGGCCATGTGCGTCGATTCACACTGCGTAACCATGAAATTGACCAAATCTGTTGGAAAATAACTGATTGCTGGTCGCTGATTGGTTAAAAATACTAACATGCAGTAAATAGTGTCTGTTTTATTAATTGTGTGGATTATTGAAAAAAATACTATAAAATAATGAATTAGTATAATAAAACAGGGTGACCCAGTGTGTATTTTGAATTGATCAGACTATTTTATTTTACTTTCTTAGATGATTTCACGATATGTAGTCTGCTGTTTCCAAAGTAATAAAATACGTAAAGTGTATCATTCCACCCTACTACATATGTATCACCAGCGATAAGATACGGCTGGAATATATTGTAATAAACAACTGTTTGCCAACGGTAGGCGACAAAAAGACATGTTCGTGTAACAATGTTGTACGATTTTCTGTTTTACATGTATGTATTTTTTTTTTGCCAGTGGAACATTTATGAAAAACGCTTATGTAAACATCGCCGCGTGACATTTGACGCGCACGTGACAAGTTCATGACCTCCTGTCCGTTGTTTAATTTGATTGGTCGCGTGTTGTTGTCGAAAGATGAATTGTTCGACCGGAATTAGGTCAACATGGTTTCTGTCATCTACAGCGAGTTTTTCATAGATTCAAACGAGATTTGATGCAAACATTCATGAAATACTTATTAAATGTTTAATAACATATGTTAACTAACCGTAGCGTCTACGATATATCAATCCATTATTGTAAAAGCCGGCACATTTATGGCAAATGTATGATAATATTTTTCCACTATGTAAAGGCATAGCATCGGTTCCAGTCTATATACAGCGATATATAGACATGACATTCTAGTCTACCAGTCTATGTACAGCGATATATAGACATGGCATTCTAGTCTAGACCAATCCGGGCTAGGTGGGGGGGGGGGGGGTGGGGGGGGGGGGGCTTTTTTTTTTTAGGTAGAATGGTGCTGATTTTCGACAAATTGATTTAGGTGAGACAAAAAAAACACATGCCTACAGCTGCATGTACAGTAGACTAGAATGCCATGTCTCTATATCGCTGTATATAGACTGGATTCGGTCCTATGCCCAGTAATAGCGGTTTTCAAGATCGATGTTTATTTACACACTTATCATCAATGCGCCCATAAATGCATATATATTTGCGTTAATTTGCGTACAGGATGATAGACATAATGATTACATGCCATTAATACACAATATTTCATAATTACTTAGTCCATAATCATATCAGTTACCCATTAATTCTTCGTTAAACCAGAGACATATATAAAATACACTGTGAAACCATGTTGACCTAATATTACCATGATTACGCGACCAATTAAATTAAACCACGGGTCATGAACTTGCGTGTCACGTGGCGATGTTTACATAAACGTTTTCATAAATTTTCCACTGGCAAAAAGACATAAAACAGAAAATCGTACAACAGTTGACCCGAACATGTCTTTTTGTGGCCTACCATTGGCAAACAGTTGTTTATTACAATATATTTCAGCCATATCGTGGAAACTAACCCCATAACTCACGCTTCCGGATTACGTCATTTCGCTTCGGAATACCCAGATTTCTAAAAATAGTACCGGCGAAAGTTAATTATTCGTTACGGAAATCTTCCGGGGAATCCGCAAGCAGCGATAACATGACTGTATGCTTTATCTAGTATGACAAAAGACCGATAAAAACTTTATTTTATTAGGTAAGTCATCCATTGTAACTCATACAGGTTATTTAATATAATTTCTTGCTTTGCACTGCTGGTTTAGCACATTTAGACACGTATTTAGACAATAATCGAAAGATTTCAAATCTTGAAATCAGTCGCTACAGTAGGTATCTTTGAGGTCTATGGCTGTAACGGTAGTTCTATGTCTACATGTACAGCACTTACTTAAATACGATGCTTAGATCTACAGTAGTGTAGCCTAAGTCTGCGCGGAGTCTAAGTCTGCGCACCCATAATTTCTAGGCTGAACAACATCTGAATGGAAGGTATATGTTTTGGAAATAAATGGGCCTATTAAAAACTCCCCGTGTTCTAATTTTTATCACAATCTGATAATTCAGTAAAAAGTTATTTTATAAAAAATCGCCAAAAAGACAAAAATTGCTTATTTTGGTTGTACCCACTTGAGAAAACAGCACAATTTATATATATAAAATGCAATAAAGCAAGAAACAATCCTGTCAGTGTGTTACTTGTGAATAATATTTCAATGTTAGTACCCAGTTTGGTTCCAAAACACTATGGAATGTCCCCCAGTTTCATTTCTTTGATCAGGTGAGCAGACTTAGGCTACAAAGTTTAGCCTCAAAAAAACACATGGGTGATGTCATAAATCACATAGAAAATGTTATGTAATGACGTCAGAACGTCTTCAAATGTGATATGCACAACCATCTTTGAGCTGTTAATCAGAAAGAAGCAATCTGAACTGAATATTTGAAAGGCAATGACCTCCAATTTGTTTTGAGATCCTTAAGTACGCAAACTTAGGCTACAACGCTGTACTGGTAACTGCCGTTTACTGGTAACTGCCGTTTACTGGGCCAAACACCACATTTCACTTTGTGATTGTTGTTACATCAGATATTAAATCTTATTTACAACATACAAATTATGATAAAATAACACACATATATCATAGAACACATGTTGGCATACCTGGTCAGTATATTTCACCTAAATTACAGAAATTTCTTCCAATTCAACAACCAAAATTTATAACAAAACCGCAAAAGAACTTAGGCCAGGAACACGAATTGCCGCTTAAATATAAGCAGAGCTGGCCAGCGTAGTTTCGCACAATAATATTTAAAAACACAAATTGATATTAGAATTCTCCTAATTACTGATCTATTTTATTCAATATTATCACGAAACGATTATTTTTAATTGAATTTAAATACTATATTCTATTATTATTATTCAATCAAGTGCGAAACTAATTGTATAGCTCCATATCTATAGTCTGTAAAACAACGTTGCCTCCACGTGCTGAGCACGTAATACAAACATATGTTTGATTTTCAGAGTATAACTGGCGGTTTGAGATTTAGCGACCTTGTGTTTGTCCAATTAGGTAGATTGTATGCCTTATTGTTGGTTCCATATATTCACCACACAAACGTCATTAGCACGTTGCTTGGACGTTGCATGCAACGCAACCAAAATGAAACATACGCAACCAAACGCAACGTGCTAAAAACGTTGCATAAAAGTTGCGTACAACTCAACATATATGCAACGTTGTGACAACGTTGTATGCACGTTGTGTGTTTGCTGGGTTGGTGTAAAATTAAAAAAAAACTTTTTATGGAGATATTCAGTTTTGATGTTAAGATTTACCCGGTCCATACTGGTAAAATATGGGATTCGACCCTGTTGGCCTGTCTGGACTAGGTCTTATTGTGTTAAACAGACGTAAAATCCCTTTCAATCAAATCTAACAGACGCTTGGTGCCGCCGTTCAGTATTTCCAGAACTTTGATTATTTGTCTGTGCAAGATGAGTAACCCCTCATATTGCTAACACATCTTAATAATTATCTTTGATTGTACGTGTCGCCAATTTAACGCGGGAATAGTCTCACCAGTGACAACTTATATGCACGGAATTTGAGGCTCGATATGGGCAGCTCGGCGTGTTAATGCAGAAATATATCTAAACTTGTTAATTTTCGAATAATACTCACATCACACAATTGCGCCGGATGGCTGGTATCTATTCCCAACTGGTATGTAAGTGTGATAGTGATTGGTGGCTTGTGGGTTTTGCTTTCGCGCTACTACATAATTGGAACATTAGCCCATGTTTTCTCATGAACATTATATGTTTGTTTTTATAGATAATATATACATGTATTTATTATATGGTGGGATAGGATGATGCGCATTACCATACATGTAACAATTATTCATTATCATGTGACCTTTCGAGATTAATCATGTTTATTATCAGCTTTGCCAACAACTACGGATTAAACATGGTTGTGTTCCTGTGTAGCTCATAAAATCAGATTAAAGATATATCATAAAATAGAGAAACAATTCAGACAAGAGTCTGCCAGACTTAGGGGGATTGTGATATAGCGGTTTCGTGGTTCATTGTAAATATTTGACTGAAAATTATGTTTTCCGTACAAAACAACTATATAGTTTGGTATAGCAAGCATTATTTTGACAAATTCCTAGTCTCAAAGGCTGAGAAGGTTAACATTTTAAACTGATTTTACGCTTTTTAAACAAAGTACCAAACTATATAGTGCTTTGGTACTCTATATATATTCAAGATATGTGTTCATTTCGAAGCAAACTATTCAATAATTGCTGTCTGTTGATGTGTAAGCAGTAGTGTGATTTTATATTTTACCCAATTAAAGTTTTGAAATACCCAATTGATTCCGAAATGATTGAGTGGCAATACTCAATTACTAATTCCTTATCTGGAGCGCTGGAAATGCACATATATATATATATATGGTTTCCCACAACAAAGTGTGTCCGGATATTTAGGGCTGATGTCATTGTACTGACGTATCACAATAAGAATGCTCGGTATATTGATGCAATTTGTTTGGGACAATCTTTTATAGTGTTGTTCAAAAACAAATAGAGCTTGAATATTTACGGTTATTACAATCGTTGTTGTTGATGCAATGTTGTCTGCTATGTGGCTGTGACTGCAGAAATGGGGCGTATGGCACTTGTGGCCAGTATTCTTCCTTATTATATATGTACTTTCGTTTCCCATTGAAACACAATGCAACACAAGATGTCAATATATTACCATAATATTGCCGTCAGGGAACTATTTTGCGATGTTAAGCACTGACCAATATGAACTCATGAGACGCCGTCTCATGAGTTCATATTGGTCAGTGCTTCACATCGCAAAATAGTTCCTTCTAAATCACCACTAATCTGTTTATTGTATTTATATTTTGTATATTTTTTGAAGCGAATATACATTGCGAATGATATACGTATATAATAAAAAGGTTATTTGATTTGTAATTGGATATATGCCACGCATTCCGCCGCGCAACCGAAGTTTAGGGGACTATATAGGAGTCATGAGCTTGTCAAACGGTCGGTCTGTTTTGCTCTACATGTTCTAAACCGATGAATGGATTTGCAAAAAATTGCCACAATGAGAATATGTGTCCCATTCAATATCCACATATCTACTGCCAATGACAAGGTCACTTAGAGGTCAAGGTCAGATTTTCTTTAGTGGGTGGTTGGTCGGGCGAATGCCATGGCGTAAATTAACGGTAGGGCTTCCTCCTTATAGGAATTATGATTTGCCTGGTATTTCTATTGTGATCACTAGTTTATTCAGCTCATTAACGATTCACTGAACTTTGTACAACTAAAATGTTCGTAAGTGAAACATTAGGATCGTATGGACATTTTAATTGATGGATTTACATATATCCAATAAATGTAAATCCAGTAATTGTTTACAAGAAAACAGTGTTTATGTGAAATTTACAGACTACCATAATTTTGCACTTTAAAACAAACATTTTAGTTGTACAAAGTTTAGTGAAACGGCCCCCAGATTTGGCCCTCACATACGTCTTTGGCATTTTGTATGTAACAGTTGAATCTGGTTATGCCCCTTATGTGAGTATTACGATTATTCGTAATTCTACTTTAGGGGAAAGGGCCAAGTGACTTGGTGTGGTATTTACCTAGCACCAAGTCAGGTTATTCTCTTGAATTGTCTTTGTGCATTCTGCCTTGGGAACCAATAACACTTGCATCTGAATTTGTGTGTCAGAATCCCGGCTCCCAGGCCAGCCCGATGCCGAGTTTCCGTCGCCTGTCCGCCCGCAATATCCAACGTCCCCAGATCAAGTTCAAGGACAAAGTGGACAACAGCCATCATCCGTTCATGCCAATCATTAAAGAAAAACCAAACGCCCTACAGCCATTAAAAGGTATACAGATAACAGGGCTCCAGATAAGGAATTAGTAATTGAGTATTGTCACTCCATCATTTCTGAACCAATTTGGTAAACTAAAATCACATTACTGTTTACAGACAGCAATTATTGAATTGTTTGCTTTGAAATTAAAACATGCCTTGGCATTTCATTAGAATTGTCTCCTTGGAGACAATTGAATTCTAATGAAATACCAAGATGTGTTTACATGGAAAATAAGAACAAATATGCTACATTTCATTTGTGGTCTGTTTATTGTTTTCTGCAGCATAATAAGGGTACCACAAATTTTGTATTGCTTTTTGATACTCGCTCCTTCTGATTTCAATTGGGTTTTTGGCAATTTTATTTGGGTATTTAAGCAAATACGCATCTTATCTGGAGCATGTTTCTCCTTTCTGTTTTCACTGTAAGGCTACGAAAATTTGAAAAAATAAAATGGAAGTGTGTCCGATAATTACAACACGAATATTTGAGGTGGACATGGGTGAACTATTCTATAAATGTATGAACTCCATATCTGATGGATATTGTTGTGTACAGACTTCAAACTGCACACTGGAGAAATGGGGCTTATGTGATTTGTGACCGGGGTAGCTCCTGGTCAGATAGCACATTCTTGTAGCCTTATAATGATCTATATTGCTTATTAGAAGCATGACGGGTGTTCACTGATGGAAATATGGCGAACAGTGCAGATCCTGATCAGACTGTGCGGATGCACAGGCTACACTGGTCGCATACCCATCAGCTCAATTTCTCCAGTCACAGCCACATATTCTGTTCATGTTGGTTACAGAGAGCCTCAAGTTACCAGAGAATGTAACGCCAGAGGATACTGACGTGCCAGACTTTGCGTAAGTATATATCGTTTATTTAACCATGCTATACAAACGAGTGAAGGTAGCGAAACGGGTTTGTTCAGTGGAAGGACTCAAGCATGAGGGCATTATTTCAAGATAATCAGCTCACCTCGTTAAATAAACGGTTTCTTACTTTTCACATATGATGCCAGAGCTCCAGATCAGCTTTGTGTCTAAAGCGTACTATACCCCCTGATTCAAAATCATTGCATAGTTTACTTTTACAAATGGATTATTGATTTTGTTCATTACTAAATAGGGAACAAATAATAAACAATATAACAAATTTAAACATTCACTTATTTGAGCTGCAAAAAGCTGTTTGCTTTTTGCAGCTCAAATAAATGAATTTTCAACTTTATGACAGTATTTTCATTATTTAATTTGAAAATCAATGCGTATTTTCACATTGCTGTGCGTGTTTTGTACTCCCACTTTTGATAATCAATGCGTATTCAACTAAAATAACTGCGTAAAATACGCCAATTCACACCTTATCTGGAGATATGTGATGCTTCATAAAAGTCAAAAGCAAATCGAGCTTAAAAATATGGCTATAAGTATGATGAGAGTTATGCAAATTAATTTCTGTTCTGAAGGTGGGCTACAGAGACGGCGATTCAGTGGGTGTGTCAGAGAACATGATTTGATTGGTCGAAGGAAACGCGTCGTTGTGACGTTACTGACGTCATTTCTCCATACATGGTGAACACGAGAGTTGTGTAAACTACTGTTGCCGTGTGGTGTAATTCACCGTTCTGTAAGCTACCGACTGAACTGTAAGAAATGTTTACTCTCGCTGTAAAATGGCCTGCCAACTTGGGGAGATTAGCATACTAACCTTATTACAGCAATCTTTCCGCAATAATACAATTAATATGTTAAAAAATCTTCAAAAAACAGGAACCCACTTTTCCGACGTGAACGTTGGAAAAGTTGGTTCCTGGTTTTTGCAGACTTACTCGCTTACTGTCTGTTCCACGTTTTTTTGCCGACAAACTTATGGCTATTAACCACATTAAATCTAAAAACTATTTAAATACTTTTTCATCGACAACCATCAACTATTGATTGTATTGTGAAAACATGATGAGTTTCGGGAGGGTGAATTTTTTGTTGAAAAAGTACTAACATGTACATTTCAATATGTTTATACCCCACCACGATAGTGGAGAGGGCATTTAGTGTTACCCTTGTCCATCCGTCTGTCCGTCACCAACATTGTGAGTCGTAAAACATTTAAACTGTAATAGCTAGTTTATTTTGATTTTGGTTTCGACCCCCGGGTCATGGATTATCTCCCCCTTTTCGACTTATAATTTTCTAAGTTTGGCTTATAAGTCATAACACTTTTAAACCGTACTAGCTACAGACCTGGTGCCCGTTTCACTAAACTTCGTACGACTAAAATGTTTGTAAGCGCAAAATTATGATAGACTGTAAATATCTCATTAACAATGCTTTCTTGTAAACAATTATTGGATTAACATTTATTGAGCATAGACAGTCTATGTGGGGCATCCGTGCTCTAAGAACACAATTCGCCCCCTTAATCCAAAAAGGTGCTATCTGCACTTTTGGTCAAAAATCACTTTTTGATAGAAATCAGTGGCAAATAATCATATCTTGCGGCCAAAAAATATTTGAACCAATAACCTGATTATCAGAGATGAAAAGGGCACATGCACAAAGGTGATATTTGCATTTGTGGTACATTCTGCCTGCAATAAGGTGCTATCTGCATACATGTTTGTGCAATTAGGTGCTATTTGTCAAATAGCCCCTTTTTGCATTATATTATTTTATCTCACTGTGATACATGTATGTTTGATGTCATAAGGTGCTATTTGTCTAACATAGTTAGATAACAACTATAGAGCAAGTTGTATAAATTTGCACAAATTTCCCACCTTCCGTTATCTTGCACAAGGACAATGCAGGTTAGCAACAGAATAACAACTACAGTGATGGAAATTTCCATTCATGACCTGCTGATAAGCTTGGTCGGACATCCCCGGTTAATGACCCAATTTCCCGGAAAACATTGCCCGCTGTGACCCCGTATAAGACGCTATCAGGAAGAGTATCCAAACCAAACACATTGTACACTGGATACCAGTGGACACAATGAGTTGAACATTGAGATGATCTTGCGCATGTTGTATGAATGATATGTATGTATACATGTTCTATATAACCACAATTAACTGTGTGAACAAACCTGCGAAAATAGACAATTGTTCATGCTTTTTCCAGACTGCATATCCAGGGTGTCATAAAGATTATTACAGTATAACTCTAGATTACTAAGAAGCTTTTTCAGAACGTAACAGATATTTAACTGTTAGAATAACAGGAAACTTGTATCATTAAATGTTTTTCTATTTTTTCCTTTTTGAAAACAGAGGAGATGTAGTATTTTAACAAACATACTTATGGCAACACCCTGTATATAATTGACACTATCTCCATGTATTCACCTTGAACCCCAGCATCCAGTGCGCATGCTCTGTTTATATCTGTGTGACTGCAACGGCCACTGAGTCGTTACTATCTTTAGTCTTAGTAATATATCCAAGCAGTAAACACGTCTTGTTGTTTCACTCATCCCACAGCTCAGTGGTTAGCTAAGGCTCACACAACCTCAATACAGGGTATACAACAATGCAGGTTTCTGTATTTGTCTGAAAATGTTGACCGTTATATACATTTTTTTACACGAAGACGCATCAGAGATACACATAGCTACACTATTATTTAATGAGCAGGTGACAATGTTAAAGTCACCCGGACAATATAAATCGGAATTGTCAGATTGTGTTCCTCTCGCTGCTGCAAATCTGTTCCGACGTCCAATAAAAATAGTTTCCAGTGACATGTTGAATCCTGTGTATGATGTCTTGGTGAAGGTGACGCACGTGGAAGTTAGCATATATGAAGATAAAAGGAAGATAACACTATGACTGTGTCGTGACGAGTGATAAGTCAAGTGTTAGTGTTACTGAAAATACACAAAATGACCAAATGAAGTAGTATACCACAGCCCTCAACATAAAAAACTTAGCCGAAAGAGAGTGATTCGTCGTGAGCTGTGGAAAGGAAATGTTAGGAAACAAAACAGAGCATCTGGTCGAGAATATATATATGTCTGAAAGGAAAAACTGTTCCCAAGTGCACAATGAAATTACAAACGTGTGGAAAATGTAAATTTAAATGTACATCCAAAGTAAATGAAGACACCAGACAGAATATGTTCACATCATTATGGGACTTACAATATTATAATCGACAAAGGGATTATATTTGCCAACTTGTTGAATATGTTGAAAATTTTTCAAAAATTCTGGAGTGACTCCAAATTACATTTTACTCAGATAACGTGCGATGGACATAAAATCGGAATCAGATATGTGTTCTCTGCCTATCATATTTAATATTAACAAATATAACAGCACATGGAAACCATCAACCATAATTCTTTGGGTCTGGGCACTCACAGATGGAATCTGACAGTATGCATTCAGCCATTGAAGGAGCAAAAAAAGGAAAACTGTTTTGTTTAAGTTCCATCTCAGTGGCATACAGTTATATCTCTTGCTCGACGAAAGAAACCTTATGTCGTTGTAGCAATTAAATATACCAATATAGTCGATTTAAAATCATTCGCAAACAAGTATTGTTCAAACATGAAAATGAGTACCACTGGCATCAACATAAATTGGTTAAAACTTGTTTGGATAAAAAATTACAGAAGTCATCATCAGGTAGCATCTTTGTGAATGAGTCGTACGATGAAACACGATTTGTAAATAAAATCACAATCATAGCATCAATTATGCAACATACAATGTGATCTTTCACGGTGTTTACAATGTAAAAATTACCAATATCTAGTGCCAAGAAAATAGACATAATTTCACTGTGTGTAATAATGGATTGATTCCCCAAAGACTTTCACCAATATTATAAACAATATTCCCACCTCCAAAACAGTTACAGACCGCCTCCCGATGCCAGATGTTTCAGAGTATGACGAGGACTCTTGATCATGCAGATGACGATGAGTAATGTCAGTGACTATTAAAACTATGTCTGTAACATGGCTAATACAAGGCCATGTTTGATTTATATTGCTAGTTTTTGAAAATAATATTCTCTTTTTTTTATATGAAATAACACAATGGGGGTATTGGTATTCAATTGAAAGCAATGTGTAGTAACCTATTGCTTCACATGTGGAAACTGAAAAAAATGTGCCAGACATAATTTTGTTGTGGACGAGAAATTAGATAAATAAATATAGTACATAGTGTGTAAGAAAAATATAAAGATTTATCAAGATTATTTTCAACATAATTACATGATGTAAAATAGTTATTATCTTTGGCTTGCATGCATCATATTAGTCAGTAAGAAATTGTTGTTTAATCATACACAATTAATAAATATCCATTATTGTGGACATCATTATTATTGCTAATTTAAACCAAAAGGTATTATTTGGAAATAGATGCATTATATATGAAACAGTTTGCCTGCCAAAAAAGTGCTATTTGGCAAATAGAACCTATTTGCAAGGAAACAAAATAAAGACAAAGTGCATTGTGCAAAAAGGTGCTATTTGACAAAATGATGTCAAACTCATTAACGCATGATTGAATTTTCAAAGTCCTATTCATTGTTACTAGCTCTTTCATATTGACATATTGTAAGGTTACACACATATTGGCCCAAAAATATACATTAGTGGCACATACAATAAATTGTCAAACCTTGAAACTCATTTATCTCGAAATGTCAAAATATGCAGATAGCACCTTTTTGCATTAATGGGGCGACATTTTCTAGTTTAGATTTAATATGTTTAACCCTTAGACCGCTATACACAACAATTGTCGTCTGCTGTTGCTTTTATATCTTGCCTTATTGTATCCCCAGGACGAAAGTCGGGGGATACTATGGATTTGACACCGTTGCGCGTCCGCGTCCGCCGCATGACACTTCTTGTCCGGAGCATAACTCGAACACCCTTTGGAATATTTTCATGAAACTTCTTCACACATGCATAGACCACAACCCGAAGGTGTGTCGCGCATAAGAATGACAACTCTTGCATAGCTAATTTTTTAGTTATCTCCATTTTTTGTTTCGGGCACTGATTTCGTGTCCGGAGCATAACTCGACCACCCTTTGGAATATTTTTATGAAACTTCACACATGCATGGACCACGACCCGAAGGTGTGTCGCGTACAAGAATGACAACTCTTGCACAGCTAATTTTTTAGTTATCTCCCTTTTTTGTTTCGCGCACTGATTGAGCATAACTCGACCACCCTTTGGAATATTTTCATGAAACTTCACACATGCATAGACCACGACCCGAAGGTGTGTCGTGCACAAGAAGGACAACTCATGCATAGCTAATCGCTTAGTTATCTCCCTTTTTTGTTTCGCGCACTCTACAAACTGGACATTAATGCATGAAGACCCGTTTTCTCGTGTGCTCTGTACACCTTACCTGTAGAGATAACAATAGCCTTCTCCGGTTGACAATAGTGACTGGGAGAACCATTCACCTGTGCATGTGCTAGCATGTGCAAATGTCCAGACTGACCACTAACTGACCACTAACTTATTACAGGTAATTTATACAGGTAAAAATTATTACGGTATATTACATTTCCGTAAACTGTGTCGACAATATTGTGGCAATATGTGGACCTGTGCAGATATGATATGTAGATAAATATCGGACTATTAAAAAAAAATCTGGGCCCCAGTAGCGAGCATTATTTTTTTTTAATTTTTAAACATTTTTTTTTTTTTTTTTAAAAATCAATTTTTTTTTCTTTAATTCTTTAATTTTTCAATTTTGTCTAGTAGCATAAGGTCGTAAGTGCTATATACGGACTATTATCATATAATAAAACAATTATTGACTAGTGGGCCATAGAATATAATCTGATGTTCTATGGCTCACTATTGTCTGTTTCGTGGAATGCTGCCCAAAATTTATTGCTATCAAAACACGCCAAACTTATTATTTTTTTTTTTTCATTAAAACTAATCCAAAGCAGTTTTTTAGAAATGAGCCTCCTTTTTATTTCACGAAAATCCGTCAAATAATTAAGTTATTTAAAAAAAACTGCCACGGACGGCACTTGCCATACAAATGTCCGTCTTGGTTTTCAAGAATTGACAATTTGACCGATTTTCAAAATGTCAAGAACAAATAAGCAACTATAAACATAATGGTTCGGAATGAGACATTACCTACTACACTTTCTGAACATTCTAAATTGTAATTACACATTTGTTTCTAGTTGTCAGTTAAAATAAATGTCCTAAATCTGTTCTGTTTTGAATGAACCGTCAGTGTTTTTTCGTGTGTCAAAACAACAATGATTGGCGGTAATTTCGATGTGGACGAGTCCAATTGGTTATGATAAGGGGTCTTCGCAATCGAATATTGTGAAATTAAGTTGGTCAGTAAATGTGACAAACTGGGTTGTATTATTTTTTCAATGGTAATAAGTTTAGAATTATGGTTTTGTCTGAAATGTTGTCTGCTGTCATCGCTGTAGCCATTCAGATGGAACCAATGAAGGCAATTGAGAGCGCACAGGCGTTTGTAACACACAAGTTCTTGTGAAAAAGCTTTTGAAAGGCCTTGTTTGTTGAAATCTATACTATAGATATGTAGATCTCTATGTTACACTAAATAAAAATTACGTTTTTATCTGATGTATATTTATTTTTTATAGATCCAATTATCTATTTCTCTCATTGCAATCCCTTTTTTTACTTCCGGTTCTTACCGCGCAAGAAAGAAATCGCGTGCTTTTTTTCTGAATGACCCACTCAGGCGCATGGAGGAGGCCACGGGTCTCAGCCGGCACACTCTGGGTAGATACATTAACCCCCAGGAGGTAAGTATCAGGTTATTCTAAACTATTACATCCCTCTGTACTCGCCGTAGAATTTCCTGCTGTAAAAAAAGCAAACAAAATACAGTACAGTACCGACAGTACAATGATGATCCAAGTTACAACTGTATGCCCCTTCCACGAACACAGACTCTCCTCATTTTTTTTGCAAATTTCATCTTCCCAAATCGTATGCACTGCACAATTATCTCCACAGATATATATTCGAGTTGCCAACTTGAATAACCAATGACAAATACGACCATGAGGAACAATGCTTGTCTTCAACACTTGTCTTCAACACTTATTATGCCACCGGGTTTCGAAGAAACGGGTGGCATATAGTGTTTGGACCGTCCGTCCGTCCGTCCGTCCATCCGTCACACTTTTCGGTTAACCAATTTGTCACAGTTTCTCAAATATGCTGCAGGTGGCATCCGCGTTCGACAGACGCATTTCTTGTTTTCACTATATAGTATGTATGTCTCCGACTGTAAATCTTCAAATAGGTTATGGATCAGTATGTAGGTACCCAGTAATTAACATAGGGTAAATGACCCCCCCCCCCCCCCCCCCCCCCCCCCCCCCCCCGCCCCTCTCTTCCCCCACAAATACTCAGGTACATATAGTAGTCGCCACCCTGTGATTGCATCTTTAGCTGTATATATTATAATTAATGGTAATTTAAATTTTTGATTACATCTAGTAAAACGTGAAATATAAATTTGAAGTATGAGAATCACAGACAACCAGCGATGTGATAATCATATAATGTAATACCCATCAATTAATAGTACTACTCTCATTTCACAGTCACCGCCATACACGACGCAAACGTAACGCGGCAACACTCCGTACTCAAATGGACTGGTGGTTATATTAACCGATTTCAGTTTTTTAAGGGTGATTCCTTCTTGATATTCGGAACAGTTCAAAATGTATTGGCGAACCATCACAACACCTTACTCACAATATAGCTATATATTACTTTCAAGAAACAGTTCCAGAGTGTGTTTGTCCTTATGCTTGTATATATATGTATTTATTGCACTACCCACTCAAACACACCCGCATCATGTGCTCAGTTCATTCGTACAGCAGCTTGCCCAAGCTAGTTTGACAAGGAAAGGAATGCTCCCTAATACTGCAGTAATTCGCTTAGGCATACACACGGCTAAAATAGACTACATACACATGGGCGGATCATGGCGGAGCTATTCCCGTCGCACGCATGCCTCCCCGCCCTTGTTTCGGTTTTGATACACACAAAAGGCAAAATTAGTACGCTATAATAGTGATAATTTGCACATTGAGCAGGGTATCTGCACCCTGCACCCAGATACACATTGAACTTCAATTAATGTATTAGCAGAATCCACGCCCCAATGTTACAATAAGCGTGAATGCTAGGTACGCCTCTGCTATTGTGGATATATTACGACAGAGGATGCCACACGTTGCTGTCGAGTAGTTGTATTGTGGACATGGGACGACCAGTCAATTTCGCATTATTATGTACACTGGAAAAGAAACTCGCGTGCAAATGTACATATGATATATGTCCGTCGGGTCATCTTTTTCGGCTACTTTCAATCTGTGTTACTGTCAGGATGACTTTAAACTTCATATATTTTTTTGTCATCCATAATTCCATTATATAAAAAAATGCGGCATTTTTTATCCCCGTATTTTCCATGAAAATTTCCGACGATCTCTGTAATGTTAATTATATATATTAAAGACGTTTCCACATGAAAGTTCATATGCTTAATATACCCCGCGCAACGAGTAATGTGAAAAATCCACGTTTTTATTGAACAATATTTGCGGAAACAGTTACATTTTCAGTAAATAACTTCGAAAGTTTACAACATTTGCATAGCAAATATTATTCCGCATTTGCTGTGAACTTTTCGTCTGAATTCAACGTCATTTAACGAAAATATCGTAAAGTTTGTAAGTAGCTTCCTCACATTGATAGCTAACCCGTGGTCATTCGAGTAACCTTGCACCTTGTGGTAGTGTGTGTGACACCTTCCCGGCGATCCTCTTGTTCTATTTAAAGGCCTGCATAGATCACGAAATAAGTTAGTAGATAATAATTGCGTTGTAATTTCAGACGGACGTGACATTAAGTGGTTGTACAACCGAGAGGAGAAGTACCAGCAAGCTCGACGACTTCGACAAGACGGTAGTCAGGAACAAGATCCACGAGATGTACAGACGGAACGAGGTAGTGACGCTGAGGACGCTTAGAGTGAAGTTACTCCCGGAGATCGCGGTGTCGCTGTCCACGCTTTGGCGGACGCTGCGGACGTTAGGGTTTAGGTAATTAAATGCACTGATCTAAGATATACACAGAAATTGCTGATGACGCAATGTTATATATTCTTACAAATTCAGTTATTTTCGCACTACATCTGCATACGCATTGTGTCTGCCATTTTATTTAAAGGAATCACAATAATTTAATAAGCTACAAATTGTTGCGGTCGGCACAGCGTGTTTGACGTATAAAACATAACATTGGCATATTCGCGTTTTTCATAAAATATTCCCTAATTCTGGTAAGTAATAGCTTGTAATAGTATTATCAAATGATCTCATCTGTCTAGCACAGTCTATGTGTACAATAAATAACCATGCACGTGTATCCGTGGCTGTATTTTAAGCAACTCTCTGCTTGAGGCATGCGCACTGTGCCAGCTGCCCAATGGCAGTTAATCGCAGCTTGTTATGCCCACGTCACTCAACGCTATGGCTGTAGGTTCAGCAACTCTCTGCTTCCACTCCCTGCTGTCATTGAAGGTCAAGGCACGCGCACTGTGCCGGCGGCCCAATGGCAGTTAATCGCAGCGTGTTATGCCCACGTCACTCAACGCTATTGCTGTAGGTTCAGCAACTCTCTATAAATCGTAATGGCTGCTTGCATAATTACGATATTCTGCAAATAAGTGGTAATATCGCGAACAAAGACTGGCAATAACAAAGTTACCAAACTTTGCAGGTTTTTGAAGAAAGGTGCTGGCAAGCGAATCATCTGCCCCCACGTCATTGTGAGCTCAATCCTATTGAGCTCATTTGGGCGCAGATTAAGGGATTTGTGGCCCGACATAACACTACATTTAAAATTGCGAATACCATGAAATTATTCCATCAGGGGAAAGCACTTATTACCCCTAATGTATGGAACAAAGCGGAAGATCATGTTATACGCAATTTTGAATGTAAGTTATGGGAGGGAGACAATGTGTAAGATCGAGCGATTGATCCTGTTATCATTTCCTTGGACGAGGCTGACGACGACGACGACTTTATGTACGCTGAAGACTTTCAAGACGACGCATGTACGGACACGGTGGTACTGGACTCGGGAGACATACTTGTGAGCGACGTACGGACCGATGAGACACGCGACGCATGCAGTGATATGGAGACTGATTCGCTTATTTCTTGTCTGGTGTGTGGGAATGCGAGTGATCCGCCAGCAAACATTGTAAAGAAGTGCGCAAGAAGAAAGAAAGATCGAACGGGAGTTATTGGCAAGAAAGAATGTATGGAGTTTCAATGGGCCGGGTCCAGTGTGATACATGTGATAAATGGGCATATGGGATTGCATTCCGGGTGTGACACAGATGGATTGTTTTTCTGTCCACCCTGTAAGTTAAAATTGTACAAATCATACAAATAACAAAGGATTGCAATACCGTGTGCTCATTTTTAATATGTATTACCTGGCATGTGATCCGGCATGACAATATGGGACTGATCGATACTATACATTGTCTTGCTCCTGTCTTAATGAATGTTTTATTTGGTATGGATCTATATTGTTCAATATTAAATTACAAATAAACTCATATGGAATTTATGGAATTTATGTAATTGGTTTAATCGTATGACATTTAATGTGGTATTATTTGTAAAAACATAACGAGCAAGACACCCAATAAACGTCATGCCGCACCACGTGTGAGTATGTCAATGAGTGTATGGTATTGATGGTAAAGAAAAGTTACTTTTTTACTTTTGAGACAGGTGAAATCACGGAACAATATTCATTATGTAAACGCATACAAAGTTTAAGACAGCGTAAACATGGACAATTTAATGACTGAATAGCAGATCCATAGATTATTCCCTGGTTTGCACAGGTCACAAAACGTACCCCCCCCCCCCCCCCCCCCCCCCCCCCCCCCCCCCCCCCCTAATTCACTTGGAACTTTTGTTTACTGTCGGTCCATGTGACATTCCTTTCACGTTGCCCCGTCCCCCCCCCCCCATGTGCATCACTGCCTCACTGTATCATTGAATATTATAGATCTTGTTCTTGATTACTGTCTTACAGTCGATCTAACGACGGTTGTTATCTCATAAAGCCGCACCCATTGGCGACCGTTGAATATCTCATATCAACGGAAGAATGGCGGTCAATTTAACGGTTGAATATAATTTGTATTCCTCTGGTGTTTATTCTTATTATCTGCATTGCTACAATCCTGGCAATGCGTAGAGGTATGTATATGTTTGAGAGCTAGTTTGTGCTGAGCAACACATTACGGATTAGCATCGTACATGTTTAATTAGTTTGGCCATGCGGTCCTGGCTATGTATGTTCATTAGAAGTATTACTGTGTGTGTGGCGCACAAAAGGAAAAGAACAATTATATTCATACACGGCGTTTATTGCTTACAAATAGAGAGCAGTCATCACAGTGAGCGTCGGAAATACCTAAACTCAACAACAACATGAACCAAGAACTGTGTTAAAACAACGACGAAATGGGATAGTCGATACGCACATGATCGATATGTGAACATATACAAGACAAACTCTCAAGAGATTCAATATAAACGCCGAACATAAGACGATTAGCTCACCAACCGTATGAATAATATGTGAACATCTACAAGACAAACTCTCGAGAGATTCAAGATAAAAGCAGATCAGAAGACGATTAGATAACCAACCGCTTGACGTACATACACATGTTGCACACCGGACCTTGTGCATGTCATTAGCGTACAAACGCATCAGAAAAAAAGACACAATTATCTCAATGAACAGCATAGCCATTCAGATGATGAGAATAGTAACACGATATAGTAACCACCAAGAAAACCGTATCTTCTCCTCTCGGTGTATTCAGCTAATAAATACATGTAGCTGTGGCTGGAAACATGGCGCTTATTGGGTGTGTGTGATCAGCGTAGATCGTGATCATGTTTCTAACAAACATGTTGCATGCGGTTGATATTGGATTAGGGGCTACACTGGTCACACTGGTCACACATCCCATAAGGGTCACACATCCCATAAGCCGAATTCGTCCAGTCAGTGAGTCACTTGAGATATGCTTACTGTATGCAATCATGAATAAACAGTGTTTTACAATAGTATGTAATCTGACATAAGCGGACTATTTTCATTTCCGACCATTGAATACTGGGACCAGCCAGCGTCTACGCGTAGACTGATCAGGTTCTTCAATGGTAGCAATTATATTAAACAACTGTCAGTGAAATCGTTAGCCTAAAATGTGAACTGTTATCTAGCTGCATGTGTGTTGGAGTTAATGTGGATCTAAAGTTATGAGAAACGATGGTTTGGCCCTCAGGTACGTTTTTATCTTTGGTGATTCTGGTGTGATTCTGGTGTGGATTATTCTGATTTCAGGGCTGAATATATATTTTCCTTATTGTAAATATTCAGTTCTGATATTGGGACCCCCCCCCCCCCCCCCCCCCCCCGTCATTTGTAGTTAATATATGGGATTTAGAACTAAACCCATTGATTGGACCTTAAATGACCTTTGCTGTTGATAGGTCGTTAAACCCCAACAAACGAACAAATATAGTGTATTAATCATGGACTAATAATCCAGCCAATAATCAGCGCTCAGTTGTCATCTGGTTGTCACGAGTAACAACAAAGATGGAGATATTTGACCGACATCATCTTCTATTTTCACCAAATTCCAGAACTTTACTAATGGAATTGATATATAAACACCGATTAATGGAAGCAGGATGCCTATATTTTTCAGAATGGTAAGATTTGTTAACATAAAGCCGATGTTATTGCCGATATTTTGATGATGAAATCCAGGAAGCTGTTCGACAATAGGAAAATGTCGAAAACTGATCAGCGCGTGATATTTTAATATTTCGGGCTATTACTTCATTCTAGGACCGAATTTAGAAAAACAAAAAGATGGCTCATTGCTAAATTTTGCTGAAAAATGATTATATGTAAAAAAATGGGAGTTTTAGGGTGTTTAAATAGGTTAAAAATTTGGGCAGGTTAACGTGAAACAGACATGTTCGGGCCAGTGAAAATTGCTTTCGGGCCCAGGCTCGAGGTCAAGGCGGGACAAGGCGGCGGGAAAAGGCGGGACAAGGAGAGACATTTGATTTCGCGGAATTCTTGTTATTTTTAATTTTGAAACTTTTTTTTTCCATTTTTTTTTTCCATTTTTTTTTTCAAATTCTTTTTCAATTTTTGTCTAGTAACATAAGGTCGTAAGTGCTATATACAGACTATTATCAGATAATAAAACAATTATTGACTAGTGGCCCATAGAATATAATTGTATAATATGTTCGGGCCAGTGAAAATTGCTTTCGGGCCCAGGCTCGAGGTCAAGGCAAGGCGAGGCATTTGATTCCGCGGAATTCTTGTTTACTTATCTCCCTTTGTTGTTTCATGCATTGATTTCGTGTCCGGAGCATAACTTGAACATCCTTTGGAATATTTTCATTAAACCTCACACATGCATAGACCACGACCAAAAGGTGTGTCGCGCGCAAGAATGACAACTCTTGCATCGTTAATTTCTTAGTTACCTCCCTTTGTTGTTTCATGCACTGATTTCGTGTCCGGAGCATAACTCAAACATCCTTTGGAATATGTTCATGAAACTTCACACCTGCATAGACCACGACCCTAAAGGTGTGTCACGCAAGAATGGCAACTCTTGCATCGCTAATCTTTTAGTTATCTGCCTTTGTTTTTCCGCGCACTGATTTTGTCTCCGGAGCATAATTCGAACACCATTTTTTCAAACTACTTGTGTATCTGGGGAGGGGGATACACATGCGCTTGTCGACAAGCGTCCATTTCTAGTTTCTCAATAAAAAACATGCGTTGACAGCACTTCAGAATCATTTCCAATGGAAATGATTCTGAAGTGCTGTCAAAGCATGTTGTAAGTTATTCTAAAGTGCAGTCAAAGCATGTTTTTGATGATAAAAATGGAAAATAGAAAATAAACGGCAGACGACAAAAAAAATAAGATACCGGTGTAAGGGTTAAAATGTGTTTGGTTGTTGATTTTCCACAGATTCCCCCATCCTTACCAGTATGAGTTGGACGACCTTCAGCCCTTGATGGAACAGACTTCACTATCAGAACCACAGGTAACGAACCGAGGTCTATAAATACATTAAATATGCCTAAAAGCATCAATAAATGAAGAAAAAAAAATATTTTTTTTACCCCCTCCATATAATTCATTATACCGTAGAATGAATTATATGGAGGGTTAACCCTTAGAAGGCGGGAAACGTAAATTTTCGTCTGCTGTTGTTTTATATTTTGTCTTATTTCCCAATAAAACATGATTTGGCAGCATTTTGCATGTGCTGTCAAACCATGGTTTTGATGAGAAAAATGGAAAATAAAACATATAGCAGACGACAAATTTTAATTCAGCACTGTAATTGTTAAGAGTTCATAGACACACAGTCTCCGCGAAACTGCCAACATTTTACAGGAAATTCGGTCTGGTAAACTTGAAATTTTTACCAGACCGGACAAAAATTTACCAGACCGAAAACATTTATAAAAATAAAATTGATTTTGTGTGTCAGATATTTAAGAGCTCATGTGAGCTATTGTTACCGCAATGTGTCCGTCGTCGTCCGTCGTCGTCGTCGTCCGTGAACATTTTCAAACGTCTTCTCCTCGGTAACCATTGGGCATATAGTCACCAACCTTTATGGTCATGGTCCTTAGGTAGGGGGATTACAAAATTGTTAAAATGACGTCATTACGTAATCCAAGATGGCCGCCATCTAAGAATAGCACAAATTCTTCAAAAATCTTCTTCTCAAGAACCGCCAACCGGATTTCGACAAAACTTGGTAGGAATGATCGATGTACAATACTCTTTCAAAGTTGTTAAAATGGTGACCCCGGTGTCAAAAATGGGCGTGGCCCGTGGGGTCAAATTGGGGTCAAATTTTATTTTTGACCGAATATGGTCATGTCATATATCAAGTCGAAGATATCAACGAGGCGATCACTGTGGTGTATTTTTTGTCGAAATCGGATGGTTATGTCATCCAAGATGGCCGCCGAAAGGTCAAAAGGTCGTTCTTTTATCAGAGATTTCAAAATTCTTCTTCACATGAACCGCTTGGCCCATGGTAGCCAAACTTAAAAGTTATGGTCCATGGGTGAAGCCTTTTCAGATTTTTTAAAATGGAGGTCATCGCTAAAGCAAGATGGCCACCGTCTAAAAATAGCATAAATTCTTATAAAATCTTCTTCTCTTGAACCGCCAGCCGGATTTCGACGAAACTTGGTAGGAATGATCGACGTACAATACTCTTTCAAAGTTGTTAAAATGGTGACCCCAGGGTAAAAAATGGGCGTGGCCCGTGGAGTAAAATTTTATTTTTGACCAAATATGGTCATGTCTATATCAAATCGAAGGTATCAAAGAGGCGATCGCTCTGGTACATTTCTTGTCGAAATTGGATGGTCATGTCATCCAAGATGGCCGCCGAAAGGTCAAAAGGTCGTTCTTTTATCATGTTTATTACAGATTTCAAAATTCTTCTTCACACGAACCGCTTGGCCCATGGTGGCCAAACTTCACAGTTATGGTCCATGGGTGAAGTCTTTTCATATGTGTTACAAGGGAGGTCGTCGCTAATCCAAGATGGCCGCCGTCTAAAAATAGCGCAAATTCTTAAAAAGATTTCTTCTCATGAACCGCCAGCCGGATTTCGACGAAACTTGGTAGGAATGATCGATGTAGAATGCTCTTTCAAAGGTGTTAAAATAGTGACCCCGAGGTCAAAAATGGGCGTGGCCCGTGGGGTCAAATTTTATGTCATCCATGGTGGCCGCCAAAAGATCCATTTATTCAAGATTGTGAACGTCTTTTTCTCGGGAACCACATGGCCGATGCTGGCCGATGCTGGTCAAACTTCATAGTAAGTTAAGATCCTTGGGTGTTGAATTTCCATATTTGGTAAAATGAGATTCATCGCTTAATCGAAGATGACCGCCATCTAAAAATAGCACAATTTTTTTAAAACACATATGAACTCAATGTCACATTCTCCTCTGGTGTTTATGGAGTCAGGTGACCGAATTAGGGCCAGCATGGCCCCCTTGTTTAAAATATATCAGTCATAAGAAAAGCTAGATAGCACCAGAAGTGCATACCAAAGGAAGGTGATTTCATTGAAGCGTTGAATATACAAGTAAAATCATTAGCCGACACCTCATTTCAGAAAGCGCGACCGGTGGCCGACACCCCATTGACAATGGTAGACACGGAGGAGGGGCTACGTGAGTTGGTGAAGGAACTGAAGACAAAGAATGAGATAGCTGTTGATTTGGAGGTAATGTTTGATTGAATGGTCTACAGGCACATGCAGAATATCTAGTCTAGTGTACTAGTCTAACGCCAATAGGCTTGTCTGATAAACTGGATACCGAAAAGCACTAGACTTGTATTCTATATAAGTGTCTGTCACTCTGTGATAAATTGGGCTTATGTGATTTATGACCAGTGTAGTTCCTGATCAAATAGCACACTCCTGTAGCTTGATTCGCGCACAAGATACCTTCGCGTTCTTTGCAAGGGATTGAAAATCGTGAACATAAATCTTCGCGAATATTTTCACATAGTCCTGGCCTAAGATTGTTAAAAATGTTTTGCTAATATATGTTGGGCCTCTTTTTAAATATATTTCCCTTTCTCATATAGGTTGGTGTCATTTGGTGACATTAGTTAACTGAATCCTGGTTGTTTTAAATGAACTATATTGATACATGTTCTGTGCTGTTTGAACAGTTTGAAAACTCGTACAAATTAGCTTCGGCATAAATTTACAAGACTAATATATTTTACTGTTTACCCGACTTGTGTAAAGTGACACACCTGTGGCAAGTCAGCTTGTTGTGTTGTCGAGTTCAAAGAGATGCCACGGTGTCAATTTGTAGCAAATGTCCACGCCTTGGGCACTTACCGTAGTCATACCAATAATGCAAAGATTAATACACACGATTCCCGACGTCATTCGCGCATACGACACAGCTTACCAAGCGGCTTGTGTTTTCTGAATTGGACCACTATCCTGACAAATCACGGCTTATTGCATCAGCGGGAATGCAAATCAGTACTAGTCCATTTATATGTTTGGAGTAGGTTTGCGGACAAGTTTATTATAGGACAAAATTGATTCAGCAGTTCTGTTTCCGGGTCAAAACTTGCAATGAAAACATATTATTTCCAAAATTGATAAATTGGTTGTGAAAGTTAATACCGCATGTCGTCATACCGCTAACGATAATCGTCGCGAATATGTCTAGGTACGGAAATCGCGAAATTTAGTAGCCGCAAAATGTAGTTGGTTTACAGTATATTGCTTGTTAGAAGCATGATGGGTGTTTCATTGATGGAATGGCAAACAGTGCAGGTAATGATTAGACTGTGCAGATGCACAGGGTGATGTGGATCTACACTGCTTGCAAAACCCATAAGCTCCATTTATCCATCCATAGTCTCACACGAGGCATGGTATCACTGTATACAGTTCTGTTTTTCAGCTCCGCTAAGTGCTATAACATGTCACTTGTACGGATTATTATAGGAATGAATGGCCTTTTTGTGGTTTAATTTATCGGGGTATAAACTTGGAAAGTCGCGGAAATACTGGACGAACGGCCGGAAGGCCTCGTCCAGTATTCCCGCGACTTTTCCAAGTTTATATGCCCGATTAATTCCACAAAAAGGCCATTTATTCCTTGTAATTCCAGCATTTGAAATAAATTCATCAAGAAAATGTGTTTATTTTCCGTTTTCTTAAGAATGTTATTGAAAGTAGTTCGGCGTGGGAGTTTACTGGGATATAAATTTTGGACAGAGACTTGCTACGGGCCAATCAAATTGTGTAAATATTTTTGTGCTGGAATTATATATGTTTACAAATACGGTCATATAGAGATGTTCCGTACACATATTTGTAAACAAATTTATACCTCAACCATTGTTCCATGTAGCATAATAAAGGGTGTTAAATAAATGTTGTTTCTATCTGAAGTACTCTAATATACCTGAAGTAGCCTAATATAGATGAAGTGCCGTTTTTGTCTTTATTTTGTTCACCTTTCACCCCTAATCGTGGCCTCTGATTGGTCAGTCTCAACAGCAAATTGAAGATGGCGGCACATTTTGACATCGAAATCGCTGTCGGTTCAGTTGAATATTGTCCATTTTTGCAGTATATGCGACGTAACCAACGACATGGATATGTCCATTATGTTAGCAACCGTGTAGTCTAAAACCAGCCAATATTGAAGCACATCGTAAATAAATCGGAGATTTAATCAGATACAATACCGAATCTACCTAGCGTGGACGCCGCCATTTTGCTTTGAATGACGTCGCTAGATTTGTGACGTATGGCGAGGGAAATGACGTCAAAACATGACATCACGCACGTTCAAACAAGTAAGTTTAGTATGCGGTTTCAATTAAATGCATGATTAGTGCCGTCGAATATAAAATAAATTGACACTGACCATGTATTTACTATATAAAACTGTTCAATCAAACACCGTCACTTTCTCCTTCGGTTTCAGCACCATTCATACAGAACGTTCCAGAGCATCACCTGCTTGATGCAGATTTCCACGCGAACCCACGACTACATCGTGGACACATTGTCCCTGAGGTCGGACCTCCACTTGCTCAATGACGTTTTCACAGACCCCAAGACTGTCAAAGTGAGTTGGATTGAATGACCGTGACTGTAATTGTAGTCAAAGCTCCAGATAAGCTGCGTATTTGCTTAAATACCCAATTAAAATTGCCAAAAACCCAATTGAAATCAGAAGTAGTGAGTATCAAAAAGCATTACAAAATTGTGGTACCTTTATCATGCTGCAGAAAACAATAAAACCGACCAAAAAATATAGCATGTTTTTTCATTATTTTTCCATGAAAACTTATCTTGGTATTTCATTAGAATTGTCTCCAAGGAGACAATTCTAATGAAATGCCAAGACATGTTTTCATGTAGAAGCAAACTATTCAATAATTGCTGTCTGCTGATATGTAAACGGCAGTGTGATTTTATTTTACCCAATTAAAATTTTGAAATACCCAATTGTTTCAGAAATGATGGAGTGACACTACTCAATTACTAATTCCTTATCTGGAGCCCTGGATTGTAGTGCTGCATGTACACTGCTCTCCCATGCATGTGAATACCTACAGTGCTCCAGATAAGGAATTAGTAATTGAGTATTTTCACTCCGATAGGAAGCAATTCGGTATTTCAATATTTTGGTCAGTTCAGTAGCTCCTGATCAAATAGCAAAATCATGTAGCCTGATAATGATCAATGTTGCTCGTTAGAAGCATGACGGATGTTTCATTTATGGAATAGCGACCAGCACTGGTCGCAAAACCATAAACCCCATTTCTTCTGTCACAACCGCATATGTAACATTTAGTGTCACGGTGATTCCAATACCAGGGTGAAAACATAAGCTGTCTCTATTCTTCAAATAATCAAACTAGACAACGACAGAGCTTCAGATAAGGTGCGCAGGGCTCCAGATAAGGAATTAGTAATTGAGTATTGTCACTCCATCATTTCTGAAGCAATTGGGTATTTCAAAATTTTAATTGGCTAAAATAAAATCACACTACATCAACAGACAGCAATTATTGAATAGTTTGCTTCGGAAATGAAAACATGTTTTGGCGGATTTGATTTTCATCATGTTTTGACGAATTTTATTTTCAGCACATATTCAAAGAAACTCGCTGTATTTAATGTGTTAAAATAGCACACTCCTGTCTAATTAGAATTGTCTCCTTGGAGACTATTCTAATGAAATACCAAGATCTGTTTTCATGGAAAATAAGAACAATATGCTATATTTGTTGTCTGTTTATTTTTGCTGCAGCATGGTAAAGGTACAACAAAATTTGTATTGCTTTTTGATACTCGCTACTTCGGATTTTAATTGGGTATTTAAGCAAATACGCACCTTATCTGGAGCACTGGGTGTATTTTAGCTGAATACGCATTGATCGGATTATCAAAAGTGGGAGTACAAAATACGCACAGCAATGTGAAAATACGCATTGATTTTCAAATTTAGTAGTGAAAATACTGTCATAAGTGCTTTTTGCAGCTCAAATAAATGAATGTTTAAATTTGTTATATTTGTTTATCCTTTGTTCCCTATTTAGTAACGAAGAAAATTAATAATACATTTGTAAAAGTACAATACGCAATGATTTTGAAATCAGGGGGTATAGTACGCTTTGGACACAAAGCTTATCTGGAGCGCTGAATAAATCAGTCCTAGAACTACACAGGTTACCAAACTCGGAAAACTGGTCGCAAAACCCAGAAGCCCCATTTCTGAATATTTCCAGGTATTCCACGGAGCGGAGAATGACATACAGTGGCTACAGCGAGACTTCGGACTATACGTGGTCAACATGTTCGACACCGGCCAAGCTGCGCGGGTGATGAAACTCGGTCGATTCTCCCTTGCCTATCTACTACAGCAGTACTGTGATGTGACGGCAGATAAACAGTACCAGCGCGCAGACTGGAGGATACGGTTCGTTGGATTTTATTTTCAGCACATATTCAAAGAAACTCGCTGTATTTAATGTGTTAAAATAGCACACTCCTGTAGCCTGATATTGCTTGTTAGAATCATGACTTGTTTCATTGATGGAATGGCGAACGGGGCTGATCCTTGTTGTTACGGCAGATAAACAATACCATCTCGGAGGTGAGTGGCAGGTAGGAGGCAGGTCGGAGCATGCGATGGGTAATTTAACGATCGGGATTCATCGTTACCGGAATTCCGACTGGAGACCTGGAGACGATTTCATCAACATTGCAAAGTATACTTTAGTAGCAAAGTATACTTTGAGGGAGAAATTTTCAATTTTAGAATAAATTTATTAATTTTTATTATACTGAATTTATTACATTATCACAGCCATTTAATGGCTGTGATAATGTAATAAATTCAGTATAATAATTCTGCATACTTTTAATCATGAATTATATGCATTTGTTAGTTCTATATGAAATAATGCATTTCAGGAAAAATAAATGATTTTTCCCTCAAAGTATACTTTGCTAGTAAAGTATACTTTGCAATGTTGATGAAATAGGCTACTGGTTTGCCCCTTACATACGTATTTGGCATTTTCTAATTGACAGTTGAATCTGGTTATACCCCTTCTGTGAGTATTACGATTATTCGTAATCCTATTTTAGTGGAAGGGGCCAATTGACTTTGGTGTGGTAAAAAGGTGGGTATCGCCGGAAAAACGTATCGCGATACGTATCGTGATAGTCGGGACGTATCACGATACGTATATATCACGATAGTATCGCGGATTACTCTGATAACCAGTTACACTGCTTTTGTACTGTGCAGCCAAAGTTGTGTACCATACATAGTTGTTGTGTGGTGTTTAACACTGTTTATAATTAGTTGTAGGCCTATGCATGTTCTACTCGTTTTTCTTTAATACAAAATAGATCAATTAGTTTGCATAATTAATTGGCCTCCAGACGGTTTTCAAATAATAAAAAAAATGCCTGTGGACAGAAAGAAGTGGGGCTGTGGTAAGGGGGTGGAGGGCGCTTGGGTAGGGAGGATTGAAAGTCTAGTGTCTGAAAAAAAGATCGCTAAATACACAATACTCAATAATAATGATGCAGCTCAATTTGATTGATAATAACATTGTGATTTGGAGTTGAATTCTTTTTATTATTTTTATTGAATTGATGAACTTATATTCAAAATGAATCTACAAGGACCCACAAACACACAGAGGCATCATTAAACAACAATTGTGCACTTTAATTTTACACCAAAAACGGCCAGTTCTACTGTAACGCTGCCTTTCTCGATGTGGAAGTGAAAAATAATGGTCGCGAAAACCCATGACACGGCTCGTGTTCCGAACTTCCGGTTTGATATGAGGTTAATAAAAAAAATGCCATCAACTGCGCACAAGCCAACGGTTCAATAAATGTGTTTATTGTGCACATTAATGATTGTTAAAGAAACTGTCGATGTCCTTTGATGTCGATCCAGAGGTTCCTATAAAAATCACTTCAAATATTTAACCTCTTTCTAGCACCAAACACGATCATTGAAAATGTGTTAATAATTAAAATGTAGCTATCGTCAACTATCGATAGTTGGCAGTGTATCGCGATACATGTATCGTGAAGATATGTACCTCGATATATCGATGCATCGATACTATCGGTCCATCTCTAGTATTGACCTGGCACTAGGCCACCCACCCCCCCCCCATGAAGCAGGTTAAAACGGATCAAACCCGTTTGCCTGGCCTTAGCTGCTGTTAGGCCGTTAAACACCAATACACAAACAAACAAACCAGCTCGCAGACTGAGGATACGGTTTGTTGGCTTGATTCAGCGTATTCAATTCTTTCACCACTAAATAACTGGAATAGATTTTGATATGGCAATTTTCTGACCAATCCAATTGTCACGAAATGAATTTCAGTCTCGTCCATTTGTGAAAAGGGGGTGTTTTTTTTCTCCAAAAAATAAATAAAAATTACTTGTAAAAAAAGTGCAGATCCTGATGAGACAGCTCGTCACGAGCCGGCTCATCTGGATCTACACTATTTGCAAAGACTGCTATAGATGTCATATTTCAGTTACCACTATATGTAGTTATCAGTAGAATAGACCTTCAACGAGCCTCATTGCCTCCTTCATTTAATGCACATATTTCGACTGTATGGCAGATATTAGTAAATTGGGAAACAAACGGGCCAACGGTCATTGGCCTGACACGTTTTGCGCTCAAATGCCCGGGTTTGGAACGTCCTCGAGCCAATTCCTACCCTTATATATATAAGATAAAAAAAATAGATCTTCAACAATCCATGTTTGCTGGACGCCCTGTTTCTACAGGACAGATGGAACATGAGGATCAAATTGGATTTGTTACATGACTGCCGTTGTTCGACACCGCTCACAGCCGTGTTCAAACATACAGCGCGTGCTGTTTGACCATGGCTGTCGACTAAGACAATGCTCATTCCTGGGCCAAGCCAACACATACGTAATGCATGTGTCTCATGACGTTACTAGAACGTGACAGTACGTCATCAGACCAGTTCACAACGGTCGCACTAACATTTTGAAATCCATGCTGCTGCATCACGCGACGTGCACTGTAGCCCCGGAACATGTATGTGTAGATCAGCCGTGGGTAAACGTTTACACACAGCTGGGCATGGTCGAAACTTATATTCACATACGTTCAGTTTTTGTCCACTTCCAAAGTCATTTATAAATAGGACACATCATTAAAATATTATGTATTTCAGAAAGTTCTAATGCACAACAAAATGGATGATAAAACTGATTGCTGCTGCTACGGGGACAGGTTAATTATGTGTACAAAATTGAGTTTTGTAACACTAAAAATCACAAAATTCAATTCTGTGACACAAAATTCAATTCTGTGTCACAAAATTCAATTCTGTCAATTCTGTGTCACAAAATTCAATTCTGTGTCACAAAATTCAATTCTGCATACGTTTCGTATACAAAATTCATTTTTGTTATAAAGGATTCAATTTTGTAAGACAGAATTGAGTTTTGTGAAGAAAATTCAGTTTTGTAGGACAGAATTCATTTTTGTCCACAAAAATTAGTTTGCGTAGGATAGTCTATGTCATCTCTACGTTGATTGGTTGAGATCGGTCTTAGTCCATTTTACTAGATGGTGGAGTACACTTGCAGGTTTAAATATTTCAATGCGAAAATATAACCCAATATATCAATATTATACTTCTTTATGGACAGTTATTTTGGTTATATTATGATACAAATGAGTGGTCACACCATATAAGCATACATACTTTGAAGGAGAAATAAGAACAATATTCAGAATTTTCCCTCAATTATGTAAACAGGGTCAAACATAAAGTAGCTGGGACATAGCTAGACCTGAGAGCATGCCCATATATAGAGAATACCAGGCTAGTGTATTTTGATATCAAGTTTATCAGGCAAGGCTAGGAAACGCGTAGGAATTCCGAGGCTTGCCGAGGAATTCCTACCGTTTCCGAGCCGAGCCTGATAAACTTGATATTAAAATACACTAGCCTGGTATTCTATTTATCAGGTAACGTTTTATACTTGAAAATGACATTAGATGACGTCGTATTCTAACAGTAGATCTAACCTTGTGAAACAAATGGTATTGGATCTGTGTCTTCTTGTTGCGAAGTTACGTGTTCGCAACTATGTGTCTACATGCATTATTTTACGTATACACCATCTTAGTATCCATGGTATCTACACACATACTACAAATGGTTTCCTCAAATGGCCCAATGCACACATTCTGTTTATAAACACAGACAGCAGTCAGAACACAGGTCACAGCGCGTGAATTATTGATTTAACTGGGGCAGATGTACCTTGCGATACACACTAAATGACGTCAGTACTCGCGGGAGATCTGCATGTACATGAATTATGTGTACAATTATAACGCAAATGAGTTTAAATACGAATGGGTTTGTCAACGTTTGACTGTTTGGAGATAGTTGAAGCAAAATGGCAGAATGAGAAATGAATCATCGGCAGAATGAGAAATGAATCATCGACATTGAATGTGTAGATCGGCGACCGTGACCCATTTCTCCAGTGCAGTTTCTGACCAATGGTAGTCCTTCTTACATGCGTGTGCAGAATTGACAGAATTGAATTTTGTGACACAGAATTGAATTTTGTGGCAGTGAATTTTGTGACACAGAATTGAATTCTGTGGCACAGAATTGAATTTTGTGACACAGAATTGAATTCTGTGGCACAAAAAGTGAATTTTGTGACACAGAATTGAATTTTGTGACACAGAATTGAATTTTGTGGCACAAAAATGAATTTTGTTGACAAAATTGAGCCATGTCCCACTTGGCGCCCCGTAGCTGCATATTACGACACAATTTGTTACGAAATGGGTTTCAATATTTACGGTTTTATACGATCTCGACACAACCATACACATGATACAAACCATAAGCATTGGGCCACTCTTTGTATAGGTTCTGCAGTATAATTAGTGTCCCAATATTTAGCTTTCATGTATTCCATTAATCAGACAGGGGTGGGAATTTGCATGATATATACTGAAATTCACAGTGTTCTAGAGATAAGGTGCGTATTGTCATATTTTACGCACTTATTTTAGCAGAATATGCACTGATTATCAAAAGTGGGAGTACAAAATAATCACACCAATGTGAAAATACGCATTTGTTTTCGAATTGAGTAGCAAGCACTGTTTTGCCGCTCAAATTATTGAATATTTAAAGGTGTTCAGATCAGGATTTTTCTGATTTCAGGGCTGAATATGTATCTTTTTATTGTAAATATTCATTTCTGATTTTGGGATTCCCCCCCCCCATTTGTACATGTACTTGAACATGTTCATGCACATGTGCTTGTACAGGTAATATATGGGATTTAGTACTAAACCCATTGACCCGGCCTTAAATGACCTTAGCAATTGATAGGCCGTTAAACCCCAACAAACGAACAAACAAACAATAATAGATACCAAGATGTGATTTCATGGAAAATAAGCAAAATATGCTATATTTGTGGTCTGTTTATTGTTTTATGTAGCATGATAAAGGTACCACAAATTTTTCATTGCTTTTTGATACTCGCATCTTCTGATGTCAATTCGGTTTTTGTCAATTTTAATCTGCCACCCTGATTATACATGTTCTAACCTTTTCCATTCAATCAATCGATCGTTTCAGCCCACTGCCCCAGGAGCTGGTAAACTATGCCCGGGAAGATTCCCATTATCTGCTGTACATCTACGATACAATGAAGAACATGCTTCTGAAGCAAGGGAATGAAAACAACAACCTGCTCAAGTCAGTCCTGCAGAGGAGCAAACAAGTTGCAAATAAGGTACATGTATCTCCTTAAGAGATAAATATATTTGATTGAATAACAATGTACATCAATATAGATACAGAGCTCCAGATAAGGTGCGTATTGGCGCAAAAGTGGGAGTACAATATATTCATACCAATGTGACAGTACGCATTGATTTGCAGCTCAAATTAATTTTTAAATGTGTTTTATTTTTTTCACCATTTTTAACGGCACGTATTATGTATTCATCTTGTGCGGGCGGGCGGGCGGGCGGGCGGTGGGCGGGCACAGCTTGTCCACGCAATAACTAGAGTCTACTTGACGGATTGTAACCATATTTAGTATACATGTTTATCATGGCAAGACGAAGAAGCCTATTGATTTTTCCGATGTCTTATCTCCCATTGGCGGCCATTTTTAATTTTCGTACTTTGTATCCTTATCCACGCAATAACTCAAGTTTTATTGGACGGATAGTAACCAAATTTGGTATACATGTTTATCATGTCAAGATGAAGAACCCTATTTCAGTTAGTTATATCCCCTTATTGACTGGCCTTGCCTCGACGGGCGTATATTGTGACCTTCGGCACTCTTGTTTCCCTATTTAATAAGGAAGAAAATCAATAAATAAATTTGTAGAAGTAAAATACGCATTGAATGTTAAATCTGTGGGATATTATGCTTTAGACACAAAACTTATCTGGAGCTCGTTAGATAGATATACAATGTGAAGAGGATTGGAACGAAAGATAACAATCTTATAGAGTTCCTCTCAGACGTATTACATTCTATACCCACAGCATAGAGAATAGTAGGTTAGTGCCGTTAATGGGAAAAATATCTGGCAAGGCTTAGGAAACGGGATGGGCGAGGCTCTGCCGATTTTTCCCATTCACGGCACTAACCTACTATTCTATTTATCCAGTCAACACCTACAAATGGCTTTAAAATGCAAAACAATAACCCTAGTCACCGCACATATTCATACGCAGTGATTAGGTCGTATTGACAGGACATCACAAATATTTCACGTCACATACGCACTGTGTTGGTGAGATAAATATATGTATCAGGTCCGTATACAGGAATTAATTTATGGGGGTGAGTTATCGATCGCGACGGCGCGAAGGGACAACATATTCTTTTTCCTCTATGTAAATATTTTGGGACCCCCCCCCAATGCAGCAGGTTAAAACGGGATCGAACCCATTTGTCCTGCCTTACATGACCTTAGCTATGAATAGGTCATTAAACACTAATAATCAAACTAAACAAACAAACATAAAAATCCAATATATGAACAAAACATGGTGATAATTAGCCAGGTATATAATGTAGTCTCCCATCCAAGTATTGATTTTCCATTTTCTGTCGAATAGGTAGTGATTGAATCTGGTAATATTTTAATTATTGGGGTTAAATCTAATATGTGAAATAAGCGGAGCGCAATACTGGCCAGCGATTGGTTTAACCCTTACACCGTTATCTTAATTTGTTGTTGTCTGCTATTTATTTTCTATTTTACATTTTTATCATCAAAAACATTTGACAGCACTCTACAATAATTTACAACATGCTTTGACAGCACTACAATAGAAATGATTCTGAAGTGCTGTCAAAACATGTTTTTATTGAGAAATAAGGCAAGATATAAAAACAACAGCAGACAACAATTGTTGTGTGTAGCGGTCTAAGGGTTAACAGGTAGTGTAAATTATAATTACTGTCTGTTTCACGAAAGCTGCCCAAATTTTACGGCTATATAGACAATTCAAAAACAATATTTTTTTCGATAATATTAAATTAAAGGAACATTTAAGAATGAACCTTCTTTTTATTTCGTGAAATTTGGTCAAATATTGATTTTATTACGAAAAATTGATTTCTCTATGGGAATTTAACATGGGGGAAAAAGAGGTAAGGAAGTGTGGGAGGAGTCAAAAAACGAAAAAATTTGGAAATTGACTCCGAAACCTGACTAGATAGCTTGGATATGATCTAACTAAGAAAACAAAAGTTAAATTTTAAAAATCGGTCAAGTATTTCTAAAATTCAAAACAATTTCCCCATGTTAAATTAACATCGGGAAATTTTGTTTTCGCAATAAAATCAATATCAAGCTTTCGTGAAACAGACAGTAGGGTTATATCAGTCTACGCGAAAATGCAAATATTTTACAGGACATTCGGTCTGACAGGTAAATTTGAAATCTTTACCAGACCGGACAACAATTTACCAGACTGAAAGAGTTTTATAAAAAATAAAATTGATAATGTGTGATATTTAAGAGCTTTTTAGTTTAAGTATATCAGTCGTATAAGAAAAGCTAGCTAGCACCAGAAGCGCATACCAAAGGTAGGTGATTTCTTTGAGGGTTAGAACGAAAAAAAAAAACCGAGACTGTTATATGGTCATAGAGTTCATATTTATAGGTGTACAAGAAGCCAAGTTTCACCTCGGACGACTATATGGAGCTGTATAGGAAGAACCAGAAACTGTTCAACTCCCAACAACTGATGGCTTTACAGAATCTATTTGCTTGGCGGGACGAAATTGCCAGATTGGAGGACGAGAGTTACGGGTGAGGCAATTATCATTTTCGAGCGATAATTTGACTACCATATCTCCGATCTTCACGATACTTCACGTGTACATTCATATCAAATGTGTAATGAACCCTATTGACTTCGGGTTTCGTCTCTCCTATGTCAACGTCACAGGTGCTTCATTGTTCTTCTGTTTTTGATGGCTCACCAGCGGTGGCATTTTGTTTTACAAACTAATTTTCTAGTTTTGTCCTTGAGGGTATGGTTGTGGCCTATGTGTTAGAACCACTGATTCCAATCCGGATGTTGTGGGTTCAAACCTCGCCTTTAATAGGCATCAACAAAATACTTTCATAGTATTTCCATCCCACTGGGGGCCGCCGTTTCACTAAACTTTGTACGACTAAAATGTTCGTAAGTGTAAATTTAGGATCATCTGGAAATTTCAATTGATGGATTTACATGTATTGAGCATAGGCTGAATATGCAGCCTATGCTCAATAAATGTAAATCCAATAATTGTTTACAAGAAAACATTGTTAATGTGAAATAATTTTGTACTTACAAACAGGTCAGCCCAACGATGTTTAGTGAAACGTCCCCCTGGTCTTTTGGATGAGACTTGAAACAGCTCGACAGTCTAAAGCGTACTATACCCCCTGATTTCAAAATCATTGCGTATTCTACTTTTACAAATGGATTATTGATTTTCTTCATTACTAAATAGGAACAAATTTAAACATTCACTTATTTGAGCTGCAAAAAGTTTGCTTTTTGCAGCTCAACTAAGTGAATTTTCAACTTTATGACAGTATTTTCACTACTCAATTTGAAAATCAATGCGTATTTTCACATTGCTGTGCGTATTTTGTACTCCCAGTTTTCATAATCAATGCGTATTCATATAAATAATTGCGTAAAATACGCCAATACGCCCCTTATCTGGAGCTCAGTTGAAATTGAAGTCCCATGGTTAGTTGACAGCTGCTGCTAGGAAGTTAAAAAACACATTCACTTTCATGCTCCAGATAAGGAATTAGTAATTGAATATTTTCACTCCATCATTTCTGAAGCAATTGGGTATTTCAAAATTTTAATTGGGTAAAATAAAATCACTCTACTGTGTACACAACAGACAGCAATTATTGAATTAGTTTGCTTCGAAATGAAAACATATCTTAGCTTTTCATTAGAATTGTCTCCTTGGAGACAATTCTAATGAAATACCAAGATGTGTTTTCATGGAAAATAGGAAAACTATGCTATATTTGTGGTCTGTTTATTGTTTTCTGCAGCATGATAAAGGTACCACAAAATTGGTATTGCTTTTTGATACTCGCTACTTCCGATTTCAATTGTTTTTTTTGGCAATTTCAATTGGGTATTTACGCAAATACGCAGCTTATCTGAAGGTCTGCACTTTCACATTTCTTGTCCCGTCTTCAGATACGTGTTGCCGAACCGCATATTGCTACAGATCTGTGTGATCCTACCACGGGAGAAACAGGGCATCCTGGCGTGTTGTAACCCCATACCACCCCTAGTCCGCCAGTACCTCGCGGAAATACACGCCATTATCAAAAAGGCCCGTGAATCGCCGCTACACAAGGTAAGCTTCATGTGGATTATAATTTTTATCGCGCCCAATTGCGTATAGCGTGATATAGTTGAAACATTGGCGTACGTACATACGTACGTCTGTACATATGTGCGTCCGGGTTAAATTAACTACACTATATCGCTGAAACCGCTTCACCGATTAACTTCAAACTAAACATTGGTGTTTATCATGATCCATATTGTCATTCTACTCCCCACCCGTGCGGCCCCTGTGTCCAAAGTCAAGGTCATATTACTTTGAAATTTACCTTAAATTTATTTTTGGATTTAGGTTTAATGAGAAATTTCCATGTACGTGATTCACCAGCTGATGGACACGTGATTTTAATAAAAAGGGATATTTACCTGAGAATTGCATACATGGAAATTTCTCAATGTATTATAAAACAATTATTGTCTTTTATTTCGGTCATTACATGGTTTGATCGACCCTTTAAAAGTGATAGCCCTCGGTCGATATCACTTTTATCGGGTCGATAAAGCCATGTATTGACCTCAGAAAAAAGGCAATAATTGTATAATATTCTTTATTTTGGAGCTACTCCTGTGCTTCGTAGGCTTACTAATTCTAGAAATGTTGAAAGTATTTTTGTTTGCTTTTAGACCTCTATGAACGTGTTACAGATTACGCCCGTGAGAAGTTAATGGCAATGTAAATATTTTGAAATTAACGTGTTACAGATTACGCCAGTGAGAAGTTAATGGCAATGTATTTATTTTGAAATGAACGTGTTACAGATTACGCCAGTGAGATGTTAATGGCAATGTATATTTATTTTGAAAATGAACGTGTTACAGATTACGCCAGTGAGATGTTAATGGCAATGTATTTATTTTGAAATGAACTTGTTACAGATTACGCCAGTGAGAAGTTAATGGCAATGTAAATATTTTGAAATGAACGTGTTACAGATTACGCCCGTGAGAAGTTAATGGCATGTATTTATTTTTTTTGAAATGAACGTGTTACAGATTACGCCAGTGAGAAGTTAATGGCATGTATATTTTGAATGAACGTGTTACAGATTACGCCAGTGAGATGTTAATGGCAATGCATTTATTTTGAAATGAACGTGTTACAGATGAGCTACAGCAATCTGAGAAACTGTGAACGTATTGAACATTTAAGAACAACAATAACCCGGAAACATAACTGGTAAAACACTTAACCATAAAACAACGATCAACTATAGCTAGATTCCGATGTGAGTCGTTTCTGTTGGCCATCGAACTGGGTCGTTACCGAAGACCGATGACGCCGTTGGAGAACCGTGTCTGCGATGGTGGGCATGTGGAGGACAAACAAACATTTTCTTGTGAACTGCACCAAGTAGATCTAGATCTACGTGACAAATACTTTGATCCGCTGCTGTTAGGTGATGTACTAGATAGACTAATACAGCTGATCACAAACAGGAGCTAGCCTGGCGAACTACGTTACTGACGCATACCATCGAAGATGTGAATTCGTTAACACTGAGAGAAATCCATTTTACCCCTCATTTTGTAATTGAAACATTGATACCACATTGATTAGCCAATTAAATTCGGAGTATACTAGCTCATATATATATATGTGGACGGTGGGCTTACAATGTTTATATTTGTCTTATTTCTCCAAGCCGTATGTACAGTGACCACTCGTCTGAATGGTCGCAACCTGTACCTGGATGCAGACACAAGAAGAAACTGGACCACCGACTGAGAAACATGTACCTACCTAGGCATGCGAACAGCTTAGGCGCGGATCAGCCTGCGCGTCAGCGTAGTCTGATCAGGACATATACTGGTCACCATTCAATCAGTCTGATGCACAACCGATTGTATAATCACGCGTGTTCGCTCTATCACTTGCTCTGGACAGAAATGTTGCAAAACCCCATTTAAGTCGGTGGCTCATTTAAAGATTTCACATCAAAGCACAGCAAGACTGTTTCTCTTCAGAATTTAATGGGCAAATACATAATCACGTTGTGCCAAGGGACACAAACTCACGATACTTACAGCATATAATGACACTATATGTCAGAAGTGAATAAAATCATAGTGTGCAAGGGACACCACTTCACCACACATACGACATAAAATGACACTAGCTATGTCCCCTAGTGTGGTTGTGACACTTCTATTTCAGTACTGGGCCATACATGTATAACGTTACCTTCATATATATATAGCTACATAGGAGTCATGTTCGACATAGACACGGCAGACACGGTTCTCCAGCGGCGTCTTCGGTAACTACCCAGTTCGATGGCCAACGGAAACAACTCACATCGTCGATTCGTATAATTTTATAGTCTAATCCCTTGTTTGTAAACTATTTGGCAATTAGGACACCAAGTGAGGGGCTACCGGCGTCTTTAAGCGTCTTTAAGCGTCTTTGCACTCACAGAGAAGATATCTGTAGGAGCTTACACATTCCATATCAATATTTCCGAATTTAAAACGTGTTTGAGTAATAGGCACTGGATTTTTGCGGCAATGCATTATTTTTGTTTTGCTGACATTCACATTTAGTCGCCACCGTTGTGTCCATGTACGTGTGCATTGCGTTGAGCACAGGTTGTAGATCATCTCCAGTTTCTGCGATTAGCACTATGTCGTCTGCATATAATAGTATGCTGAGTCGGTCATTATCTGTTAGGTGAACACCAAATCCCAGATTATTGACGTCATCAGTGACGTCATTCACGAATATGGCAAATAATGTTGTTGCCAAGTTGTCCCCCTGTCTGACGCCGACGTCGACGGAAAACCAGTATGTAAATATAATGTTTACTCTTACATAGGCTTACACGTTTTCATACGACATTTTGTTGATATTTAACATATTTCCTTGAATTTCCATTGCCATAACCTTGTACCACAACACTCCCTATTTACCGAGTCAATCTCTTTTTGTAATTCTGGAATTTAGTATATAGCTGAACAGTTGTGTTATTGTTGACATAAGACTAGTATTTGTCCCTTTTCAGCATTTGATGAACAATTGTTTTGTACCACATACTTGGTACAACACCATTTTGAAAACACACATTATATGTAAATAGTTTATACAGTATCTGGTGTAGTGATTAAATTTTCAATATTTCATTTGGAATGTTTTCAATGCAAACCGCACGGCCGTTTCTCGATGACAATACATTATATGATGTTAAAGGTACATGACCACTCAGTAGGCAAAACATGTTCTTTATTGGAATTAAGTAAGTGTATATATAACTGTGTCACCATTCCACCAGTTCTAAAATTTACAAGTGCCCAATATACAGATATAATAATTTAGCAGGGGCGAATCCAGCATTTTGGGAACGGGGGCATGGGGGTGTCCTATTTTCGAGCTCCACGTAGGGGAATGAATATCCTAGGGGCCCGGTGTCCGGGTGCATGACCCCCGTAAAGATTTTGAATCTAGATGTCCGGAAATGCACTTTCCTGTGTTTTACGGCATTTAAATTCCGACTGCAGCTGTAGTAAACTGTGATCTATGTAAACTCGTGGCTGAAGAAGGGGGGGGGGGGGGGGGGGGGGGTGCAACCCCGAACCCCCTCCAGATCCGCCCCTGTTTAGTAATAACTATTTTACTGATAGTGACGCGCGGTGGTATCAGGTTATTTTCATATGCAAATGAGGCATGCTATTTTTTAATTATTTATACTAATTAAATGCGTCACCAGAAAAAATAATATTTTCGACCGATTATAAATTATTATCAAAATAGCAATACAGATAATAAATATAGTAATGTCCGTTAACATGGTTAACATGTTAAGGAAACACGGTTATCGCTCCCCCCCCCCCCCCACCCCCGATATCAGTGTGAAAATTTACGTCGGATATAAAATGTATAATAATTCCAATCAATATGTGGGTTAATGGTGATATATATATACACAAGTTTGTGCTAGACTAACATGCCATGTATCTATATCATGTTTAACTTCTCTATTTTTCATTATCTGACTTCTATCATTTATTATTTACTTTGTTATAGGGTATCGGTAGTAAAGCCATATAGTACTTTAATTATCCCGTCAACACAGTGCGTATGTGCCGTGAAACACGGTGCCGTGAAACATTTTTGATATCCTGTCCATACAATTTGGAGATGCGGCTGGGGTTATCTTTTGAATTTGAAAGCTATTTGTAATGTTGACGGGATAAATAGAATAGTAGGTTAGTGCCGTGAATGGGAAAAATATCTGGCGCGGCACGGAAACGGGATGTGCTCGGCAGAGCCTCGCCCATCCCGTTTGCTGAGCCTTGCCAGATATATTTTCCCATTCACGGCACTAACCTACTATTCTCTATAAAAGTATGTCTAATTTACTGAGTGGGCATGTACCGGTCCCTTTAAGATGATATGTGTGATCAGTGTAGTCCAAATAAGATTACCATACCACGACGTAATACTAATAATAATAATAATAATAATTACTGACATTTGAATTTCGAGTGAACGAAAATATATTGTCCCATAAAATGTGTTGTCCGGTGTATACATGTGCACCAACTTATTAGACTTCCTTTTCCCGAGAAACTCGTGTGGCAATAGTTGGCAATTTTGGAAGAGGTTGATTTTTTTAACAAATTTACACACAAATGTAAATCCTATTGTTGCGAAACTGCTTATATCAAGTCTTTAATCTACCGTCATTCCAATTAGTCCCCGTAATTCGACGAATCACTGTAACGAACAAATAAAATCGATCCGGCTTTCTGTGAAATGTTTCGGACCATTGATGTTTCGGCCCATGTACTTTTCGCCCCAGGATATTCTTGGCTCGAATGTTACTTTGGCTATTAATAGAATGTATTGATGGTGTTGTATGAGTGGCATTAGTTTATTTGTAGGTTAATTAATAAATATGTTGCCTGTCCTTTTATTAGTTGCTGCCGCTGGAAGTAACTATGAAACACTCTTATCGTCCATAACATAGTTTCGTTTTCGTACATAACCTACTGTCTGTTTCACGAAACCTGCCCAAATTTTACGGCTATATAAAGAAGTGTAGTGTTCGTTGTGGTGTTGAGACATGATCGCCCGGTTAGCCCGGTTTCCCCTTAGAAATACTTCAGAATGCAAAAACAATTTTTTTTTTGATAATATTAAAGTTTAGCAAAATCTAAGATTGAGCCTTCTTTTTATTTCCATAGGCACTTTATGGGATGAAATAAAACCCGATGTTATGATTGCTATCCAGTTGAACTTAGGATCTCTATAATATAATAAAGCCAGACATTCGCCAACTTTTCAACCAACGGAAGTGATGTCATTCACCTTTGATTTGTCTGGGAATTAAACATAGGAGAAATGGATGTGCAGGAGCTGGGAAGGGGCAAACAAAATATAAAAAATTCATCATATTAACATGCGGAAATTTGTTGGTTTTTTTTTGTAATAAAATCAATATTGGACGAAATTTCACAAAATAAAAAGAAAACCCATTCTTAAATTAATATTATCGAAAAATAAAATTGTTTTTGCATTGTTTATATAGCGTAAAATTTGGGGAGGTTTCGTGAAACAGGCGGTAATCGAGAACATCACCGACCAAAAAGTTGGGTCGTGATGGCTGCTATTTGTATATTGGCATTTTTTAAAACTGAACATAATTATACAGCATCTAACTGTATAAACACTTGGATTGAACCCTAGTTTACATTTACAAACATACACCAGCATTATATTGTTGATTTCAATACAATTTATTTCAAACGTGTTTTTTTCTCTTGATATATTCATGAATTTTGTCAACATTTTTTTTTTTTATTTCTATAAACAATAAAAGCATAAAATATTTCACAACTACTATTTACATGCATATTGAAATAACCCACAAGTTTGAAGTTATTTAATTTAAAAATATGTAAATTTGATACTTTATCATTTTTTGAAAATTCTACAGGAATTGCATACGGGTTCTTTCCTATACGTCGACTGTGTCATATAATTATTCGAATATGCATAGATCTACGGTAATCCCATGTATGATATGAAAATCTAAAAATAGTTGTCAATTAAAAAATATCCAGGCATGAATTTACTATGCAACCTGTCTGTCAGGTTACAGACTTCAAACAGATGCCGCCCTCATCAATTTTGAGAGTGTCAATGCCATGCCGCGGGCACAGTTACAACAAAGATTAATACACGCTATTGTTGACGTCATTCATGTATGTGACGTGGCTTACCGGGATGCTATCTGACAAATCCTGGTGTATTGCATTAGCGGCCAGTTTAGGAAAAAATTAGTTTTCAGATTCGCGTCGCCTAGTCTTGGTTTGCAATGTATTCCATTCATTCAATAAAACATCACGTAATAAATCAGCGGAAATTACGATTTGGTCATTAATTTGGTTAGAATTTTCCAATTTTGGCTTGTAAGTCGTAAAACTTTTAAACCCTATTAGCTACACATCTAAAACTTGGTATGTAGCTTCCTTATGATGAGCAGATGTTCAAAGTTTATTTCGATTTTTGGTTCGACCTCCGGGTCATGAATTATCTCCCTTTTGGACTTGGAATTTTGCCTCGTTGAATATTATCAAAGCGGTACGTGTATGTGGGGCATCCGTGTTCTATGAACCCATTTTCTAGTTCAGGAGAGATGAAAATGGATTGGTCCTTCAACTTGCACCATCACCTATACAGTAGCTTAGATAATCTCAGCTTCACGGAAGACTTTTACTATTTCATCTGTCTTTTATATTTTCTGTATCCGATATTCTCTATCATATTCTCTATCGGATACAGAAAATATAAAGGACAGATGAAATGGTAAAAGGACATCCATAGAGCTGAGATTATCTACGCTACCCAAAGTGATCCATTATAATTTCCCACCCCAGTCCCCAACATGAAACCAGAAACAACCCTGAGTAAACTGTGCTTTTCTAACGTTTTGGTGATGCTTACTTTAGCCCATGATCATGTTACTGTCAAATGCCTCGGCAGGCGCGACACCGCTTCTGTGGCGGATTTCTTGTATCGTACAAAATTCAGTGAAACGGGCTTCTGATACTCTGAGAAACGACCCAACTGTTTTTCTTGTTAGCATAAAAACCAATGCATTTTCAGATGGCGCACCACCCACTGTTGTTTGATGCCACCTGGTTGCAGCAGGGCAAGTATGAGTCTGCAGAGGCTTACTACCAGCAGGTGCTCACTGCCGGTGTAGGAGGTGCGTCGCAAAAGGAGGAGACAAAGGTACAACAAGCAACAGTTACAACTCCACATTTGGTTTAATCATATTATTAGACTGTATGAAAACAAACGTGTACTTACTACTTATTTGGATTTATCGAAAGCTACATGTAATACTTTTGATGTCAATTTCCACACTGATATCACGGGCGATAACTGTGTTTCCCTAAAATGTTTACGGACACTACTATTTATTCTCTGTATTTATTTTTAGCGCGCCTTCCGAAGGAAGAAGTGCTTATGGCATACCCTCGGCGTCGTAGGCGTCCGTCTGTCTGTCCGTCCGAGCTTACAAATGGATACATAATTGGCTAGGAGAACAATAGGTTGTGTAATATTCTATTGTTCCTTGATTTTATGTGGCTAAAAATGGGTTTATGTGGCTACAGAACAATAGGGATGAACAAAGGAAAAGGTTATGGTTGGCCACATAAGTATCCATTTGTAGGAACGTCCGTCCGTCTGTCTTCAAAAATTATAATGGCCTATATTTTCTGTTTCCTTGCTTGGATTTGCTTCATATTTCACACACACATTGCTCCAAGGGTCTGTCTACTGCGCTGTGGCAAATCCACGTCTGTGCCGCCCCTTCTAAGCCCAGGGTTAAGATCACATACTTTGTTCATCTCGAAATCTTAACGCTCGGGTAAATGGCCTATATTTTCTGTTTCCTTGCTTGGATTTGCTTCATATTTCACACATGCATTGCTCCAAGGGTCCTCTACTGCGCTGTGGCAAATCCACGTCCGTGCCGCCCCTTCTAAGCGCCTTCCGAAGGAAGAAGTGCTTATGGCATACCCTCGGCGTCGTAGGCGTCCGTCTTTCTGTCCGTATGTCTTCAAAAATTATAATGGCCTATATTTTCTGTTTCCTTGCTTGGATTTGCTTCATATTTCACACACGCATTGCTCCAAGGGTCCTCTACTGCGCTGTGGCAAATCCACGTCCGTGCTGCCCCTTCTATGCCCAGGGTCAAGGTCACATACTTTGTGCATCTCAAAACCTTAACGCTCGGACACTCGGGTAAATGGCCTTTATTTTCTGTTTCCTTGCTTGGATTTGCTTCATATTTCACACACGCATTGCTCCAAGGGTCCTCTACCTCTGCTAAGCCCAAGGTCAAGGTCAAATACTTTGTACGCTCGAAACCTTAACACGCTCTGGTAAATGGCTCATACATTTTGTTTCCCTTATCCAGCACGTTGTGTTTTCAAATGTGCCCTCGTTGTGTTTTCAAATGTGCCCTCGGTTCCTTTGCTGCCACCGGGCACGCTTCGTTGTCCTCTGACAACTCTTGTTTGATATGTGATGATCATACTTTATAATCTGTCGAAAATATTTGTTCAGGTGACACATTTAATTAGTATAAATAATTAAAATATACCGTGCCTCATTTGCATATGAAAATCGTCTGATGGCGCCGTGAGTCACTATCAGTAAAATAAATATTACTAAATGAGTAGATCTGTATAACGGACACTGGTGGAATAGTGGCACAATTATACACTTATTTAATTAGTCTTAGTCTATTTCTTATGAAGTCTGTAAGCTTGTTTATTACAGTAGTACATGTAGTAGCATTCATTTATCATAGCGACACATGTGAACAAGCATACATATATATTCATTTACATAACATATATGAATGAATGGCCTTTTTGTGGAATTTATCGGGGTATAAACTTGGAAAAGTCGCGGGAATACTGGACGAAGGCCGGAAGGCCTTCGTCCAGTATTCCCGCGACTTTTCCAAGTTTATATCCCCGATAAATTCAACAAAAAGGCCATTCATTCCTTATAATTCCAGCATTTGAAATAAATTCATCAAGAAAATGTGTTTATTTTCCGTTTTCTTAAAAATTATTTTAACTGCGACTCACGGTTACGGAAAGTAGTTCGGCGTGGGAGTTTACTGGGATATAAATTTTGGACAGAGACTTGCTACGGGCCAATCAAATGTTAGGGAATTGTGTAAATATTTTTGTGCTGGAATTATTATAGTGACACATGTGAACAAGCATACATATATATTCATTTACATAACAGATGTTATCTTAAGGCATACATGTATATGATATGCTGTTCAGCACCCAGCCATATGTTGACTTACGAGTCACTTCTTTGAATATAATAAATAATGACAACTGGTTGTATTAGGTTAATGAACCCATTTCACATCACAATTATATACATATTATGCTTTGTGCTTCAAGTTTTAAAATGTATCATTGTTACTGCTTGCTGAATCTAATACAATGTATAATAATAATATGTCCCAGCGTATGATACTTTTCTATCTCCATATTTTGCCAAATTGATTCGGAACCAAACGTTGTCATTGATGTAGGTTGATACAAAATTCAACAAGCTCCAGATAAGCTGCGTATTTGCTTAAATACCCAATTAAAATTGCCAAAAACCTAATTGAAATCGGAAGTAGCGAGTATCAAAAAGGAATAGAAATGTGGCACCTTTATCAAGCTGCAGAAAACAATAAACAGACCTGAAATATAGCATATTTTTCTATTTTCCATGAAAACACATCATATTTCATTAGAATTGTAATGAAATGCCAAGATATGTTTTCATTTTGAAGGAAACTATTCAATAATTGCTGTCTGTTGATCTGTAAACAGTAGTATGATTTTATTTTACCCAATTAAAATTTTGAAATACCCAATTGCTTCAGAAACGATGGAGTGACAATACTCAATTACTAATTCCTTATCTGGAGCCCTGTACAACATTTACACAACTTTTTTGGAAATTCAGTCTTGGAATTTATTTTGTTTGCTCAGTCAGAAAAGTTTGTACATTGGGCCATATGGTTTTGGTGGCACATTGTTCCGGGTAACCTTTAACACGAACTTGTACATATTTCATTGTTGATGCAGTTGGCAAAAATATCTTTGCACTGGTGTACATGTACATACAATAAATCGGTAAAATTCACTGTGACTGGAGAAATGATCCAGATCAACCGATGTGGCGGCACAGTCTGATCAGGATCAGCACTGTTCGCCAATCAATCAGTGTAGCACTCACCATGCCTCTAACACGCAATATAGAGCATTATCAGGCTACAGGAGTGTGGTGTTAGATCCGGAGCTACACTGGTTACAAAGCACATAGGCCCCATTTCTCCAGTCACAGCCACATATTTGATAACATTCATATTCACAGCTGTGGGTGGCAGGTGGGAGCACGCGATGGGTAATTTAACAATCGGGGTTCATCCTTACCGGAATCCCGACTGGAGACCTGGTTTGGCCCTCACATAAGTCTTTGGCATTTTGTTTGTGACAGTTGAATCTGGTTATACCCCGTATGTGAGTATTACGATATTCGTAATCCTATTTTAGGGGAAGGGGCCAAGTGACTTTGGTGTGGTATGGACCTGGCACCAGGTCAGGTTATTCTAATTTCAGGGCTGAATATATTTGTTCTCGATTTAAATATTCCGTTCTGATTTTGGGATTTTCCCCCCAATGCAGCAGGTTAAAATGGGATCGATCCCGTTTGCCCGGCCTTACATGACCTTAGCTGTTGATAGGCCGTAAACACCAATAAACAAACAAACAAACATATTCGCAGCTCTGTGGTTTTACAACATTGCTATTTAGACGTCTAGTTTGTCTGTAGTTTAATTTTAGATTCAATGTACAGTAGAATAATTTATGGTTTTGCAAATTAAAAGTTTATTTTCAGCCTATTCGTAATCCTATTTTAGGGGAAGGGGCCAAGTGACTTTGGTGTGGTATGGACCTGGCACCAGGTCAGGTTATTCTAATTTCAGGGCTGAATATATTTGTTCTCGATTTAAATATTCCGTTCTGATTTTGGGATTTTCCCCCCAATGCAGCAGGTTAAAATGGGATCGATCCCGTTTGCCCGGCCTTACATGACCTTAGCTGTTGATAGGCCGTAAACACCAATAAACAAACAAACAAACATATTCGCAGCTCTGTGGTTTTACAACATTGCTATTTAGACGTCTAGTTTGTCTGTAGTTTAATTTTAGATTCAATGTACAGTAGAATAATTTATGGTTTTGCAAATTAAAAGTTTATTTTCAGCCTTGTCTTCTGCAATGTGTGAAATGTGTTCATCTTGATTTTGAATTCACTTAGACTAAAGGTTGAACGGCGTCACAAGTATGATGTCGGTGTAATGACGCAATGTTTTTAAACATGCTCCTGTTATTTTCTGCGAAAACCACCTTATATATGTGGCTGTGACTGGAGAAATTGGGCGTATGGGTTTTTCGACCAGTGTAGATCCAGATCAGCCTGTGCATCCACACAGTCTGATCAGGATCTGCACTGTTCGCCATTCCATCACTTAAACACGTGTCATGCTTCTGACAAGCAACATATAGTGTTAATAGGCTACATGAGTGTGCTATTTGATCAAGACTGGTCATAAATCCCATAAGCCCCATTTCTCCAACCACAGCCACAGATATAATTATGTTTGCCCACATTGCTACCAACTGCTTGTGTCGTTTGATATCAAGTTTATCAGGCCCGGCTCTGTAGCCGATTTCATCAAAATTGACAAGTATTCTTGTCTAGCAAAGTATACTTTGAGGGAGTAATCATTTATTTTTCCCAAGATGCATTTATTTCATATAGAACTAACCACTGCATATATTTGATGATTAAAAGTGTACAGTATTACTATACTGAATTTATTACATTATCACAGCCAAAATGGCTGTGATAATGTAATAAATTCAGTATAATAAAAATGAATAACCATCAATAATAATCGTCCCATCAAATCAAAATGTGAATTCAATTCCCTGCCAAGCTTGACATCTGTTGTACCTCAATCCACACTTGTTTTGTACAATCGCCATTGTAGACCGAATCAGAATGTAAAGCAACAACCAAATCGCAAAGTAAACCGCCTGCCAGTTCTCTGAAATCCGAAATCGCAGAGGCTCGTCAAAACATCCAGAATGCATTGAAGGACGTGAGTAATACATGATATTGTTACTTATATATGCATCTGGTATACTTAACAATGACCATCTCTTAATGGTGTATTGCATGTCTCCTCATGTATAAAAAGTGGCAATTTGGTCAACAGAGCGAAAAATCTATGACACTTTAGACCCGTGTAGATCCTACGGAGCCCCGCAGGGGACAGAGGATTCTTTTTTTTATTAATTTGTTTCCAGGAAATATCAATTTGAACAAATTGTTTATTTGGTGGGAACGAATTAATAAAAAAAATCCATGTCCCCTGCGGAGCTCCGTAAAATCCTGATCACTACTGCTGTATTAATTGACATAATTGATTGTTACCAATGCCAAGTTCTATAGATCAGTTAAAAATGTTTGATATTGAAAGTAGTGTTGTACATTCTATGAAATGCTCTGAGCTCCAGTTCAGGTGCGTAATTTTACCAACTTGGGGCGAAATTTTACCAACTGAGACGATTCTAAAGCACTCCCAACTTGCCATTTTTGAGGGAGAAATAAGAAATTTACCTCCAAATTACGCACCTTAACTGGAGCTCTGCTCTCTGTTTCCGTTTCCTATTCAATGTTCAATAATGAACATGTATGACCTGTATGTATGCAGAGCTCCAGTTAAGGTGGTAATTTGACCAAATATTTGAGGTATTTTTCTTAGTTCTTCACCAAAAATGGCAAGTTGTGAGTTCTTTAAAATCGTCTCAATCAGACGATTCTACAGCACTCCCAACTTGCCATTTTTGAAGAAATAACAAAATTCCCCCCAAAGTTGATCAAATTACGCACCTTATCTGGAGCTCTGTATGTATGTATGTATGTTCATTGCAAGTCAGACTCTAAAATACATGTGTTCTGAAACTATAGATTTGTACTTGTTTTAATAACTTATCTATGAAAGTATATGCTTTGACTCTCAGTTGAACTGACTGATTCAGTTCAAATGAGTGTCGTAATATGTACTTCTGTGGCATACGAAGAATTATTTCCCACTATTCGAAATATACGATGGAATATCCTCGATATTATAGAGGATATTCCATCGTACATTTTGAATAGCTGGAAAAAAATACACAAGTGTGCGCCAGCCTAACAAACGAGTTGCTTGCACGGACGCTGACGGACACTGGTGTATTATTTCCGCTATACAAACATGTGCGATGAAATATCCTATTTATGTGTTCAATCACATTAATATTGTAGATTAGTCAAGACCCTCTTTCAAGTTTTCAAATAACTTCATTTTGACTGTAATAAAAATTAAACTTTTGCACGGTAGCTTGTGGTTTTCAAGAAAACACGCACACAATTATGGGTGTTCTCTTCACTGTGTATTATTGTAAGGAGTTGGTTATGTCTTTTCTCTCACAGCGAAACCCGCGATACTTATGACGGTAACAATGCATAGATACTATCGGCTATCGCAGTAGTAACCCTGGCAATACATGTAGTAATATCATGATGATAAAATGTCAATCGCATTACCCAGTGGGTGGTTGGTCGGGCGAATACGACGGCGTAAATTAACGGTTGAGGTTCCTCCTTATCAGAATCACGATTTGCCTGGTTTTTAGCCCGCCTGCACGAAGTGCAAAAGAGCTTATGGCATACCCCCAGCGTAGTCGTCCACAAACTTAACGTTGGGTAAATGTCATAACTTCTGTTTCCTTTCATGGAACACCTTGTTATTTCATACATGCATTCCTCAGATGACCCTCTATCATGCTGTAGCAAATCCATGACCCACCACCCAGCCCTTACCCCAAGGTCAAGGTCATAAACTTAGCACATTCGTAAACTTAACGTTGGGGTAAATGTCTTATAACATCTGTTTCCTTTCATGGAGCGCCTTGATATTTCATACATGCATTCATCGGATGATACTCTATCGTGCTATAGCAAATCCATGACCCACCACCCATCCGTTACCCCAAGGTCAAGGTCACAAACTTAGCATGTTCATAAACTTAACGTTGGGGCAAATGTTGAGTAACTTCTGTTTCTTTACAGGGAACGCCTTCATATTTCATACATGCATTCATCTGATGATACTCTATCGTACTATAGCAAATCCATGACCCACCCCCACCACTTACCCCAAGGTCAAGGTTACAACCTTAGCAAATTCATAAACTTAACGTTGGCAGGGCTGTACAAATTGATTGTTTAGCCACTTGTTCCGGACAAGTGACTTGACAAAAGTGCCCGGACTTGTCCCGGAAAATATAATTTTCAGGGCAAGTAATTTTGAAAAAGTGACTTGTCCTCGTAAGATTTCTTATACGAAACTGTCCCAAAACAAAAACTATTATCATAGTTGTTAAATATAATACAATTGAGCACTTGGCACATATACATATTATATTAAATATCTATAATAATAACATTGTATAGTACATATTTATTCTTGTGGTCTTTTGTCACTGTGCCACCGCGGACATAACGTTGCGACAAGTGCATACTCGAAACACATTTATCGACAATAATAAAACATAAAAATCGTTTCCTAAAATAATGAGAATCGTCTCGCGTTTTCGCGATCTCGCCTTTCGCTTTTGAAATATTCGGATTAGTTTTGCTCATGCATCATGTGCATGTCGGCGTGTTTGCAAAATGCGAGATTGAATATGATAGAATTTCGCATTTTCGTCTCCAAAGCTCGAAAACGCGAGGTTGCCACATGTCCCTAATAGGACACGTAAACATTGTCTTAGGAGACGATTCTCATGTGCTGCAAAAACATTTTTACGTTTTTATTAAGAAATAGAACACATGTGGACAAACATCTATATTTCTTGACAACAAAAACATAATTTGACAAAAAATGATACTCGTCTTAGGAGACGATTCTAATGTGCTGCCAATGCACGTTTATTGAGCAAAAAAAAAACATATTTCGGTACGTGTTATTGGTTAGGCTACTGCATCGCATCGTCGACCTATACACAAGATCGTGAAAACGCGAGACCAAATCGCGAGGCGAAAACGTGAGATTCTATTGTATTCATTCTCGCGTTTTTGGCTATCTCGCGTTTTCGAGACCGCGATGTCGCGTTTTCGCCTCGGCCTTTTCACAATGTCGCCTTCCGCTTTTGGAAATACGTTTGTTCAAGCCATTATGCAGGCCCGTAGCCTGGGGGGGGGGGGTCGGAGCTGTCGGACGACCCCCCCCCCCCGCCCAGCTCGAGGTCCTAATTTTTCAGAAGAAAAAAAAAATCGGGTATGGTAAGGTCAGTTAGAAGCTCGGCTGTTGCGGAGAATGCAGGAAATTGCATTTCGAACCACCCACCTATATTTCAAATTTTCCGGTGGGGGGGGGGGGAATGCCGCGGACCCCCTAGATACCTCATGCCTTCGAAACGACCCCCCCCCCCCCCCTCCTCAAACAGGTCTGGCTACGGGCCTGTAATATGTGTGTAGAATGCATGCGTGTTGAAATTGAGTTTTGCGCATACAATTCGAACTAGCATGCTTTATTTGCATGTACGTACGTAGAACGCAAAATCCAAAACGCATGCTGTCTACACATGCATGGGCAAATCGTATTTCCAAAAGCGGAAGGCGAGATCGAGATCGCAAAAACGCGAGATTGTAACAAAAAAGAAATATGGCCGTACCCACCCATCCCCAATTAGCACATTTGCGACATATCATTTTCGGTCTAGCTGCACACCTGATGGTGTTTACAATCATCAGTCGCTAATCCAGTTTCACGTGCAAAGTGTGACTGACCTTTAGAATTCTGTGGAAACAAACATACCAAAACCACGCTATGTAGTCGCTCACGTCATCGCATAGCAGATGAATTGATAATTACGCATTAGCTTGTGGAATTTCACATTTGTTTGATTTTTTGATAAAACCAAAATTTAGCAGCACATGAGAATCGTTTCCTAAGACGATTCTCAAATGTTGTCAAAATATGTTTTTGTAAAGAAATATCAATGTATTCGGGTTTTCTTTTCACATTTGTCCGATGTCTTAATAAAACATGTTTTGGCAACACATGAGAATTGTCTCCTTAGACGATTCTAATATTTTGTAAAAAGAATTGTCACATTTGTTTGATTTCTTAGACCGTACAAACAATTGACAAATTCAGAAATCCACAACTTAATTTGTGTTTCTCGAGTCGGGTTTCATATGATGGCGAGGAAATACGATCGATTACACACCGTGAAAATCTTGTTGGAACGTAAATGTCAATTGTCACGTAGGCCATTTCAGTTTACAGCGCGTTACGTCAGCTGTTATTCTAAGTACGTATGGTCGCTCGTTAGGAGCATTTCTTTCCTTCGTTTATAAGGTATGGGTTGTGACCTAGGGCTTAGAACACCGACTTCCAATCTGGAGGTTGTGGGTTCAAACATCGCCTTGGGAATCAAACATACCTTCATAGTATGTCCATCCCATTCAATTTCACTTTTTTTCGTTTATATGCCGCGTAGAAACGATAATTTAAATTAAGAACCTTAAATTCCATTTCCACCCCGTGAAGGAACATACATTTATTTCTCTAAAGTTAGGTCTCTTGGCCTGTCGACGCAGTGAGACGAAACGTTAACATACATAAAATAAATCAATAACCATCGATCGCCGCAGAATATTTTCGCTAATTCGCTAATTACTTTCAAATTCGATTAAATTAATATAATCCGAGTCGCTGTAGATTGCTATATCACTTTATTGCGATACACAGGTACTGTGTAACACAGTAGCTGCGAACCGCAGGTTATCGATCGATAAAGTGGTCAGTTTTGGGATTAAGTTTATGACAGTCCGGTTCCAAAAAACGGGCTTGTGGCGGGACGTTGTAACAGAAAATAGTGACTTGCCTGGGACTAAATTCCAGCATAGAGGCACTTGCCCGAGATTAAAACCGACTTGTCCCGGGCGTCGGGCGTGCCAATTTGTACAGCCCTGGTTGGGGTAAATGTCTTATAACATCCGTTTCCTTTCAAGGAACTCCTTGATATTTCATACTTGCATGCATCTGATGATACCCTATGGTGCTATAGTAAATCCATGACCCACCGCCCACCCCTTACCCCAAGGTCAAGGTCACAAACTTAGTACATTCATAAACTTAACGTTGGGGGTAAATGTTTTATAACGTCCGTTTCCTTTCATGGAATGCCTTGATATTTCATACATGCATTCCTCAGATGACCCTCTATCATGCTGTAGCAAATACACAACACACCCTTACCCCAAGGTCAAGGTCACAAACGTAGCATGTTCATAAACTTAACATTGGGGTAAATGTTGTGTAACTTTTGTTTCTTTACAGGGAACACTTTGATATTTCATACATGCATTCATCTGATGATACTCTATCGTGCTATAGCAAATCCATGAACCACCGCCCACCCCTTATTCCAGGGTCAAGGTCAGAAACTTAGCACATTCATAAACTTAACGTTGGGGTAAATGTCTCATAACATCTGTTTTCTTTCATGGAACGCCTTGATATTTGATACATGCATTCCTCAGATGACGCTCTATCATGCTGTAGCAAATCCACAACTCACCACCCAACCCTTACCCCAAGGTAAAGGTCACAAACTTGGCATGTTCATAAACTTAACGTTGGGGTAAATGCATTCATCTGATGATCCTCTATTGTGCTACAGCAAATCTATGACCCCCCCACCCCCACCCCTTTCCCCAAGATCAACATCATAACCTTAACGTTGGAGTAAATGTCTTCTGTTTCTTTACAGGGAACGCCTTGATATTTCATACATGCTTTCATCTGATGATTCTCTATTGTGTTACAGCAAATCCATGACCCACCCACCCCTTTCCCCAAGGTCAAGGTCACAAACTTAGCACATTCATACATGCATTCCTCATGTGAATAGCTATCATGCTGTAGAAAATCACCAACTTAGTGCGTTCATAAAATTAACGTTGGGTTAAATTTTGTATAACAAGTGTTTTCAAGGAGCGCATTGATATTTCATACATGCATTCATCTTAATATGCTATATCATGCTATAGCAAATCCACGACCCACCTTCCACCACTGACCCCAATGTCAAGGTCCACCGCACACCCCTTTTGTCTCGCCTGCTTTAGCAGAGGCGGACTATAGTCGGCGTTTTTTCCGCGTCCGCGTCGTCGTCGTCCGCTTTTTTTGTAAGTCAAATGGTTAAAGTTATTGTTTTTTCACAATATCTCTTTAACCCCTTGCCAGACATTGATAATATTTCACATCAATGTTTATCTAGGGATGATGCTTCATTACGCACACCCCCACATCCAAATTCTGAAGGTCAAGGTCATTTATTTCCTTGTAATGTTCACCGGTTTTGTAACAGAAATGCGTTAAAGTTATTGTTTTTTCACAATATCTCTTAACCCCTTGCCAGACATTGATAATATTTCACATCAATGTTTGTCTAGGGATGATGCTTCATTTCGCACACCCCCACATCCAAATTCTCAAGGTCAAGGTCATTTATTTACTTGTAATGTTCACCGGTTTTGTAGGTTTTGTAACAGAAATGCGTTAAAAGTTATTGTTTTTTCACAATATCTCTTTAACCCCTTGCCAGACATTGATAATATTTCATGTCAATGTTTATCTAGGGATGATGCTTCATTACGCACACCCCCACATCCAAAGTCTGAAGGTCAAGGTCATTTATTTACTTGTAATGTTCACCGGTTTTGTAACAGAAATGCGTTAAAGTTATTGTTTTTTCACAATATCTCTTTAACCCCTTGCCAGACTTTGATAATATTTCACATCAATGTTTGTCTAGCCCCGTGCAGGCACTGGGGCGGGATCAACTGATCCTGAGAATAGTGCTGCAGTAGTCATTGCTTGTAAAAGGCGACTAAACTGGCTTAACGATTGGGTTCATACTTTCCGGAACCCACTATACCGTATTTGGCCCTCATGTACATTTTTGGCTTTCTTGTATGTGAGAGTTGAGTCAGGCTATGCCCCATATATAAAAGTAAGATTAGCGCTAATCCTATTACTTTTAGGGGATGGGATAAATGATGCTGGTGTGGCGAGGGCCTGGCACCAGATCAGGTTGTTCTAATTTCAGGACTGAATATATATTTTGATTGTAAATATTGAGTTCTGAAGTTGGGATTTACCCCCCTCGGACAGGTGGATACGGGACATGACCCCGTTGACCCGTCTGCGTGTAGACTCCCTGAGGCTTGTACCTCTATGTCAGAAAAGCGGACGTTAAACCCTATTCACTCACTCACTCACTCGATGTTTGTCTAGGGATGATGCTTCATTACGCACACCCCCACATCCAAAGTCTGAAGGTCAAGGTCATTTATTTACTTTTAATGTTCACCGGTTTTGTAACAGAAATGCGTTAAAGTTATTGTTTTTTCACAATAACTCTTTAACCCCTTGCCAGACTTTGATAATATTTCACATTAATGTTTGTCTAGGGATGATGCTTCATTATGCATACCCCAACATCCAAATTTTGAAGGTCAAGGTCATTTATTTGCTTGTAATGTTCACCGGATTTGTAACAGAAATGCGTTAAAGTTATTGTTTTTTCACAATATCTCTTTAACCCCTTTCCAGACATTGATAATATTTCACATCAATGTTTGTCTACGGATGATGCTTCATTATGCACACCCCCACATCCAAATTCTGAAAGTCAAGGTAATTTATTTACTTGTAATGTTCACTGTCAAATGCCTCGGCAGGCGCGACACCGCTTCCGTGACGGAATTCTTGTTTATACAACTGTGCCAAGTTTGAGTGAAGGCTGCCAACAGGCGAGCTTCGTTGTCTTCTGACAACTCTTGTTATCTTTGACTCTTTTGCTAAAGTAGTAATGTTATTACTGATCCTACTGCTTTTGGGAGGGGGCCAAGTGATTCTGGTGTGGCGAGGACCTGGCATCAGATCAAGATTATTCTGACTTCAGGTCTGAATATATAGTTTTTTTATTGTAAATATTCAGTTCTGATTTTGGGATTTTCCCCCCATTTGTACAGGTATTCTATGGGATTTAGTACTAAACCCATTCACTAGGCCTTATATGACCGTAGCTGTTGATAGGCTGTTAAACCCCAACAAACAAACAAAACAATTGCAATACTAAGGTACTAAATCTTGAACAAACAAATTGGTATCTCAATAACTTTGTACATGTATCTGTCAATAACATAGAACTAGATTAATATACATGTATATCCTGTACCTTTCTCCAATATATATCCATGTACCTTTCTCCAATAACACCACAGGTGGTAGACACGGAAAAAAATGCCCATAATTGGCTTTTTAGCTCACCTGAGCGAAGCTCATGTGAGCTATTGTTACCGCAATGTGTCCGTCCGTCCGTCGTCCGTCCGTGAACATTTTCAAACGTCTTCTCCTCGGTAACCATTGGGCCTATAGTCACCAAACTTCATGGTCATGGTCCTTAGGTAGGGGACTACAAAATTGTTAAAATGACGTCATTATGTAATCCAAGATGGCCGCCGTCTAAAAATAGCACAAATTCTTCAAAAATCTTCTCAAGAACCGCCAGCCGGATTTCGACAAAACTTGGTAGGAATGATCGATGTGCAATGCTCTTTCAAAGTTGTTAAAATGGTGACCCTGAGGTCAAAAATGGGCATGGCCCGTGGGGTCAAATTGGGGTCAAATTTTATTTTTGACCGAATATGCTCATGTCATATATCAAATTGAAGGTATGGATGAGGTGATTGCTCTGGTGCAATATTTGTCGGAATCGTATGATTATGTCATCCATGATGGCCACCAAAAGGTCCATTTATTCAAGATTTTGAACTTCTTTTTCTCAGGAACCACATGGCCGATGCTGGCCAAACTTCATAGGAAGTTAAGATCCTTGGGTGAAGCATTTTCAGATTTGGTCAAATGAGAGTCATCACTTAATCCAAGATGACCGCCATCTAAAAATAGCACAATTTTTAGCTCACCTGAGCGAAGCTCATGTGAGCTATTGTTACCGCAATGTGTCCGTCGTCCGTCGTCGTCCGTGAACATTTTCAAACGTCTTCTCCTCGGTAACCATTGGGCCTATGGTCACCAAACTTCATGGTCATGGTCCTTAGGTAGGGGGATTACAAAATTGTTAAAATGACGTCATTACGTAATCCAAGATGGCCGCCGTCTAAAAATAGCACAAACTCTTAAAAAATCTTCTTCTCAAGAACCGCCAACCGGATTTCGACAAAACTTGGTAGGAATGATCGATGTACATTGCTCTTTCAAAGTTGTTAAAATGGTGACCCTGGGGTTAAAAATGGGCGTGGCCCGTGGTGTCAAATTGGTGTCAAATTTTATTTTTGACTGAATATGGTCATTTCATATATCAAATTGAAGGTATCAATGAGGCGATCACTCTGGTGCATTTTTTGTCGAAATCGGATTGTTATGTCATCCAAGATGGCCGCCGAAAGGTCAAAAGGTCGTTCTTTTATTAGAGATTTCAAAATTCTTCTTCACATGAACCGCTTGGCCCATGGTAGCCAAACTTAAAAGTTATGGTCTATGGGTGAAGCCTTTTCAGATTTGTTAAAATGGAGGTCATCGCTAATCCAAGATGGCCGCCGTCTAAAAATAGCATAAATTCTTAAAAAATCTTCTTCTCCTGAACCGCTTGCCGGATTTCGACGAAACTTGGTAGGCATGATCGATGTACATTGCTCTTTCAAAGTTGTTAAAATAGTGACCCCGGGGTCAAAAATGGGCATGGCCCATGGGGTCAAATTGGGGTGAAATTTTATTTTTGACCGAATATGGTCATGTCATATATCAAATTGAAGGTATCAATGAGGCGAACACTCTGGTGCATTTTCTGTCGAAATCGGATTGTTATGTCATCCAAGATGGCCGCCGAAAGGTCAAAAGGTCGTTCTTTTATTAGAGATTTCAAAATTCTTCTTCACATGAACCGCTTGGCCCATGGTAGCCAAACTTAAAAGTTATGGCCTATGGGTGAAGCCTTTTCAGATTTGTTAAAATAGAGGTCATCGCTAATCCAAGATGGCCGCCGTCTAAAAATAGCATAAATTCTTAAAAATCTTCTCATGAACCGCTTGCCGGATTTCGACGAAACTTGGTAGGAATGATCGATGCACATTGCTCTTTCAAAGTTGTTAAAATGGTGACCCCGGGGTCAAAAATGGGCGTGGCCCGTGTGGTCAAATTGGGGTCAAATTTTATTTTTGACCGAATATGGTCATGTCATATATCAAATTGAAGGTATCAATGAGGCGATCACTTTGGTGCATTTCCTGTCGAAATCGGATTGTTATGTCATCCAAGATGGCCGCCGAAAGGTCAAAAGGTCGTTCTTTTATTAGAGATTTCAAAATTCTTCTTCACATGAACCGCTTGGCCCATGGTAGCCAAACTTAAAAGTTATGGTCCATGGGTGAAGCCTTTTCAGATTTGTTAAAATGGAGGTCATCGCTAATCCAAGATGGCCGCTGTCCAAAAATAGCATAAATTCTTAAAAAATCTTCTTCTCATGAACCGCTAGCCGTATTTCGACGAAACTTGGTAGGAATGATCGATGTACATTGCTCTTTGAAAGTTGTTAAAATGGTGACCCCGGGGTCAAAAATGGGCGTGGCCCATGGGGTCAAATTGGGGTCAAATTTTATTTTTGACTGAATATGGTCATGTCATATATTAAATTGAAGGTATTAATGAGGCGATCACTCTGGTGCAATATTTGTCGGAATCGGATGATTATGTCATCCATGATAGCCACCAAAAGGTCCATTTATTCAAGATTTTTAACGTCTTTTTCTCAGGAACCACATGGCCGATGCTGGGTGAAGCATTTTCAGATTTTGTAAAATGAGAGTCATCGCTTAATCCAAGATGACCGCCATCTAAAGATAACACAATTTTTTTAAAACACATGAACTCAATGTCACATTCTCCTCTGGTGTTCATGGAGTCAGGTGAGCAAATTAGGGCCATCATGGCCCTCTTGTTTTAAAACACATGAACTCAATGTCACATTCTCCTCTAGTGTTCATGGAGTCAGGTGAGCGTATTAGGGCCATCATGGTCCTCTTGTTTTTGTGTCCCAGGTCTGAGTCTTCCACCTGTGAATAACCCATGCAGTTTGTACACATTGTTTATACTAACATCA
>CM055279.1:46585494-46658997 GCA_029237695.1 Conchocele bisecta | reverse complement strand
TGATGTTAGTACTAAATCCCATAGAATACCTGTACAAATGGGGGGAAAATCCCAAAATCAGAACTGAATATTTACAATAAAAAAACTATATATTCAGACCTGAAGTCAGAATAATCTTGATCTGATGCCAGGTCCTCGCCACACCAGAATCACTTGGCCCCCCTCCCAAAAGCAGTAGGATCAGTAATAATATTACTACTTTTATAATGGGCAATAACCCAATTCAACTCCCAGGTAGCAAAAGAGCCAAAGATAACAAGAGTTGTCAGAAGACAACGAAGCTCGCCTGTTGGCAGCCTTCACTCAAACTTGGCACAGTTGTATAAAAAGCATGAATATTATATAACTTGACCTTGGGTTAAGGGGTGTGCGGTGGACCTTGACATTGGGGTCAGTGGTGGAAGGTGGGTCGTGGATTTGCTATAGCATGATATAGCATATTAAGACGAATGCATGTATGAAATATCAATGCGCTACTTGAAAACACAAGTTATACAAAATTTAACCCAACGTTAAGTTTATGAACGCACTAAGTTGGTGATTTTCTACAGCATGATAGCTATTCACATGAGGAATGCATGTATGAATGTACTAAGTTTGTGACCTTGACCTTGGGGAAAGGGGTGGGTGGGTCATGGATTTGCTGTAACACAATAGAGAATCATCAGATGAATGCATGTATGAAATATCAAGGCGTTCCCTGTAAAGAAACAGAAGTTATAAAAAGACATTTACTCCAACGTTAAGGTTATGATGTTGATCTTGGGGAAAGGGGTGGGGGTGGGTCATAGATTTGCTGTAGCACAATAGAGGATCATCAGATGAATGCATTTACCCCACCGTTAAGTTTATGAACATGCCAAGTTTGTGACCTTTACCTTGGGGTAAGGGTTGGGTGGTGGGTTGTGGATTTGCTACAGCATGATAGAGGGTCATCTGAGGAATGCATGTATCAAATATCAAGGAGTTCCATGAAAGAAAACAGATGTTATAAGACATTTACCCCAACGTTAAGTATGAATGTGCTAAGTTTGTGACCTTGACCCTGGAATAAGGGGTGGGCGGTGGTTCATGGATTTGCTATAGCACGATAGAGTATCATCAGATGAATGCATGTATGAAATATCAAGGCGTTCCATGAAAGGAAACAGATGTTACAAGACATTTACCCCAACGTTAAGTTTATGAATGTGCTAAGTTTGTAACCTTGACCTTTGGGAAAGGGGTGGGGGGTGGCTCATGGATTTGCTATAGCACGATAGAGTGTCATCGGATGAATGCATGTATGAAATACCAAGGCGTTCCCTGTAAAGAAATAGAAGTTATGAAAAGACATTTACTCCAACGTTAAGTTTATGGTGTTGATCTTGGGGAAAGGGGTGGGGTGGGTCATGGATTTGCTGTAGACAATAGAGGATCCATCAGATGAATGCATGTATGAAATATCAAAGCGTTCCCTGTAAAGAAACAAAAGTTACACAACATTTACCCCAATGTTAAGTTTATGAACATGCTACGTTTGTGACCTTGACCTCGGGGTAAGGATCGGTTGTGGATTTGCTACAGCATGATAGAGGGTCATCTGAGGAATGCATGTATGAAATATCAAGGCATTCCATGAAAGGGAACAGACGTTATAAAACATTTACCCCAACGTTAAGTTTATGAATGTACTAAGTTTGTGACCTTGACCTTGGGGTAAGGGGTGGGCGGTGGGTCATGGATTTGCTATAGCACGATAGAGTGTCATCGGATGAATGCATGTATGAAATACCAAGGCGTTCCCTGTAAAGAAATAGAAGTTATGAAAAGACATTTACTCCAACGTTAAGTTTATGGTGTTGATCTTGGGGAAAGGGGTGGGGTGGGTCATGGATTTGCTGTAGCACAATAGAGGATCCATCAGATGAATGCATGTATGAAATATCAAAGCGTTCCCTGTAAAGAAACAAAAGTTACACAACATTTACCCCAATGTTAAGTTTATGAACATGCTACGTTTGTGACCTTGACCTCGGGGTAAGGGTCGGTTGTGGATTTGCTACAGCATGATAGAGGGTCATCTGAGGAATGCATGTATGAAATATCAAGGCATTCCATGAAAGGAAACAGATGTTATAAGACATTTACCCCAACGTTAAGTTGACCTTGGGGTAAGGGGTGGGTCACGGATTTGCTATAGTACGATAGAGTATCATCAGATGAATGCATGTATGAAATATGAAGGCGTTCCCTGTAAAGAAACAGAAGTTACGCAACATTTGCCCCAACGTTAAGTTTATGAACATGCTAAGTTTGTGACCTTGACCTTGGGGTAAGGGATGGGTGGTGGGTCATGGATTTGCTATAGTATGATAGAGTATCATCAGACGAATGCATGTATGAAATATCAAGGCGTTCCATGAAAGGAAACAGATGTTATAAGACATTTACCCCAACGTTAAGTTTATGAATGTGCTAAGTTTATGACCTTGACCTTGGGGTAAGGGCTGGGTGGTGGGTCATGAATTTGCTACAGCATGATAGAAGGTCATCTGAGGAATGCATGTATGAAATAACAAGGTGTTCCATGAAAGGAAACAGAAATTATAAGACATTTACCCCAACGTTAAGTTTGTGGACGACGACGCCGGGGGTATGCCATAAGCTCTTCTGCACTTCGTGCAGGCGAGCTAAAAACCAGGCAAATCGTGATTCCGATAAGGAGGAACCTCAACCGTTAATTTACGCCGTCGTATTCGCCCGACCAACCACCCACTGGGTAATGCGATTGACATTTTACCATCATGATATTACTATTGCCAGGGTTACTACTGCGATAGCCGATAGTATCTATACATTGTTACCGTCATAAGTATCACAGGTTTCGCTGTGAGAGAAAAGACATAACCAACTCCTTACAATAATACACAGTGAAGAGAACACCCATAATTGTGTGCATGTTTTCTTGAAAACCACAAGCTACCATGCAAAAGTTTAATTTTTATTACAGTCAAAATGAAGTTATTTGAAAACTTGGAAGAGGGTCTTGACTAATCTACAATGTTAATGTGATTGAACACATAAATAGGATATTCCATCGCACATGTTTGTATAGCGGAAATAATACACCAGTGTCCGTCAGCGTCCGTGCAAGCAACTCGTTTGTTAGGCTCGAAGCCGGCGCACACTTGTGTATTTTTTCCAGCTATTCAAAATGTACGATGGAATATCCTCTATAATATCGAGGATATTCCATCGTACATTTAGAATAGTGGGAAATAATTCCTCGTATGCCACAGAAGTACATATTACGACACTCATTTGAACTGAATCAGCCAGTTCAACTGAGAGTCAAAGCATATACTTTCATAGATAAGTTATTAAAACAAGTACAAATCTATAGTTTCAGAACACATGTATTTTAGAGTCTGACTTGCAATGAACATACATACATACAGAGCTCCATATAAGGTGCGTAATTTGATCAACTTTGGGGGGAATTTTGTTATTTCTTCACCAAAAATGGCAAGTTGGGAGTGCTTTAGAATCGTCTCATTGAGACGATTCTAAAGAACTCCCAACTTGCCATTTTTGGTGAAGAACTAAGAAAAATACCTCGAATATTTGGTCAAATTACGCACCTTAACTGGAGCTGTGCATACATACAGGTCGTACATGTTCATTATTGAACATTGAATAGGAAACGGAAACAGAGAGCAGAGCTCCAGTTAAGGTGCGTAATTTGGAGGTAAATTTCTTATTTCTCCCTCAAAAATGGCAAGTTGGGAGTGCTTTAGAATCGTCTCAATGAGACGATTCTAAAGCACTCCCAACTTGTCATTTTTGATGAAGAAATAACAAAACTTCGCCCCAAGTTGGTAAAATTTCGCCCCAAGTTGGTAAAATTACGCACCTGAACTGGAGCTCAGAGCACTTCATAGAATGTACAACACTACTTTCAATATCAAACATTTTTAACTGATCTATAGAACTTGGCATTGGTAACAATCAATTATGTCAATTAATACATTCATACAGCAGTAGTGATCAGGATTTTACAGAGCCCCGCAGGGGACATGGATTTTTTTTTATTAATTCGTTCCCACCAAATAAACAATTTGTTCAAATTGATATTTCCTGGAAACAAATTAATAAAAAATATAATTCTCTGTCCCCTGCGGGGCTCCGTAGGATCTACACGGGTCTAAAGTGTCATAGATTTTTCTCTCTGTTGACCAAATTGCCACTTGTTTATACATGAGGAGACATGCAATATACCATTAAGAGATGGTCATTGTTAAGTATACCAGATGCATATATAAGTAACAATATCGTGTATTACTCACGTCCTTCAATGCATTCTGGATGTTTTGACGAGCCTCTGCGATTTCGGATTTCAGAGAACTGGGAGGCGGTTTACTTTGCGATTTGGTTGTTGCTTTACATTCTGATTCGGTCTACAATGGCGATTGTACAAAACAAGTGTGGATTGAGGTACAACAGATGTCAAGCTTGGCTGTGAATTGAATACACATTTTGATTTGATGGGACGATTATTATTGATGGTTATTAATTTTTATTATACTGAATTTATTACATTATCACAGCCATTTTGGCAGTGATAATGTAATAAATTCAGTATAGTAATTCTGCACACTTTTAATCATCAAATATATGCAGTGGTTAGTTCTATATGAAATAAATGCATCTTGGGAAAAATAAATGATTACTCCCTCAAAGTATACTTTGCTAGACAAGTATACTTGTCAATTTTGATGAAATCGGCTACAGAGCCGGGCCTGATAAACTTGATATCAAACGACACAAGCGTGTAGGTAGCAGTTTATGCTACAATGTGGGCAAACATAATTATATCTGTGGCTGTGGTTGGAGAAATGGGGCTTATGGGATTTATGACCAGTCTTGATCAAACAGCACACTCATGTAGCCTATTAACACTATATGTTGCTTGTCAGAAGCATGACACGTGTTTAAGTGATGGAATGGCGAACAGTGCAGATCCTGATCAGACTGTGCGGATGCACAGGCTGATCTGGATCTACACTGGTCGAAAAACCCATACGCCCAATTTCTCACAGCCACATATATAAGGTGGTTTTCGCAGAAAAGAACAGGAGCATGTTTAAAAACATTACGTCATTACACTGACATCATACTTGTGACGCCGTTCAACCTTTAGGCTAAGTGAATTCAAAATCAAGATGAACACATTTCACACAGTGCAGAAGACAAGGCTGAAAATAAACTTTTAATTTTAATTTGCAAAACCATAAATTATTCTACTGTACATTGAATCTAAAATTAAACTACAGACAAACTAGACGTCTAAATAGCAATGTTGTAAAACCACAGAGCTGCGAATATGTTTGTTTGTTTGTTTATTAGTGTTTAACGGCCTATCAACAGCTAAGGTCATGTAAGGCCGGGCAAACGGGATCGATCCCATTTTAACCTGCTGCATTGGGGGGAAAATCCCAAAATCAGAACGGAATATTTACATCGAGAACAAATATATTCAACCCTGAAATTAGAATAACCTGACCTGGTGCCAGGTCCATACCACAACAAAGTCAATTGGCCCCTTCCCCTAAAATATGATTACGAATATCGTAATACTCACATAAGGGGTATAACCAGATACATACAAAATGCCAAAGACGTATGTGAGGGCCAAACCAGGTCTCCAGTCGGGATTCCGTTAAGGATGAACCCCGATCGTTAAATTACCCATCGCATGCTCCCACCTGCCACCCACAGCTGCGAATATGAATGTTATCAAATATGTGGCTGTGACTGGAGAAATGGGGCCTATGTGGTTTGTAACCAGTGTAGCTCCGGATCTAACACCACACTCCTGTAGCCTGATAATGCTCTATATTGCGTGTTAGAGGCATGGTGAGTGCTACAATGATTGATCGGCGAACAGTGCTGATCCTAATCAGACTGTGCCGCCACATCGGTTGATCTGGATCATTTCTCCAGTCACAGTGAATTTTACCGATTTATTGTATGTACACCAGTGCAAAGATACTTTTGCCAACTGCATCAACAATGAAATATGTACCAGTTCGTGTTAAAGGTTGCCCGGAACAATGTGCCACCAAAACCATATGGCCCAATGTACAAACTTTTCTGAGCAAACAAAATAAATTCCAAGACTGAATTTCAAAAATCTGTGATAGTGTTTTTTTAACTTTTGTAAATGTTGTACAGGGCTCCAGATAAGGAATTAGTAATTGAGTATTGTCACTCCATCATTTCTGAAGCAATTGGGTATTTCAAAATTTTAATTGGGTAAAATAAAATCATACTACTGTTTACAGATCAACAGACAGCAATTATTGAATAGTTTGCTTCAAAATGAAAACATATCTTGGCATTTCATTAGAATACCAAGATGTGTTTTCATGGAAAATAGAAAAATATGCTATATTTCAGGTCTGTTTATTGTTTTCTGCAGCTTGATAAAGGTGCCACATTTCTATTCCTTTTTGATACTCGCTACTTCAGATTTCAATTAGGTTTTTGGCAATTTTAATTGGGTATTTAAGCAAATACGCAGCTTATCTGGAGCCCTATTGAAACTTTTATCAACCTACAACATTAATGACAACTTTTGGTACCGAATCAATTTGGCAAAATATGGAGATAGAAAAGTATCATACGCTGGGACATATTATTATTATACATTGTATTAGATTCAGCAAGCAGCAACAATGATACATTGTAAAACTTGAAGCACAAAGCATAATATGTATATAATTGTGATGTGAAATGGGTTCATTAACCTAATACAACCGGTTGTCATTATTTATTATATTTAAAGAAGCGACTCGTAAGTCAACATATGGCTGGGTGATGAACAGCATATCATATACATGTATGCCTTAAGATAACATCTGTTATGTAAATGAATATATATGTATGCTTGTTCACATGTGTCACTATAATAATTCCAGCACAAAAATATTTACACAATTCCCTAACATTTGATTGGCCCGTAGCAAATCTCTGTCCAAAATTTATATCCCAGTAAACTCCCACGCCGAACTCCTTTCCGTAACCGTGAGTCGCAGTTAAAATAATTTTTAAGAAAACGGAAAATAAACACATTTTCTTGATGAATTTATTTCAAATGCTGGAATTATAAGGAATGAATGGCCTTTTTGTTGAATTTATCGGGATATAAACTTGGAAAAGTCGCGGGAATAACTGGACGAGGCCTTCCGGCCTTCGTCCAGTATTCCCGCGACTTTTCCAAGTTTATACCCCGATATATTCCACAAAAAGGCCATTCATTCATATATGTTATGTAAATGAATATATATGTATGCTTGTTCACATGTGTCACTATGATAAATGATTAAAATGAATGCTACTACATGTACTACTGTATTAAACAAGCTTACAGACTTCATAAGAACTGAGACTAAGACTAATTAAATACCGGTAAGTGTATAATTGTGCCACTATTCCACCAGTGTCCGTTATACAGATCTACTCATTTAGTAATATTTATTTTACTGATAGTGACTCACGGCCCTTTTTATATGCAAATGAGGCACGGTATATTTTAATTATTTATACTAATTAAATGTGTCACCTGAACAAATATTTTCGACAGATTATAAAGTATGATCATCACATATCAAACAAGAGTTGTCAGAGGACAACGAAGCGTGCCCGGTGGCAGCAAAGGAACCGAAGGCACATTTGAAAACACAACGTGCTGGATAAGGGAAACAAAATTAATGAGCCATTTACCAGAGCGTGTTAAGGTTTCGAGGGTACAAAGTATTTGACCTTGACCTTGGGCTTAGCAGAGGTAGAGGACCCTTGGAGCAATGTGTGTGTGAAATATGAAGCAAATCCAAGCAAGGAAACAGAAAATATAGGCCATTATAATTTTTGAAGACAGATGGACAGAAAGACGGACGCCTAGGGTATGCCATTTATAAGCACTTCTTCCTTCGGAAGGCGCTTAGAAGGGGCGGCACGGACGTGGATTTGCCACAGCGCAGTAGAGGACCCTTGGAGCAATGTGTGTGTGAAATATGAAGCAAATCCAAGCAAGGAAACAGAAAATATAGGCCATTATAATTTTTGAAGACAGACGGATGGACGTTCCTACAAATGGATACTTATAAATGTGGCTAACCATAACCTTTTCCTTTGTTCATCCCTATTGTTCTGTAGCCACATAAACCCATTTTTAGCCACATAAAATCACGGAACAATAGAATATTAAATAACCTATTGTTCTCCTAGCCAATTATGTATCCATTTGTAAGCTCGGACGGACAGACAGACGGACGCCTACGACGCCGAGGGTATGCCATAAGCACTTCTTCCTTCAGAATGCGCGCTAAAAATAAATACAGAGACTAAATAGTAGTGTCTGTTAACATTTTAGGGAAACACAGTTATCGCCCGTGATATCAGTGTGGAAATTTACATCAAAAGTATTACATGTAGCTTTCGATAAATCCAAATAAGTAGTAGTACACGTTTGTTTTCATACAGTCTAATAATATGATTAAACCAAATGTGGAGTTGTAACTGTTGCTGTTGCTTGTTGTACCTTTGTCTCCTCCTTTTGCGACGCACCTCCTACACCGGCAGTGAGCACCTGCTGGTAGTAAGCCTCTGCAGACTCATACTTGCCCTGCTGCAACCAGGTGGCATCAAACAACAGTGGGTGCGCCATCTGAAAATGCATTGGTTTTGATGCTAACAAGAAAAACAGTTGGGTCGTTTCTCACAGTATCAGAAGCCTGTTTCACTGAATTTTGTACGATACAAGAATTCCGCCACGGAAGCGGTGTCGCGCCTACCGAGGCATTTGACAGTAACATGATCATGGGCTAAAGTAAGCATCACCAAAACGTTAGAAAAGCACAGTTTACTCAGGGTTGTTTCTGGTTTCATGTTGGGGACTGGGGTGGGAAACTATAATGGATCACTTTGGGTAGCGTAGATAATCTCAGCTCTATGGATGTACTTTTACCATTTCATCTGTCCTTTATATTTTCTGTATCCGATAGAGAATATGATAGAGAATATCGGATACAGAAAATATGAAAGACAGATTAAATAGTAAAAGTCTTCCGTGGAGCTGAGATTATCTAAGCTACTGTATAGGTGATGGTGCAAGTTGAAGGACCAATCCATTTTCATCTCTCCTGAACTAGAAAATGGGTTCATAGAACACGGATGCCCCACATACATGTACCTCTTTGATAATATTCAACGAGGCAAAATTCCAAGTCCAAAAGGGGAGATAATCCATGACCCGGGGGTCGAACCAAAAATCGAAATAAACTTTGAACATCTGCTCATCATAAGGAAGCTACATACCAAGTTTTAGATGTGTAGCTAATAGGGTTTAAAAGTTTTACGACTTACAAGCCAAAATTGGAAAATTGTAACCAAATTAATGACCAAATCGTAATTTCCGCTGATTTATTACATGATGTTTTATTGAATGAATGGAATACATTGCAAACCAAGACTAGGCGACGCGAATCTGAAAACTTATTTTTGCCTAAACTGGCCGCTAATGCAATACACCAGGATTTATCAGATAGCATCACGGTAAGCCACGTCACATACATGAATGACGTCAACAATAGCGTGTATTAATCTTTGTTGTAACTGTGCCCGCGGCATGGCAGACACTCTCAAAATTGATGAGGGCGGCATCTGTTTGAAGTCTGCAACCTGACAGACAGGTTGCGTAGTCAATTCATGCCTGGATATTTTTTAATGGACAACTATTTTTAGATTTTCATATCATACATGGGATTACCGTAGATCTATGCATATTCGAATAATTATATGACACAGTCGACGTATAGGAAAGAACCTGTATGCAATTCCTGTAGAATTTTCAAAAACTGATAAAGTATCAAATTTACATATTTTTAAATTAAATAACTTCAAACTTGTGGGTTATTTCAATATACATGTAAATAGTATTTGTGAAATATTTTATGCTTTTATTGTTTATAGAAATAAAAAAAAATAAAATGTTATTGACAAAATTCATGAATATATCAAGAGAAAAAAAACATGTTTGAAATAAATTGTATTGAAATCAACAATATAATGCTGGTGTATGTTTGTAAATGTAAACTAGGGTTCAATCCAAGTGTTTATACAGTCAGATGCTGTATAATTATGTTCAGTTTTAAAAAATGCCAATATACAAATAGCAGCCATCACGACCCAACTTTTTGGTCGGTGATGTTCTCGATTACTGTCTGTTTCACGAAACCTGCCCAAATTTTACGCTATATAAACAATGCAAAAACAATTTTATTTTTCGATAATATTAATTTAAGAATGGGTTTTCTTTTTATTTTGTGAAATTTCGTCCAATATAGATATTATTACAAAAAAACAACAACAAATTTCGCCATGTTAATATGATGAATTTTTTATATTTTATTTGCCCCTTCCCAGCTCCTGCACATCCATTTCTCCTATGTTTAATTCCCAGACAAATCAAAGATGAACGACATCACTTCCGTTGGTTGAAAAGTTGGCGAGTGTCTGGCCTTATTATATTATAGAGATCCTAAGTTCAACTGGATAGCAATCATCACATCGGGTTTTATTTCATCCCATAAAGTGCCTATGGAAATAAAAAGAAGGCCCAATCTTAGATTTTGCTAAACTTTAATATTATCAAAAAAAATAAATTGTTTTTGCATTCTGAAGTATTTCTAAGGGGAAACCGGACTAACCGGGCGATCATGTCTCAACACCACAATGAACACTACACTCTTTATATAGCCGTAAAATTTGGGCAGGTTTCGTGAAACAGACAGTAGGTTATATACGAAAACGAACTATGTTATGGACGATAAGGGAGTGTTTCATAGTTACTTCCAGCAACTAATAAAACGACAGGCAACATATTTATTAATTAACCTACAAATAAACTAATGCCACTCATACAACACCATCAATACATTCTATTAATAGCACAAAGTAACATTCGAGCCAAGAATATCCTGGGGCGAAAAGTACATGGGCCGAAACATCAATGGTCCGAAACACACAGAAATTTCACAGAAAGCCGGATCGATTTTATTTGTTCGTTACAGTGATTCGTCGAATTATGGGGAATAATTGGAATGACGGTATATTAAAGACTTGATATAAGCAGTTTCGCAACAATAGGATTTACATTTGTGTGTAAATTTGATAAAAAAATCAACCTCTTCCAAAATTGCCAACTATAGCCACACGAGTTTCTCGGGAAAAGGAAGTCTAATAAGTTGGTGCACATGTATACACCGGACAACACATTTTATGTGACAATATATTTTCGTTCACTCGAAATTCAAATGTCAGTAATTATTATTATTATTATTATTAGTATTACGTCATGGTATGGTAATCTTATTTGGACTACACTGATCACACATATCATCTTAAAGGGACCGGTACATGCCCACTCAGTAAATTAGACATAATTTTATAGAGAATAGTAGGTTAGTGCCGTGAATGGGAAAAAATATCTGGCAATGCTCAGCAAACGGTATGGGCGAGGCCGTGCCGCGCCAGATATTTTTCCCATTCACGACACTAACCTACTATTCTATTTATCCCGTCAACATTACAAATAGCTTTCAAATTAAAAAGATAACCCCAGCCGCATCTCCAAATTGTATTGACAGGATATCAAAAATGTTTCACGGCACCGTGTTTCACGGCACTGTGTTGACAGGATAAAGTACTATATGGCTTTACTACCGATACCCTATAGCAAAGTAAACAATAAATGATAGAAGTCAGATAATGAAAAATAGAGAAGTTAAACATGATATAGAAACATGGCATGTTAGTCTAGCACAAACTTTTTTTATATATATCACCATTACCCCACGTATTGATTGGCATTATTATACATTTGTTATCAGTCGTAAATTTTCACAATGATATCGGGGGGGGGCGATAACCGTGTTTCCTTAACATGTTAACGGACATTACTATATTTATTATCTGTATTGATATTTTGATAATAATTTATAATCGGTCGAAAATATTATTTTTTCTGGTGACGCATTTAATTAGTATAAATAATTAAAAAATATCATGCCTCATTTGCATATGAAAATAACCTGATACCACCGCACGTCACTATCAGTAAAATAGTTATTACTAAACAGGGGCGGATCTGGAGGGTGTTCGGGTTGCATCCCCCCATCCCCCCCCCCCCCCCCCCCCCCCCCCCCCCCCCCCCCCCCCACCCCCCCCCCCCCCCCCCCCCCCCCATTCAGCCACGGAGTTGACATAGATCACAGTTTACTACAAGCTGCAGTCTGAATTTAAATGCCGTAACACACAGGAAAGTGCATTTCCGGACATCTAGATTTCAAAATCTTTACGGGGGTCATGCAACCGGACACCGGGCCCCTAGCATATTCATTCCCCTATGTGGAGCTCGAAAATAGGACACCCCCATCCCCCGTTCCCCAAATGCTGGATCAGCCCCTGCTAAATAATTATATCTGTATATTGGGCACTTGTAAATTTTAGAACTGGTGGAATGGTGATACAGTTATATATACACTTACGTAATTCCTATAAAGAACATGTTTTGCCTACTGAGTGGCCATGTACCTTTAACATCATATACTGTATTGTCATCGAGAAACGGACGTGCGGTTGGCATTGAAAACATTCCAAATGAAATATTGAAAATTGAATCACTACCACAGATACTGTATAAACTATTTACATATAATGTGTGTTTTCACATTGTACCACGTTGTACCAAGTATGTGGTACAAAACAATTGTTTATCAAATACTGAAAAGGGACAAATACTAGTCTGAAGTCAACAATAACAAAACTGTTCAGCTATATACTAAATTCCTGAATTACAAAAAGAGTTTGACTCGGTAAATAGGGAGTGTTGTGGTACAAGGTTATGGCAATGGAAATTCAAGGAAATATGTTAAATATCAACAAAATGTCGTATGAAAACGTGTAAGCCTATGTAAGAGTAAACATTATACTTACAGACTGGTTTTCCGTCGACGTCGGCGTCAGACAAGGGGACAACTTGGCAACAACATTATTTGCCATATTCGTGAATGACGTCACTGATGACGTCAATAATCTGTGATTTGGTGTTCACCTAACAGATAATGACCGACTCAGCATACTACTATATGCGATGATCTACAACCTGTGCTCAACGCAATGCACACGTACATGGACACAACGGTGGTGACTAAGTGTGAATGTCAGCAAAACAAAAATAATGCATTGCCGCAAAAATCCAGTGCCTATATTACTCAAACACGTTTTAAATTAGGAAATATTGATATGGAATGTGTAAGCTCCTACAGATATCTTGGATTAGACATAAATAAAAAACCTAAACTTCTCTGTGAGTGCAAAGACGCTTAAAGACGCCGGTAGCCCCTCACTTGGTGTCCTAATTGCCAAATATTTTGCAAACAAGGGATTAGACTATAAAATCTTTGAAAAATTATACGAATCGACGATGTGAGTCGTTTCCGTTGGCCATCGAACTGGGTCGTTACCGAAGACGCCGCTGGAGAACCGTGTCTACCGTGTCTGCCGTGTCTAAGTCGAACATAACTCCTATGTAGCTATATATATAGGCAGGTAACGTTATACATGTATGGCCCAGTCCTGAAATAGAAGTGTCACAACCACACTAGGGGCATAGCTCGTGTCATTTTATGTCGTATGTGTGGTGAAGTGGTGTCCCTTGCACACTATGATTGTATTCACTTCTGACATATAGTGTCATTATATGCTGTAAGTATGTGAGTTTGTGTCCCTTGGCACAACGTGATTATGTATTTGCCATTAAATTCTGAAGAGAAACAGTTTTGCTGTGCTTTGATGTGAACTCTTTAAATGAGCCACCGACTTAAATGGGGTTTTGCAACATTTATGTCCAGAGCAAGTGATAGAGCGAACACGCGTGATTATACAATCGGTTGTGCATCAGACTGATTGAATGGTGACCAGTATATGTCCTGCTCAGACTACGCTGACGCGCAGGCTGATCCGCGCCTAAGCTGTTCGCACGCCTAGGTAGGTACATGTTTCTCAGTCGGTGGTCCAGTTTCTTCTTGTGTCTGCATCCAGAGGTACAGGTTGCGACCATTCAGACGAGTGGTCAATGCACATACGGCTGGGAGAAATAAGACAAATGTAAACATTGTAAGACCACCGTCCACATATATATATAGCTAGTATACTCCGAATTTAATTGGCTAATCAATGTGGTGTTAATGTTTCAATTACAAAATGAGGGGTAAAATGGATTTCTCTCAGTGTTAACGAATTCACATCTTCGCTGGTATGCGTCAGTAACGTAGTTCGCCAGGCTAGCTCCTGTTTGTGATCAGCTGTATTAGTCTATCTGGTACATCACCTAACAGCAGCGGATCAAAGTATTTGTCACGTAGATCTAGATCTACTTGCTGCAGTTCACAAGAAAATGTTTGTTTGTCCTCCACATGCCCACCATCGCAGACACGGTTCTCCAACGGCGTCATCGGTCTTCGGTAACGACCCAGTTCGATGGCCAACGGAAACGACTCGCATCGGAATCTAGCTATAGTTGATCGTTGTTTTATGGTTAAGTGTTTTACCAGTTATGTTTCCGGGTTATTGTTGTTCTTAAATGTTCAATACGTTCACAGTTTCTCGGATTGCTGTAGCTCATCTGTAACACGTTCATTTCAAAATAAATACATTGCCATTAACATCTCACTGGCGTAATCTGTAACACGTTCATTTCAAAATAAATACATTGCCATTAACTTCTCACTGGCGTAATCTGTAACACGTTCATTTCAAAATAAATACATTGCCATTAACTTCTCACTGGCGTAATCTGTAACACGTTCATTTCAAAATATTTACACTGCCATTAACTTCTCACTGGCGTAATCTGTAACAAGTTCATTTCAAAATAAATACTTTGCCATTAACATCTCACTGGCGTAATCTGTAACACGTTCATTTCAAAATAAATACATTGCCATTAACATCTCACTGGCGTAATCTGTAACATGTTCATTTCAAAATAAATACATTGCCATTAACTTCTCACTGGCGTAATCTGTAACACGTTCATTTCAAAATATTTACATTGCCATTAACATCTCACTGGTGTAATCTGTACCACGTTCATAGAGGTCTAAAAGCAAACAAAAATACTTTCAACACTTCTAGAATTAGTAGGCCTACGAAGCACAGGAGTAGCTCCAAAATAAAGAATATTATACAATTATTGCCTTTTTTCTGCGGTCAATACATGGCTTTACCCACAGGTGGAAGACTCGGACCTATGACACCAAAAAAATGCCTATTAAAAAAAATCCCATTACCCCACCCACTTGGTCTCGTACAGTACATAACGTTAATTCAAGGTGAGCATAAATAGCGCTATTATAGAAAGAGCCCTCTTTTTTCCGGCTCGCACAAACACAATAAACATCGATTAAATGTATGAAATATGTCTCTGGCAATCGATGAAGGTATTAGGTGTGTGAATATACTCACTTCAAATCGCTGTTTCAAGTATTTATTGAGTTATTCGCGTTTTGATTACCCCATCCAAAGCGAAAAGTTGCGTGTACGAAAGAATCTCACACAGAATCGGAGGCTGTCCGGCTGGATTATCGGTCTTTTGGCCGATAGCTGATCGCCAGCTCAAACTAAAGTCGTGCACCATGATCATATACATTAGAGACTCCAACCATACAAAGTTCGTCCAATTGTGATCGATCGCCGATCTAAAAAACACTTTTTTCTAATTTTATTGACTTTCTTTCATGATTCGCGTACTATCAGATTATGTCTTCCGGAAACCCTGAAAAGGGAAAAGTCCTCGCGTCTATTTTTAGGTTTAACCAATCAGAGATGTTCTTACATAGACGCTTCGGTGGTTGTATTATGGAAGATAGTGCATTGACCCAGTTCCAGATAATGAACGAAATTATAGAAAAAAGTGTTTTTTAGATCGGCGAACGATCACAATTGGACGAACTTTGTATGGTTGGAGTCTCTAATGTATATGATCATGGTGTACGACTTTAGTTTGAGCTGGCGATCAGCTATCGGCCAAATGATGACCGATAATCCAGCCGGACGGCCTCCGATTCTGTGTGAGATTCTTTCGTACACGCAACTTTCGCTTTGGATGGGGTAATCAAAACGCGAATAACTCAATAAATACTTGAAACAGCGATTTGAAGTGAGTATATTCACACACCTAATACCTTCATCGATTGCCAGAGACATATTTCATACATTTAATCGATGTTTATTGTGTTTGTGCGAGCCGGAAAAAAGAGGGCTCTTTCTATAATAGCGCTATTTATGCTCACCTTGAATTAACGTTATGTACTGTACGAGACCAAGTGGGTGGGGTAATGGGATTTTTTTTAATAGGCATTTTTTTGGTGTCATAGGTCCGAGTCTTCCACCTGTGGCTTTATATATCGACCCGATAAAAGTGATATCGACCGAGGGCTATCACTTTTAAAGGGTCGATCAAACCATGTAATGACCGAAATAAAAGACAATAATTGTTTTTATAATAAATTGAGAAATTTCCATGTAAGCAATTCTCAGGTAAATATCCCTTTTTATTAAAATCACGTGTCCATCAGCTGGTGAATCACGTACATGGAAATTTCTCATTAAACCTAAATCCAAAAATAAATTTAAGGTAAATTTCAAAGTAATATGACCTTGACTTTGGACACAGGGGCCGCACGGGTGGGGAGTAGAATGACAATATGGATCATGATAAACACCAATGTGTAGTTTGAAGTTAATTGGTGAAGCGGTTTCAGCGATATAGTGTAGTTAATTTAACCCAGACGCACATATGTACAGACGTACGTATGTACGTACGCCAATGTTTCAACTATATCACGCTATACGCAATTGGGCGCGACAAAAATTATAATCCACATGAAGCTTACCTTGTGTAGCGGTGATTTACGGGCCTTTGTGATAATGGCGTGTATTTCCGCGAGGTACTGGCGGACCAGGGGTGGTATGGGGTTACAACACGCCAGGATGCCCCGTTTCTCCCGTGGTAGGATCACACAGATATATAGCAGCGTGTGGTTCGGCAACACGTATCTGAAGACGGGACAAGAAATGTGAAAGTTCAGAGCTTCAGATAAGCTGCGTATTTGCGTAAATACCCAATTGAAATTTCCAAAAAACCCAATTGAAATCAGAAGTAGCGAGTATCAAAAAGCAATACCAATTTTGTGATACCTTTATCATGCTGCAGAAAACAATAAACAGACCACAAATATAGCATATTTTTCCTATTTTCCATGAAAAGCTAAGATATGTTTTCATTTCGAAGCAAACTAATTCAATAATTGCTGTCTGTTGTGTACACAGTAGAGTGATTTTATTTTACCCAATTAAAATTTTGAAATACCCAATTGCTTCAGAAATGATAGAGTGAAAATATTCAATTACTAATTCCTTATCTGGAGCCTGAAAGTGAATGTGTTTTTTAACTTCCCATCAGCAGCTGTCAACTAACCACGGGACTTCAATTTCAACTGAGCTCCAGATAAGGGGCGTGTTGGCGTATTTTACGCAATTATTTTAGCTGAATATGCATTGATTATGAAAACTGGGAGTACACAATACGCACAGCAATGTGAAAATACGCATTGATTTTCAAATTGAGTAGTGAAAATACTGTCATAAAGTTGAAAATTCACTTAGTTGAGCTGCAAAAAGCAAACTTTTTGCAGCTCAAATAAGTGAATGTTTAAATTTGTTCCTATTTAGTAATGAAGACAATCAATAATCCATTTGTAAAAGTAGAATACGCAATGATTTTGAAATCAGGGGGTATAGTACGCTTTATACTGTTGAGCTGTTTCAAGTCTCATCTAAAAGAGGTCCGTTTCACTAAACATCGTTGGACTGACCAGTTTGTAAGTACAACATTATTTCACATTAACAATGTTTTCTTGTAAACAATTAATGGATTTACATTTATTGAGCATAATATGCAGCCTATGCTCAATACATGTAAATCCATTAATTGAAATTTCCAGATGATCCTAAATTTGAACTTATGAACATTTTAGTTGTAAAAAGTATAGTGAAACGGCCCCCAGTGGGAAGGAAATACTATGAAAGTATTTTGTTGATGCCTATTAAAGGCGAGGTTTGAACCCACAACATCCGGATTGGAATCAGTCGTTCTAACCCATGGGCCACAACCATACCCTCAAGGACAAAACTATGGGAAAACTAGAAAATTAGTTTGTAAAACAAAATGCCACCGCTGGTGAGCCATCAAAAACAGAACAGCAATCAAGCACATGTGACGTTGACTTAGGAGAGACGAAACCCAAAGTCAACATGGTTCATTACACATTTGATATGAATGTACACATGAAGTATCGTGAAGATCGGAGATATGGTAGTCAAATTATCGCTCGAAAATGATAATTGCCTCACCCGTAACTCTCGTCCTTCAATCTGGCAATTTCGTCCCGCCAAGCAAACAGATTCTGTAAAGCCATCAGTTGTTGGGCGTTCCTATACAGATCCATATAGTCGTCCGAGGTGAAACATGGCTTCTTGTACACCTATAAATATCAACTCTATGACCATATAACAGTCTCGGTTTTTTTTTCGTTCTAACCTTCAAAGAAATCACCTACCTTTGGTATGCGCTTCTGGTGCTAGCTAGCTTTTCTTATATGACTGATATACTTAAACTAAAAAGCTCTTAAATATCACACAATATCAATTTTATGTTTTATAAAACTTTTTCGGTCTGGTAAATTGTTGTCCGGTCTGGTAAAGATTTCAAATTTACCTGTCAGACCGAATGTCCTGTAAAATATTTGCATTTTCGCGTAGACTGATATAACCCTACTGTCTGTTTCACGAAAGCTGCCCAAATTGTACGGCTGTATAAACAATTCAAAAACAAGATTTCTTTTGATAATATTAAATTAAAGGAAAAATTAAGAATGAGCCTTCTTTTTATTTCGTGAAATTTGGTCAAATATTGATTTTATTGCGAAAACAAAATTTCCCGATGTTAAATCCCCTTATTTTCACGGAGTGAAGATGTCTATGGGGATTTAACATGGGGAAATTGTTTTGAATTTTAGAAATACTTGACCGATTTATAAAATTTAACTTTTGTTTTCTTAGTTAGATCATATCCAATCTATCTAGTCAGGTTTCGGAGTCAATTTCCAATTTTTTTCGTTTTTTGACTCCTCCCACACTTCCTTACCTCTTTTTCCCCCATGTTAAATTCCCATAGAGAAATCAATTTTTCGTAATAAAATCAATATTTGACCAAATTTCACGAAATAAAAAGAAGGCTCATTCTTAAATGTTCCTTTAATTTAATATTATCGAAATAAATATTGTTTTTGAATTGTCTATATAGCCGTAAAATTTGGGCAGCTTTCGTGAAACAGACAGTAATTATAATTTACCCTACGTGTTAACCCTTAGACCGTTACACAAAACAATTGTTGTCTGCTGTTGCTTTTATATCTTGCCTTATTTCTCAATAAAAACATGTTTTGACAGCACTTCAGAATCATTTCTATTGTAGTGCTGTCAAAGCATGTTGTAAATTATTGTAGAGTGCTGTCAAATGTTTTTGATGATAAAATGGAAAATAGAAAATAAATAGCAGACAACAAAAAATTAAGACAGCGGTCAGGCCCGTAGCCAGACCTGTTTGAAGGGGGGGGGGGGGGTGGTTTCGAAGGCTCAATGGGTATGAAGTATCTACCTGTTTGAAAGGGGGGGGGGTCGTTTCGAAGGCTCAAGGGGTCTGAAGTATCTATGGGGGTCTAAAAAAGTGGACCTCAAGGCTAAGAAAGTGAACCTCGAGGCTGGCTGGGGTGTGGGGGGGGGGTGGGGGGGGGGGGGGGGGGTCGTCCGACCGCTCCGACCCCCCTGGCTATGGGCCTGGTGGTGTAAGGGTTAAACCAATCGCTGGCCAGTATTGCGCTCCGCTTATTTCACATATTAGATTTCACACCCAATAATTAAAATATTACCAGATTTAATCACTACCTATTCGACAGAAAATGGAAAAGCAATACTCGGATGGGAGACTGCATTATATACCTGGCTAATTATCAGCATGTTTTGTTCATATATTGGATTTTTATGTTTGTTTGTTTTGTTTGATTATTAGTGTTTAATGACCTATTCATAGCTAAGGTCATGTAAGGCAGGACAAATGGGTTCGATCCCGTTTTAACCTGCTGCATTGGGGGGGGGGGGGAGGGGGTCCAACAATATTTACATAGAGGAAAACAAATATGTTGTCCCTTCGCGCCGTCGCGATCGATAACTCACCCCCATAAATTAATTCCTGTATACGGGCCTGATACATATATTAACTCACCAACACAGTGCGTATGTGACGTGAAATATTTGTGATATCCTGTCAATACGACCTAATCACTGCGTATGAATATGTGCGGTGACTAGGGTTATTGTTTTGCATTTTAAAGCCATTTGTAGGTGTTGACTGGATAAATAGAATAGTAGGTTAGTGCCGTGAATGGGAAAAATCGGCAGAGTCTCGCCCATCCCGTTTCCTAAGCCTTGCCAGATATTTTTCCCATTCACGGCACTACCCTACTATTATCTATGCTGTGGGTATAGAATGTAATACGTCTGAGAGGAACTCTATAAGATAGTTCTCTTTCGTTCCAATCCTCTTCACATCGTATATCTATCTACCGAGCTCCAGATAAGTTTTGTGTCTAAAGCATAATATCCCACAGATTTAACATTCAATGCGTATTTTACTTCTACAAATTTATTTATTGATTTTATTCCTTATTAAATAGGGAAACAAGAGTGCCGAAGGTCACAATATACGCCCGTCGAGGCAAGGCCAGTCAATAAGGGGATATAACTAACTGAAATAGGGTTCTTCATCTTGACATGATAAACATGTATACCAAATTTGGTTACTATCCGTCAAGTAAAACTTGAGTTATTGCGTGGATAAGGATACAAAGTACGAAAATTAAAAATGGCCGCCAATGGGAGATAAGACATCGGAAAAATCAATAGGCTTCTTCGTCTTGCCATGATAAACATGTATACTAAATTTGGTTACAATCCATCAAGTAGACTCTAGTTATTGCGTGGACAAGCTGTGCCCACCCGCCCGCACACACAAGATGAATACATAATACGTGCCGTTAAAAATGGTGAAAAAATAAAGCACATTTAAAAATTAATTTGAGCTGCAAATCAATGCGTACTTTCACATTAGTGTGAGTATATTGTACTCTCAGTTTTGCGCCAATACGCACCTTATCTGGAGCTCTGTATCTATATTGATGTACATTGTTATTCAATAAAATATATTTATCTCTTAATGAGATACATGTACCTTATTTGCAACTTGTTTGCTCCTCTGCAGGACTGACATGAGCAGGTTGTTGTTTTCATTCCCTTGCTCCAGAAGCTCGTTCTTCATCGTATGGTAGATGTACAGCAGGTAATGGGTGTCTTCCCGGGCATACTTTACCAGCTCCTGGGGCAGTGGGCTGAAACGATTGATTCATTGATTGGAAAAGGTTAGAACATGTATAATCAGGGTGGCAGATTAAAATTGACAAAAACCGAATTGACATCAGAAGTAGCGAGTATCAAAAAGCAATGAAAAATTTGTGGTACCTTTATCATGCTACATAAAACAATAAACAGACCACAAATATAGCATATTTTGCTTATTTTCCATGAAATCACATCTTGGTATCTATTATTGTTTGTTTGTTCGTTTGTTGGGGTTTAACGGCCTATCAATTGCTAAGGTCATTTAAGGCCGGGTCAATAGGTTTAGTACTAAATCCCATATATTAGTTGTACAAGTACATGTGCATGAACATGTTCAAGTACATGTACAAATGGGGGTGGGGAGGGAATCCCATCCCAAAATAGAAATGAATATCTACAATAAAAAGATACATATTCAGCCCTGAAATCAGAAAAATCCTGATCTGAACACCTTTAAATATTCAATAATTTGAGCTGCAAAACAGTGCTTGCTACTCAAATCGAAAACAAATGCGTATTTTCACATTGGTGTGAGTATTTTGTACTCCCACTTTTGATAATCAGTGCATATTCTGCTAAAATAAGTGCGTAAAATATGACAATACGCACCTTATCTCTAGAACACTGTGGATTTCAGTATATATCATGAAAATTCCCACCCCTGTCTGATTAATGGAATACATGAAAGCTAAATATTGGGACACTAATTATACTGCAGAACCTATACAAAGAGTGGCCCAATGCTTATGGTTTGTATCATGTGTATGGTTGTGTCGAGATCGTATAAAACCGTAAATATTGAAACCCATTTCGTAACAAATTGTGTCGTAATATGCAGCAGCAATCAGTTTTATCATCCATTTTGTTGTGCATTAGAACTTTCTGAAATACATAATATTTTAATGATGTGTCCTATTTATAAATGACTTTGGAAGTGGACAAACACTGAACGTATGTGAATATAAGTTTCGACCATGCCCAGCTGTGTGTAAACGTTTACCCACGGCTGATCTACACATACATGTTCCGGGGCTACAGTGCACGTCGCGTGATGCAGCCGCATCGATTTCAAAATGTTAGTGCGACCGTTGTGAAATGGTCTGATGACGTACTGTCACGTTCTAGTAACGTCATGAGACACATGCATTACGTATGTGTTGGCTTGGCCCAGGAATGAGCATTGTCTTAGTCGACAGCCATGGTCAAACAGCACGCGCTGTATGTTTGAACACGGCTGTGAGCGTTGTCGAACAACGGCAGTCATGTAACAAATCCAATTTGATCCTCATGTTCCATCTGTCCTGTGGAAACAGGGCGTCCAGCAAACATGGATTGTTGAAGATCTATTTTGTTTTATCTTATATATATAAGGGTAGGAATTGGCTCGAGGACGTTCCAAACCCGGGCATTTGAGCGCAAAACGTGTCAGGCCAATGACCGTTGGCCCGTTTGTTTCCCAATTTACTAATATCTGCCATACAGTCGAAATATGTGCATTAAATGAAGGAGGCAATGAGGCTCGTCGAAGGTCTATTCTACTGATAACTACATATAGTGGTAACTGAAATACGACATCTATAGCAGTCTTTGCAAATAGTGTAGATCCAGATGAGCCGGCTCGTGACGAGCCGTCTCATCAGGATCTGCACTTTTTTTACAAGTAATTTTTATTTATTTTTTTGAGAAAAAAACACCCCCTTTTCACAAATGGACGAGACTGAAAATCATTTTGTGACAATTGGATTGGTCAGAAAATTGCCATATCAAAATCTATTCCAGTTATTTAGTGGTGAAAGAATTGAATACGCTGAATCAAGCCAACAAACCGTATCCTCAGTCTGCGAGCTGGTTTGTTTGTTTGTGTATTGGTGTTTAACGGCCTATCAGCAGCTAAGGCCGGGCAAACGGGTTTGATCACGTTTTAACCTGCTTCATGGGGGGGGGGGGGGGTGCCTGGTGCCAGGTCAATACTAGAGGTGGACCGATAATATCGATGCATCGATATATCGAGGTACATATCTTCACGATACATGTATCGCGATACACTGCCAACTATCGATAGTTGACGATAGCTACATTTTAATTATTAACACATTTTCAATGATCGTGTTTTTGGTGCTAGAAAGAGGTAAATATTTGAAGTGATTTTTATAGGAACCTCTGGATTCGACATCAAAGGACATCGACAGTTTCTTTAACAATCATTAATGTGCACAACAAACACTTTATTGAACCGTTTGGCTTGTGCGCAGTTGATGGCATTTTTGTTATTAACCTCATATCAAACCGGAAGTTCAGAACACGAGCCGTGTCATGGGTTTTCGCGACCATTTGTTTTCACTTCCACATCGAAAAAGGCAGCGTTACAGTAGAACTGGCCGTTTTTGGTGTAAAATTAAAGTGCACAATTGTTGTTTAATGATGCCTCTGTGTGTTTGTGGGTCCTTGTAGATTCATTTTGAATATAAGTTCATCAATTCAATACAAATAATAAAAATAATTCAACTCCAAATCACAATGTTATCATATCAATCAAATTGAGCTGCATCATTATTATTGAGTATTGTGTATTTAGCGATCTTTTTTTCAGACACTAGACTTTCAATCCTCCCTACCCAAGCGCCCTCCACCCCCTCACCACAGCCCCACTTCTTTCTGTCCACGGGCATTTTTTTTATTATTTGAAAACCGTCTGGAGGCCAATTAATTATGCAATATAACTAATTTATCTATTTTGTATTAAAGAAAAACGAGTAGAACATGCATAGGCCTACAACTAATTATAAACAGTGTTAAACACCACACAACAACTATGTATGGTACACAACTTTGGCTGCACAGTACAAAAGCAGTGTAACTGGTTATCAGAGTAATCCGCGATACTATCGTGATACGTATCGTGATACGTCCCGACTATCACGATACGTATCGCGATAGGTTTTTTTCCGGCGATACCCACCATTTTACCACACCAAAGTCACTTGGCCCCTTCCACTAAAATAGGATTACGAATAATCGTAATACTCACAGAAGGGGTATAACCAGATTCAACTGTCACATAGAAAATGCCAAATACGTATGTAAGGGGCAAACCAGGTCTCCAGTCGGAATTCCGGTAACGATGAATCCCGATCGTTAAATTACACATCGCGTGCTCCGACCTGCCTCCTACCTGCCACTCACCTCCGAGATGGTACTGTTTATCTGCCGTAACAACAAGGATCAGCCCCGTTCGCCATTCCATCAATGAAACAAGTCATACTTCTAACAAGCAATATCAGGCTACAGGAGTGTGCTATTTTAACACATTAAATACAGCGAGTTTCTTTGAATATGTGCCGAATATAAAATCCAACGAACCGTATCCTCCAGTCTGCGAGCTGGTACTGTTTATCTGCCTTCACACCACAGTACTGCTGTAGTAGATAGGCGAGGGAGAATCGACCGAGTTTCATCACCCGCGCAGCTTGGCCGGTGTCGAACATGTTGACCACGTATAGTCCGAAGTCTCGCTGTAGCCACTGTATGTCATTGTCCGCTCCGTGGAATACCTGGAAATGTTCAGAAATGGGGCTTCTGGGTTTTGCGACCAGTTTTCCGAGTTTGGTAACCTATGTAGTTCTAGGACTGATTTATTCAGAGCTCCTGATAAGCTTTGTGTCCAAAGCGTACTATACCCCCTGATTTCAAAATCATTGCGTATTGTACTTTTACAAATGTATTATTAATTTTCTTCGTTACTAAATAGGGAACAAAGGATAAACAAATATAACAAATTTAAACAGTCATTTATTTGAGCTGCAAAAAGCACTTATGACAATACTTTCACTACTAAATTTGAAAATCAATGCGTATTTTCACATTGCTGTGCGTATTTTGTACTCCCACTTTTGATAAACAGTGCGTATTCTGCTAAAATAAGTGCGTAAAATACAACAATACGCACCTTATCAGTAGCCGATTTCATCAAAATTGCAAAGTATACTTTACTAGCAAAGTATACTTTGAGGGAGTAATCATTTATTTTTCCTGAAATGCATTATTTCATATAGAACTAACAAATGCATATATTTCATGATTAAAAGTATGCAGAATTATTATACTGAATTTATTACATTATCACAGCCATTAAATGGCTGTGATAATGTAATAAATTCAGTATAATAAAAATTAATAAATCAGCTAAAATTCAATACACACCCAGCGCTCCAGATAAGCTGCGTATTTGCTTAAATACCCAATTAAAATCCGAAGTAGCGAGTATCAAAAAGCAATACAAATTTTGTTGTACTTTTACCATGCTGCAGATAAAATAAACAGACCACAAATATAGCATATTGTTCTTATTTTCCATGAAAACAGATCTTGGTATTTGATTAGAATAGTCTCCAAGGAGACAATTCTAATGAAATGCCAAAACATGTTTTCATTTCCGAAGCAAACTATTCAATAATTGCTGTCTGTTGATGTAGTGTGATTTTATTTTAGCCAATTAAAATTTTGAAATACCCAATTGCTTCAGAAATGATGGAGTGACAATACTCAATTACTAATTCCTTATCTGGAGCCCTGCGCATCTTATCTGGAGCTCTGTCGTTGTCTAGTTTGATTATTTGAAGAATAGAGACAGCTTATGTTTTCACCCTGGTATTGGAATCACCGTGACACTAAATGTTACATATGCGGTTGTGACAGAAGAAATGGGGTTTATGGTTTTGCGACCAGTGTAGATCCAGATCAGGATATGCGCTGGTCGCTATTCCATAAATGAAACATCCGTCATGCTTCTAACGAGCAACATTGATCATTATCAGGCTACATGATTTTGCTATTTGATCAGGAGCTACTGAACTGACCAAAATATTGAAATACCGAATTGCTTCCTATCGGAGTGAAAATAATCAATTACTAATTCCTTATCTGGAGCACTGTAGGTATTCACATGCATGGGAGAGCAGTGTACATGCAGCACGACAATCCATAGCTCCAGATAAGGAATTAGTAATTGAGTAGTGTCACTCCATCATTTCTGAAACAATGGGGTATTTCAAAATTTCAATTGGGTAAAATAAAATTACACTGCTGTTTACATATCAGCAGACAGCTATTATTGAACAGTTTGCTTCTAAATGATAACATGTCTTGGCATTTCATTAGAATTGTCTCCTTGGAGACAATTCTAATGAAATACCAAGATAAGTTCTCATGGAAAAATAAGAAAAACATGCTATATTTGTGGTCGGTTTATTGTTTTCTGCAGCATGATAAAGGTACCACAATTTTGTAATGCTTTTTGATACTCAAGACATCTGATTTCAATTGGGTTTTTGGCAATTTTAATTGGCTATTCAAGCAAATACGCAGCTTATCTGGAGCTTTGACTACAATTACAGTCACGGTCGTTCAATCCAACTCACTTTGACAATCTTGGGGTCTGTGAAAACGTCATTGAGCAAGTGGAGGTACGACCTCAGGGACAATGTATCCACGATGTAGTCTTGGGTTCGCGTGGAAATCTGCATCAAGCAGGTGATGCCCTGGAACGTTCTGTATGAATGGTGCTGAAACCGAAGGAGAAAGTGACGGTGTTTGATTGAATAGTTTTATATAGTAAATACATGGTCAGTGTCAATTTATTTTATATTCGACGGCACTAATCATGCATTTAATTGAAACCGCACACTAAACTTACTTGTTTGAACGTGCCTGATGTCATGTTTTGATGTCATTCCCTCGCCATACGTCACAAATCTAGAGACGTCATTCAAAGCAAAATGGCGGCGTCCACGCTAGGTAGATTCGGTATTGTATCTGATTAAATCTCCGATTTATTTACGATGTGCTTCAATATTGGCTGGTTTTAGACTACACGGTTGCTAACATAATGGACATATCCATGTCGTTGGTTAAAATTCAGCTGAACCGACAGCGATTCCGATGTCAAAATGTGCCGCCATCTTCAATTTGCTGTTGAGACTGACCAATCAGAGGCTACGATTAGGGGCTAAAGGTGAAAAAATAAAGGAAAAAACGGAACTTCATCTATATTAGGCTACTTCAGGTATATTATATTACTTCAGATATAAACAACATTTATTCAACACCCTTTATTATGCTACATGGAGCAATGGTTGTGGTATAAATATGTTTACAAATATGTGTACGGAACATCTCTATATTACCGTATTTGTAAACATATATAATTCCAGCACAAAAATATTTACACAATTTGATTGGCCCGTAGCAAGTCTCTGTCCAAAATTTATATCCCAGTAAACTTCCACGCCGAACTACTTTCAATAACATTCTTAAGAAAACGGAAAATAAACACATTTTCTTGATGAATTTATTTCAAATGCTGGAATTACAAGGAATAAATGGCCTTTTTGTGGAATTTATCGGGGATATAAACTTGGAAAAGTCGCGGGAATACTGGACGAGGCCTTCCGGCCTTCGTCCAGTATTTCCGCGACGTTTCCAAGTTTATACCCCGATAAATTCCACAAAAAGGCCATTTATTCCTATAATAATCCGTACAAGTGACATGTTATAGCACTTAGCGGAGCTGAAACAGAACTGTATACAGTGATACCATGCCTCGTGTGAGACTATGGCTGGATAAATGGAGCTTATGGGTTTTGCAAGCAGTGTAGATCCACATCACCCTTTGCATCTGCACAGTCTAATCATTACCTGCACTGTTTGCCATTCCATCAATGAAACACCCATCATGCTTCTAACAAGCAATATACTGTAAACCAACTACATTTTGCGGCTACTAAATTTCGCGATTTCCGTACCTAGACATATTCGCGACGATTATCGTTAGCGGTATGACGACATGCGGTATTAACTTTCACGACCAATTTATAAATTTTGGAAATAATATGTTTTCATTGCAAGTTTTGACCCGGAAACAGAACTGCTGAATCAATTTTGTCCTATAATAAACTTGTCCGCAAACCTACTCCAAACATATAAATGGCCTAGTACTGATTTGCATTCCCGCTGATGCAATAAGCCGTGATTTGTCAGGATAGTGGTCCAATTCAGAAAACACAAGCCGCTTGGTAAGCTGTGTCGTATGCGCTAATGACGTCGGGAATCGTGTGTATTGATCTTTGCATTATGGGTATGACTACGGTAAGTGCCCAAGGCGTGGACATTTGCTACAAATTGACATCGCGGCATCTCTTTGAACTCGACAACACAACAAGCTGAGTTTCCACAGGTGTGTCACTTTACACAAGTCGGATAAACAGTAAAAGATATTAGTCTTGTAAATTTATGCCGAAGCTAATTTGTACGAGTTTTCAAACTGTTCAAACAGCACAGAACATGTATCAATATAGTTCATTTAAAACAACCAGGATTCAGTTAACTAATGTCACCAAATGACACCAACCTATATCAGAAAGGGAAATATATTTAAAAAGAGGTCCGACATATATTAGCAAAACATTTTTAACAATCTTAGGCCAGGACTATGTGAAAATATTCGCGAAGATTTATGTTCACGATTTTCAATCCCTTGCAATGAACGCGAAGGTATCTTGTGCGCGAATATTAGTTGGTATACAGTAGATCACTATCAAGCTACAGGAGTGTGCTATTTGATCAGGAACTACACTGGTCATAAATCACATAAGCCCAATTTATCACAGAGTGACATACACTTATATAGAATACAAGTATAGTGCTTTTCGGTATCAAGTTTATCAGACAAGCCTATTGCTATTAACTTGGCGTTAGACTAGTACACTAGACTAGATATTCTGCATGTGCGTGTAGACCATTCAATCAAACATTACCTCCAAATCAACAGCTATCTCATTCTTTGTCTTCAGTTTCTTCACTAACTTGTGTAGCACCTTCTCCGTGTCTACCATTGTCAATGGGGTGTCGGCCACCGGTATCGCTTTCTGAAATGAGGTGTCGGCTAACACAAATTGTTACATGACTGTCGCTGTTTGACACCGCTCACAGCCGTGTTCAAACGTACAACACAATGATTTTACTTGTATATTCAACGCTTCAATGAAATCACCTTCCTTTGGTATGCACTTCTGGTGCTATCTAGCTTTTCTGATGACTGATATATTTTAAACAAGACCCTAATTCGCTCACCTGACTCCATAAACACCAGAGGAGAATGTGACATTGAGTTCATATGTGTTTTAAAAAAATTGTGCTATTTTTAGATGGCGGTCATCTTCGATTAAGCGATGAATCTCATTTTACCAAATATGGAAATGCTTCACCCAAGGATCTTAACTTACTATGAAGTTTGATCAGCATCGGCCAGCATCGGCCATGTGGTTCCCGAGAAAAAGACGTTCAAAATCTTGAATAAATGGATCTTTTGGCGGCCATCCAACAAATATTGCACCAGAGCAATCACCTCATCGATGCCTTCAATTTGATATATGACATGAGCATATTCGGTCAAAAATAAAATTTGACCCCACGGGCCACGCCCATTTTTGGCATCGGGGTCACCATTTTAACACCTTTGAAAGAGCATTCTACATCGATCATTCCTACCAAGTTTCGTCGAAATCCGGCTGGCGGTTCATGAGAAGAAATCTTGGATTAGCGACGACCTCCGTTGTAACAAATATGAAAAGGCTTCACCCATGGACCATAACTGTGAAGTTTGGCCACCATGGGCCAAGCGGTTCGTGTGAAGAAGAATTTTGAAATCTCTAATAAACATGATAAAAGAACGACCTTTTGACCTTTCGGCGGCCATCTTGGATGACATGACCATCCAATTTCGACAAAAAAATGTACCAGAGAGATCGCCTCTTTGATACCTTCGATTTGATATAGACATGACCATATTCGGTCAAAAATAAAATTTTATTCCACGGGCCACGCCCATTTTTGACCCTGGGGTCACCATTTTAACAACTTTGAAAGAGCATTGTACATCGATCATTCCTACCAAGTTTCGTCGAAATCTGGCTGGCGGTTCATGAGAAGAAGATTTTATAAGAATTTATGCTATTTTTAGACGGCGGCCATCTTGCTTTAGCGATGACCTCCATTTTAACAAATCTGAAATGTGAAGAAGAATTTTGATATCTCTGATAAAAGAACGACCTTTTGACCTTTCGGCGGCCATCTTGGATGACATAACCATCCGATTTCGACAAAAAATACACCAGAGTGATCGTCTCGTTGATACCTTCGATTTGATATATGATATGACCATATTCGGTCAAAAATAAAATTTGACCCCAATTTGACCCCACGGGCCACGCCCATTTTTTGACACCGGGGTAACCATTTTAACAACTTTGAAAGAGCATTGTACATCGATCATTCCTACCAAGTTTTGTCGAAATCCGGTTGGCGGTTCTTGAGAAGAAGATTTTTTAAGAATTTGTGCTATTTTTAGACGGCGGCCATCTTGGATTACGTAATGACGTCATTTTAACAATTTTGTAATCCCCCTACCTAAGGACTATGACCATAAAGGTTGGTGACTATATACCCAATGGTTACCGAGGAGAAGACGTTTGAAAATGTTCAAGGACGACGACGACGACGACGACGACGGACACATTGCGGTAACAATAGCTCACATGAGCTCTTAAATATCTGACACACAAAACCAATTTTATTTTTATAAATGTTTTCGGTCTGGTAAATTTTTGTTCGGTCTGGTAAAAATTTCAAGTTTACCAGACCGAATGAACTGTAAAATGTTGGCAGTTTCGCGGAGACTGTGTGTATATGAACTCTTAACAATTACAGTGCTGAATTAAAATTTGTCGTCTGCCATATGTTTTATTTTCCATTTTTCTCATCAAAACCATGGTTTGATTTAGAATCATTTCCAATGGAAATGATTCTAAAATGCTGCCAAATCATGTTTTATTGGGAAATAAGACAAAATATAAAACAACAGCAGACGAAAAATTTTTTTTACCCCCTCGATATAATTCATTATACGGTATAATGAATTATATGGAGGGGTTATTTATTGATGCTTTTAGGCATATTTAATGTATTTATAATCCGTTACTTCAACCTGTGGTTCTGATAGTGAAGTCTGTTCCGTCAAGGGCTGAAGGTCGTCCAACTCATACTGGTAAGGATGGGGGAATCTGTGGACAATCAACAACCAAACACATTTTAACCCTTACACCGGTATCTTATTTTTTTTGTCGTCTGCCGTTTATTTTCTATTTTCCATTTTTATCATCAAAAACATGCTTTGACAGCACTTTAGAATAATTTACAACATGCTTTGACAGCACTTCAGAATCATTTCCATTATAAATGATTCTGAAGTGCTGTCAAAGCATGTTTTTTATTGAGAAACTAGAAATGGACGCTTGTCGACAAGCGCATGTGTATCACCCTACCCAGATACACAAGTAGTTTGAAAAAATGGTGTTCGAGTTATGCTCCGGAGACAAAATCAGTGCGCGGAAAAACAAAGGGAGATAACTGAAAGATTAGCGATTCAAGAGCGATTCAAGATTCTTGCTTGATACACCTTTAGGGTCGTGGTCTATGCAGGTGTGAAGTTTCATGAACATATTCCAAAGGGTGTTGGAGTTATGCCCCGGACACGAAATCAGTGCACGAAACAACAAAGGGAGATAACTAAGAAATTAACGACACAAGAGTTGTCATTCTTGCGCGCGACACACCTTTGGGTCGTCTTCTATGCATGTGTGATGTTTAATAACAAATATTCCAAAGGGTGTTCGAGATATGCTCCGGACACGAAAACAGTGCATGAAGCGGCAACAAAGGGAGATAAGTAAAAAAAATAACGATGCAAGAGTTATCATTCTTGCGCGCGACACACCTTTGGGTCGTGGTCTATGCATGTGTGAGGTTTACTGAAAATATTCCAAAGGATGTTCGAGTTATGCCCCGGACACGAAATCAGTGCATGTAACAACAAAGGGAGATACGTAGACAAGAATTCCGCGGAATCAAATGCTTCGCCTTGCCTTGACCTCGAGCCTGAGCCCGAAAGCAATTTTCACTGGCCCGAACATATTATACAATTATTGACTAGCGAGCCATAGAATATCAGATTATATGCTATGGCTCACTCGTCAATAATTGTTTTATTATATGATAATAGTCTGTATATAGCACTTACGTCCTTATGCTACTAGACAAAAATTGAAAAAGAATTTGAAAAAAAAAATGGAAAAAAAAAATGGAAAAAAAAAGTTTAAAAATTAAAAATAACAAGAATTCCGAGGAATCAAATGTCTCGCATTGTCCCGCCTTTTCCCGCCGCCTTGTTCCGCCTTGACCTCGAGCCTGGGCCCGAAAGCAATTTTCACTGGCCCGAACATATACAATTATTGACTAGTGAGCCATAGAACATCAGATTATATTCTATGGCCCACTAGTCAATAATTGTTTTAGTATATGATAATAGTCCGTATATAGCACTTACGACCTTATGCTACTAGACAAAAATTGAAAAAGAATTAAAAAAAAAAAAAAAAAAAAAAAAAAAAAGTTTAAAAATTAAAACAAAATAATGCTCGCTACTGGAGCCCAGATTTTTTTTAATAGTCCTATGTTTATCTACATATCATATCTGTACAGGTCCACATATTGCCACAATATTGTCAACACAGTTTACGGAAATGTAATATACCGTAATAATTTACCTGTATAAATTACCTGTAATAAGTTAGTGGTCAGTTAGTGGTCAGTCTGGACATTTGCACATGCTAGCACATGCACAGGTGAATGGTTCTCCCAGTCATTATTGTCAACCGGAGAAGGCTATTGTTATCGCTACAGGTAAGATGTACAGAGCACACGAGAAAACGGGTCTTCATACATTAATGTCCAGTTTGTAGAGTGCGCGAAACAAAAAAGGGAGATAACTAAACAATTAGCTATGCAATAGTTGTCATTCTTGTGCGCGACACACCTTCGGGTCATGGTCTATGCATGTTTGAAGTTTCATGAAAATATTCCAAAGGGTGGTCGAGTTATGCTCCGGACAGGAAATCAGTGCGTGAAAACAAAAAATGGAGATAACTGAAAAATTAGCTATGCAAGAGTTGTCCTTCTTGTGCACGACACACCTTCGGGTCGTGGTCTATGCATCTGTGAAGTTTCATTAAAATATTCCAAAGGGTGGTCGAGTTATGCTCAATCAGTGCGCGAAACAAACAAGGGAGATAACTAAAAATTTAACTATGCAAGAGTTGTCATTCTTGTGCGCGACACACCTTCGGGTCGTGGTCTATGCATGTGTGAAGTTTCATAAAAATATTCCAAAGGGTGGTCGAGTTATAATCAGTGCCCGAAACAAAAAATGGAGATAACTAAAAAAAATAGCTATGCAAGAGTTGTCATTCTTGTGCACGACACACCTTCGGGTCGTGGTCTATGCATGTGTGAAGTTTCATGAAAATATTCCAAAGGGTGTTCGAGTTATGCTCCGGACAAGAAGTGTCTGCGGCGGACGCGCAACGGTGTCAAATCCATAGTATCCCCCGACTTTCGTCCTGGGGATACACTAAGGCAAGATATAAAAGCAACAGCAGACGACAATTGTTGTGTGTAGCGGTCTAAGGGTTAAACATATAAAATATAAACTAGAAAATGTGTTCTTAGAACACGGATGCCCCACATAGGCTGCCTATGCTCAATAAATGTTAATCCAATAATTGTTTACAAGAAAGCATTGTTAATGAGATATTTACAGTCTATCATAATGTTGCGCTTACAAACATTTTAGTCGTACAAAGTTTAGTGAAACGGGCACCAGGTCTGTAGCTAGTACGGTTTAAAAGTGTTATGACTTATAAGCCAAACTTAGAAAATTATAAGTCGAAATGGGGGAGATAATCCATGATCCGGGGGTCGAAGCAAAAATCAAAATAAACTAGCTATTACAGTTTAAAAGTTTTACCACTCACAATGTTGGTGACGGACAGACGGACGGACAAGGGTAACACTAAATTCCCTCTCCACTATCGTGGTGGGGTATACAAATATTGAAATGTACATGTTAGTACTTTTTCAACAAAAAATTCACCCTCCCGAAATTCATCATGTTTTCACAATACAATCAATAGTTGATGGTTGTAGATGAAAAAGTACTTAAATAGTTTTTAGATTTAATGTGGTTAATAGCTATAAGTTTGTCGGTAGAAAAACGTGGAACAGACAGTAAGCGAGTAAGTCTGCAAAAACCAGGAACCAACTTTTCCGACGTTCACGTCGGAAAAGTGGGTTCCTGGTTTTTGCAGATTTTTGAACATATTAATTGTATTATTGCGGAAAGATTGCTGTAATAAGGTTAATATGCTAATCTCCCCAAGTTGGCAGGCCATTTTACAGCGAGAGTAAACATTTCTTACAGTTCAGTCGGTAGTTTACAGAACGGTGAATTACACCACACGGCAACAGTAGTTCGTGTTCACCATATATGGAGAAATGACGTCAGTAACGTCACAACGACGCGTTTCCTTCGACCAATCAAATCATGTTCTCTGACACACCCACCTTCAGAACAGAAATTAATTTGTCATATTTTTACGCTCGATTTGCTTTTGTCTTTTATGAAGCATCACAGATCTCTAGATAAGGTGTGAATTGGCGTATTTTACGCAGTTATTTTAGCTGAATACGCATTGATTATCAAAAGTGGGAGTAGAAAACACGCATAGCAATGTGAAAATACGCATTGATTTTCATATTAAATAATGAAAATACTGTCATGAAGTTGAAAATTCATTTATTTGAGCTGCAAAAAGCAAACACTGTTTGCTTTTTGCAGCTCAAATAAGTGAATGTTTAAATTTGTTATATTGTTTATTATTTCTTCCCTATTTAGTAATGAACAAAATCAATAATCCATTTGTAAAAGTAAACTATGCAATGATTTTGAATCAGGGGGTATAGTAAGCTTTAGACACAAAGCTGATCTGGAGCTCTGGCATCATATGTGAAAAATAAGAAACCGTTTATTGAACGAGGTGAGCTGATTATCTTGAAATAATGCCCTCATGCTTGAGTCCTTCCACTGAACAAACCCGTTTCGCTACCTTCACTCGTTTGTTTAGCATGGTTAAATAAACGGTATAGACTTACGCAAAGTCTGGCATCTCAGTATCCTCTGGCGTTACATTCTCTGGTAACTTGAGGCTCTCTGTAACCAACATGAACACAATATGTGGCTGTGACTGGAGAAATGGAGCTGATGGGTATGCAACCAGTGTAGATCCAGATCAGCCTGTGCATCCGCACAGTCTGATCAGGATCTGCACTGTTCGCCATATTTCAATCAGTGAACACCCGTCATGCTTCTAATAAGCAATATAGATCATTATAAGGCTACAAGAATGTGCTATCTGACCAGGAGCTACCCCGGTCACAAATCACATAAGCCCCATTTCTCCAGTGTGCAGTTTGAAGTCTGTACACAACAATATCCATCAGATATGGAGTTCATACATTTATAGAATAGTTCACCCATGTCCACCTCAAATATTCGTGTTGTAATTATCGGACACACTTCCATTTTATTTTTTCAAATTTTCTTAGCCTTACAGTGAAAACAGAAAGGAGAAACAGAGCTCCAGATAAGATGCGTATTTGCTTAAATACCCAAATAAAATTGCCAAAAACCCAATTGAAATCAGAAGGAGCGAGTATCAAAAAGCAATACAAAATTTGTGGTACCCTTATTATGCTGCAGAAAACAATAAACAGACCACAAATGTAGCATATTTGTTCTTATTTTCCATGTAAACACATCTTGGTATTTCATTAGAATTCAATTGTCTCCAAGGAGACAATTCTAATGAAATTCCAAGGCATGTTTTAATTTCAAAGCAAACGATTCAATAATTGCTGTCTGTAAACAGTAATGTGATTTTAGTTTACAAAACTGGTTCAGAAATGATGGAGTGAAAATACTCAATTACTATAGTCTGTTTCACGAAAGCTGCCCAAATTTTACGGCCATATAAACAATTCAAAAACCATATTTTTTTCGATAATATTAAATTAAAGGAAAATTTAAGAATGAGCCTTCTTTTTATTTCGTGAAATTTGGTCAAATATTGATTTTATTGCGAAAACAAAATTTCCCCATGTTAAATCCCCATAGACATCTTCACGGAGTGAAGATGTCTATGGGGATTTAACATGGGGAAATTTTTTAGAATTTAAGAAATACTGGACCGACTTTTAAAATTTAACTTTTGTTTTCTTAGTTAGATCATTTCCAAGCTATCTAGCTAGGTTTCGGAGTCAATTTCCAAAAAAAAATGTTTTTTGACTCCTCCCACAAGTCCTCTACCTCTTTTCCCCCCATGTTAAATTCCCATAGAGAAATCAATTTTTCGTAATAAAACCAATATTTGACCAAATTTCACGAAATAAAAAGAAGGCTCATTCTCAAATTTTCCTTTAATTTAATATTATCGAAAAAAATATTGTTTTTGCATTGTTTATACAGCCGTAAAATTTGGGTAGGTTTTGTGAAACAGACTATAATTCCTTATCTGGAGCCCTGTTATCTGTATACCTTTTAATGGCTGCAGTGCGTTTGGTTTCTCTTTAATGATTGGCATGAACGGATGATGGCTGTTGTCCACTTTGTCCTTGAACTTGATCTGTGGACGTTGGATATTGCGGGCGGACAGGCGACGGAAACTCGCCATCGGGCTGGCCTGGGAGCCGGGATTCTGAAACACAAATTCAGATGCAAGTGTTATTGGTTCCCAAGGCAGAATGTACAAAGACAATTCAAGAGAATAACCTGACCTGGTGCTAGGTAAATACCACACCACGTCACTTGGCCCTTTCCCCTAAAGTAGAATTACGAATAATCGTAATACTCACATAAGGGGCATAACCAGATTCAACTGTCACATACAAAATGCCAAAGACGTATGTGAGGGCCAAATCTGGGGGCCGTTTCATTAAACTTTGTACAACTAAAATGTTTGTTTTAAAGTGCAAATTATGGTAGTCTGTAAATTTCACATAAACACTGTTTTCTTGTAAACAATTACTGGATTTACATACATTGGATATATGTAAATCCATCAATTAAAATGTTCATACGATCCTAATTTTTCACTTACGAACATTTTAGTTGTACAAAGTTCAGTGAATCGTTAATGAGCTGAATAAACTAGTGATCACAATAGAAATACCAGGCAAATCATAATTCCTATAAGGAGGAACCCCTACCGTTAATTTACGCCATCGCATTCGCCCGACCAACCACCCACTAAAGAAAATCTGACCTTGACCTCTAAGTGACCTTGTCATTGGCAGTAGATATGTGGATATTGAATGGGACACATAGTCTCATTATGACAAACAGTTGTGGCAATTTTTTGCAAATCCATTCATCGGTTTAGAACATATAGAGCAAAACAGACCGACCGTTTGACAAGCTCATGACTCCTATATAGTCCCCTAAACTCCGGTTGCGCGGCGGAATGAGTGGCATATATCCAATTACAAATCAAATAACCATTTTATTATATACGTACATGTATATCATTCGCAATGTATATTCGCTTCAAAAAATATACAAAATATAAATACAATAAACAGATTAGTGGTGATTTAGAAGGAACTATTTTGCGATGTGAAGCACTGACCAATATGAACTCATGAGACGGCGTCTCATGAGTTCATATTGGTCAGTGCTTCACATCGCAAAATAGTTCCCTGACGGCAATATTATGGTAATATATTGACATCTTGTGTTGCATTGTGTTTCAATGGGAAACGAAAGTACGTATATACTAAGGAAGTATACTGGCCACAAGTGCCATACGCCCCATTTCTGCAGTCACAGCCACATAGCAGACGATATTGCATCAACAACAACGATTGTAATAACCGTAAATATTCAAGCTCTATTTGTTTTTGAACAACACTATAAAAGATTGTCCCAAACAAATTGCATCAATATACCGAACATTCTTATTGTGATAAGTCAGTACAATGACATCAGCCCTAAATATCCGGACACACTTGGTTGTGGGAAGCCATATATATATATATATATGCATTTCCAGCGCTCCAGATAAGGAATTAGTAATTGAGTATTGCCACTCAATCATTTCGGAAGCAATTGGGTATTTCAAAACTTTAATTGGGTAAAATATAAAATCACACTACTGCTTACACATCAACAGACAGCAATTATTGAATAGTTTGCTTCGAAATGGACACATATCTTGAATATATATAGAGTACCAAAGCACTATATAGTTTTGGTACTGTTTATAAAAAGCGTTAAAATCAGTTTAAAATGTTAACCTTCTCAGCCTTTGAGACTAGGAATTTGTCAAAATAATGCTTGCTATACCAAACTATATAGTTGTTTTGTACGGAAAACATAATTTTCAGTCAAATATTTACAATGAACCACGAAACCGCTATATCACAATCACCCTAAGTCTGGCAGACTCTTGTCTGAATGGTTTCTCTATTTTATGATATCTCTTTAATCTGATGTTATGAGCTACACAGGAACACAACCATGTTTAATCCGTAGTTGTTGGCAAAGCTGATAATAAACATGATTAATCTCGAAAGGTCACATGATAATGAATAATTGTTACATGTATGATAATGCGCATCATCCTATCACACCATATCATAAATACATGTATATATTATTTACAAAAAACAACATCTAACGTTCATGAGAAAACATGGGCTAATGTTCCAATTATATAGTACTAGTAGCGCGAAAGCAAAACCCACAAGCCACCAATCACTATCACACTTACATCCCAGTTGGGAATAGATACCAGCCATCCGGTGCAATTGTGTGATGTGAGTATTATTCGAAAATTAACAAGTTTAGATATATTTCTGCATTAACACGCCGAGCTCTCCATATCGAGGCTCAACTTCCGTGCATATAAGATAAGTATTAAGATGTGTTAGCAATATGAGGGGTTACTCATCTTGCACAGACACATAATCAAAGTGCTGGAAATACTGAACGGCGGCACCAAGCGTCTGTTAGATTTGATTGAAAGGGATTTTACGTCTGTTTAACACAATAAGACCTAGTCCAGACAGGCCAACAGGGTCGAATCCCATATTTTACCAGTATGGACGGGGTAAATCTTAACATCAAAACTGAATATCTCCATAATTTTTTTTTTATAATTTCACACCAACCCAGCAAACACACAACGTGCATACAACGTGCGAAACTACGCTGGCCAGCTCTGCTTATATTTAAGCGGCAATTCGTGTTCCTGGCCTAAGTTCTTTTGCGGTTTTGTTATAAATTTTGGTTGTTGAATTGGAAGAAATTTCTGTAATTTAGGTGAAATATACTGACCAGGTATGCCAACATGTGTTCTATGATATATGTGTGTTATTTTATCATAATTTGTATGTTGTAAATACGATTTAATATCTGATGTAACAACAATCACAAAGTGAAATGTGGTGTTTGGCCCAGTAAACGGCAGTTACCAGTACAGCGTTGTAGCCTAAGTTTGCGCACTTAAGGATCTCAAAACAAATTGGAGGTCATTGCCTTTCAAATATTCAGTTCAGATTGCTACTATCTGATTAACAGCTCAAAGATGGTTGTGCATGTCACATTTGAAGACGTTCTGACGTCATTACATAACATTTTCCATGTGATTTATGACATCACCCATGTGTTTTTTTAGGTTAAACTTTGTAGCCTAAGTCTGCTCACCTGATCAAAGAAATGAAACTGGGGGACATTCCATAGTGTTTTGGAACCAAACTGGGTACTAACATTGAAATATCATTCACAAGTAACACACTGACAGGATTTTTTCTTACTTTATTGCATTTTATATATATAAATTGTGCTGTTTTCTCAAGTGGGTACAACCAAAATAAGCAATTTTTGTCTTTTTGGCGATTTTTTAAAATAACTTTTTACTGAATTATCAGATTGTGATAAAATTATAAAACGGGGGAGTTTTTAATAGGCCCATTTATTCCAAAACATATACCTTCCATTCAGATGTTGTTCAGCCTAGAAATTATGGGTGCGCAGACTTAGACTCCGCGCAGACTTAGGCTACACTACTGTAGATCTAAGCATCGTATTTAAGTAAGTGCTGTACATGTAGACATAGAACTACCGTTACAGCCATAGACCTCAAAGATACCTACTGTAGCGACTGATTTCAAGATTTGAAATCTGTCGATTATTGTCTAAATACGTGTCTAAATGTGCTAAACCAGCAGTGCAAAGCAAGAAATTATATTAAATAACCTGTATGAGTTACAATGGATGACTTACCTAATAAAATAAAGTTTTTATCGGTCTTTTTGTCATACTAGATAAAGCATACATCGCCCCCTTAATGCAAAAAGGTGCTATCTGCACTTTTGGTAAAAAATCACTTTTTGATAGGTAATAAGGTGCTATCTGCATACATGTTTGTGCAAGTAGGTGCTATTTGTCAAATAGCCCCTTTTTGCATTATATTATTTTATCTCACTGTGATACATGTATGTTTGATGTCATAAGGTGCTATTTATCTAACATAGTTAGATAACAACTATAGAGCAAGCTATATAAATTTGCACAAATGTCCCACCTTCCGTTATCTTGCACAAGGACAATGCAGGTCAGCAACAGAATAACAACTTCAGTGATGGAAATTTCCATTCATGACCTGCTGATAAGCTTGGTCGGACATCCCCGGTAATGACCCTATTTCCCGGAAAACATTGCCCGCTGTGACCCCGTATAAGACGCGATCAGGAAGAGTATCCAAACCAAACACATTGTACACTGGAGACCCGTGGACAAAATGAGGTGAACATTGAGATGATCTTGCGCATGTTGTATGAATGATATGTATGTATACATGTTCTATATAACCGCAATTAACTGTGTGAACAAACCTGCGAAAATAGACAATTTGTCATGCTTTTTCCAGACTGCATATCCAGGGTATCATAAAGATTATTGCAGTATAACTCTATATTACTAAGAAGCTTTTTCAGAACGTAACAGATATTTAACTGTTAGAATAACAGGAAACTTGTATCATTAAATGTTTTTCTATTTTTTCCTTTTTTTGAAAAAAGAGGAGATGTAGTATTTTAACAAACTTACTGATGGCAATACCCTGTATATAATTGATACTATCTCCATGTATTCACCTTGAACCCCAGCATCCAGTGCGCATGCTCTGTTTATATCTGTGTGACTGCAACGGCCACTGAGTCGTTACTATCGTTAGTCTTAGTAATATATCCAAGCAGTAAACACGTCTTGTTGTTTCACTCATCCCACAGCTCAGTGGTTAAGCTAAGGCTCACACACCCTCAATACAAGGTATACAACAATGCAGATTTCTGTTCATTTGTCTGAAAATGTTGACCGTTATATACATTTTTACATGAAGACGCATCAGAGATACACATAGCTACACCAGTATTTAATGAGCAGGTGACAATGTTAAAGTCACCCGGACAATATAAATCGGAATTGTCAGATTGTGTTCCTCTCACTGCTGCAAATCTGACGTCCAATACAAATAGTTTCCAGTGACATGTTGAATCCTGTGTATGATGTCAAGCCAGCTCTTGGTGAAGGTGACGCACGTGGAAGTTACATACATTTAGCATATATGAGGATAAAAGGAAGATAACACTATGACAGTGTCGTGACGAGTGATAAGTCAAGTGTTAGAGTTACTGAAAATACACAAAATGACCAAAAGGCAACATCAACAAAGCAACGCCAACATCGTGTTCCAAAATTGACTCCACACAATGAAGTTGTCTACCACAGCCCTCAACATAAAAAGCTTAGCCGAACGAGAGTGATTCATCGTGAGCTGTGGAAAGGAAATGTTAGGAAACAAAACTGGGCATGTGGTCGAGAATATATTTATCTGAAAGGAAAAACTGTTCCTAAGTGCACAATGAAATTACAAACGTGTGGAAAATGTAAATTTAAATGTACATCCAAAGTAAATGAAGACACTAGACAGAATATGTTCACATCATTCTGGGACTTACAATATTATAATCGACAAAGGGATTATATTTGCCAACTTGTTGAATATGTTGAAAATTTGTCACAAATTCTGGAGTGAATCAAATTACATTTTACTCAGATACGTGCGGTGGACAGAATCGGAATCAGTATGTGGTCTCTGCCTATCTATTTAATATTAACAAATATAACAGCACACTGGAAACCATCAACCATAATTCTTTGGGTCTGGGCACTCACAGATGGAATCTGACAGTATGCATTCAGCCATTGAAGGAGCAAAAAAGGAAACAGTTGTTTAAGTTCCATCTCAGTGGCATACAGTTATATCTCTTGCTCGACGAAAGAAACCTTATTTTGTTGTAGCAATTAAATAGACCAATATAGTGGATTTAAAATCATTCACAAACAACTATTGTTCAAACATGAAAATGAGTACCACTGGCATCAAAATAAAATGGTTAAAACTTGTTTGGATAAAAATACAGAAGTCATCACCAGGTATATTGCATCTTTGTGAATGAGTCGTACGATGAAACACGATTTGTAAATAAAATCACAATCAGATCATCAATTGTGCAACATACAAGGTGATATTTCACGGTGTTACAATGTAAAAATACCAATATCTAGTGCCAAGAAATTAGACATAATTTCACTGTGTAATAATGGATTGATTCCCAAAGACTTTCACCAATATTATAACAATATTCCCACCTCCAAAACAGTTACAGACCGCCTCCCGATGCCAGATGTTTCAGAGTATGATGAGGACTCTTGATCATGCAGATGACGATGAGTAATGCCAGTGACTATTAAAACTATGTCTGTAACATGGCTAATACAAGGCTATATTTGATTCATATTGCTAGTTTTTGACAATAATATTCTCTTCTTTTTTTTATATGCAATAACACAATGAAAGCAATGTGTAGTAACCTATTGCTTCACAAAATAGACATACTTATGTAAGTCAATATTTAATGTGGAAACTGAAAAAATGTGCCAGACATAATTTTGTTGTGGACGAGAAATTAGATAAATAAATATAGTACATAGTGTGTAGAAAATATAAGATTTATCAAGCTATTTTCAACATAATTACATGATGTAAATAGTTATCTTTGGCTTGCATCATCATATTAGTCAGTAGAATTGTGTAATCATACACAATTAATAAATATCCATTACTGTGGACATCATTATTATTGCTAATTTAAACCAAAAGGTATTATTTGGAAATAGACGCATTATATATTGAAACAGTTTGCCTGCAAAAAAGTGCTATTTGGCAAATAGCACCTTTGTGCTTCATATATTATATCATCTGTTTGTGCAAAAAGGAGCTATTTGGCAAATAGAACCTATTTACATGGAACATAAAGACAAAGTGCATTGTGCAAAAAGGTGCTATTTTACAAAATGATGTCAAACTCATTAACGCACGATTCATTTTCAAAGTCCTGTTCATGGTTATTAGCTTTCATATTGACATATTGTAAGGTACACACATATTGGCCCAAATATACAGAGTGCACATACAATAAATTGTCAAACCTTGAAACTCATTTATCTGGAAATGTCAAAATATGCGGATAGCACCATTTTGCAGTAATGGGGCGACATGTTATCGCTGCTTGCGGATTCCCCGGAAGATTTCCGTAACGAATAATTAACTTTCGCCAGTACTATTTTTAGAAATCTGGGTATTCCGAAGCGAAATGACGTAATCCGGAAGCGAGACTTATGGGATTACGTTTCACATATATTGTAATAAACAACTGTTTGCCAATGGTAGGCGACAAAAATATATGTTCGGGTCAACTGTTGTATGATTTTCTGTTTTATGTCTTTTTGCCAGTGGAAAATTTATGAAAATGCTTATGTAAACATCGCCATGTGACACGCAAGTCCATGACCTTCCGTGGTTTAATTTAATTGGTCGCGTAATCATGGTAATAGTGTCGAAGGTAGAATTGCCCGAGTGGAATTAGGTCAACATGGTTTCACAGTGTATTTTATATATGTCTCTGGTTTAACGAAGAATTAATGGGTAACTGATATGATTATGGACTATGTAATTATGAAATATTGTGTATTAATGGCATATAATCATTATGTCTATCATCCTGTACGCAAATTAACGCAAATATGTATGCATTTATGGGCGCATTGATGATAAGTGTGTAAATAAACATCGATCTTGAAAACCGCTATTACTGGGCATAGGACCGAATCCAGTCTATATACAGCGATATAGAGACATGTCATTCTAGTCTACTGTACATGCAGCTGTAGGCATGTGTTTTTTTTGTCTCACTTAAATCAATTTGTCGAAAATCAGCACCATTCTACCTACTCCCCCCCCCCCTAGCCCGGATTGATCTAGACTAGAATGCCATGTCTATATATCGCTGTACATAGACTGGTAGACTAGAATGCCATGTCTATATATCGCTGTGTATAGACTGTAACCGATGCTATACCTTTACATAGTTGAAAAATATTATCATACATTTGCCATAAATGTGGCGGCGTTTACAATAATAGATTGATATATCGTAGACGCTACGGTTAGTTAACATATATTATTAAACATTTAATAAGTATTTCATGAATGTTTGCATCAAATCTCGTTTAAATCTATGAAAAACTCGCTGTAGATGACAGAAACCATGTTGACCTAATTCCGGTCGAACAATTCATCTTTCGACAACAACACGTGACCAATCAAATTAAACAACGGACAGGAGGTCATGAACTTGTCACGTGCGCGTCAAATGTCACGCGGCGATGTTTACATAAGCGTTTTCATAAATGTTCCACTGGCAAAAATACATACATGTAAAACAGAAAATCGTACAACAGTTGACACGAACATGTCTTTTTGTCGCCTACCGTTGGCAAACAGTTGTTTATTACAATATATTCCAGCCGTATCTTATCGCTGGTGATACATATGTAGTAGGGTGGAATGATACACTTTACGTATTTTATTACTTTGGAAACAGCAGACTACATATCGTGAAATCATCTAAGAAAGTAAAATAAAATAGTCTGATCAATTCAAAATACACACTGAGTCACCCTGTTTTATTATACTAATTCATTAATTTATAGTATTTCTTTCAATAGTCCACACAATTAATAAAATAGACACTATTTACTGCATGTTAGTATTTTTAACCAATCAGCGACCAGCAATCAGTTATTTTCCAACAGATTTGGTCAATTTCATGGTTACGCAGTGTGAATCGACGCACGTGGTCTAGTTTGCTGATACTCCAGAACTTGAATTTCGGCACAGAATTTACCAGTTGTGAAGGGTAATTTCGATTGTCTATGTTGTTCCAAATACATAAATATGTTTACCATAACACCTTGCTTTTTGGAGAGCGTAATGAAATTTGGCTTTCTATGCGTAAATAGACGGAATGTTTATTCGCCTGATGCGCCCCATTTTGTTTCGGCCCACGAGTTACTCGACCCAATTTCTGTATTCATTCTGCAGTAATTACAATTGATAGGGTGTGTTTTCTACTGATCATTCATCTGATATATGTTCATGTCTTCATCGATCGACAGTAATCAAGACCTTATAGAGTGATATCTCCGATACCCGTTGTATCTCGACTTGTATTATTCATGTTAGTTTCTTCATGTATAATCTTTTCATGTGTTACACACTGATCTACATGTACGTGTTAAAATGAGTTACGACTAGATGTTGGGTAATCCATGCTGGATGCATTTTAAAGTAATTATAACGCATGTTATAAAACACAGTTGGTACTTGTATTTGGTTGTCATTCATCAACAACTTGTATACATATCAGCTAATTTGCTTGACACCTTATACGCTTGTTTATCATCATGATTTACATTTGATTTCCCTATTACCGGTAGTACAATTATAATACAGGGTTCTTCTCTGTTAACTGTTTATACATGACCTTAGCTATTAAACAGACGCAGTACCCTACAGTACTCAAATTAAATAAACTCCATTACATAGCACTTGTGCCCAAGGTCGAGGACATATTTTGTATTAAATAGATGAGATATCCATTACTCGCATCTGCGAGATCCGATTCTTGTCCAGTACAGTTGAACCAGGTTCTAGCATATACATGTACTGTTTGCTTTCAGGAACCAATCAGATTGGACAGATGTACGCAGCGGACAGATGATTGGACGGATCGGACAGATGGTCATGGAGATGATCGGATAGATGCACATGATACAGTGACTTCAGTAGTATAGAGAGAGTCACTTCGTTACCGTTTTGCATCCTGGACATTATAAGCAGAAAGGATAAGACCAACGGTATAAAAATATTTGAAAAGATATGAATATAATAAAATAGATCCCAACGGGTTGTGCGAAAATTTAAATATTTTTCTATTAAAGATAAAAAATATTTAAATTTATATATACCAATATATAAAATGTTATCTGAAAAGAGAAAAATGACAACAGTTACAAAAACCCCCCCTGCAATACCCCACACACTGATTTGTGGAGATAGTCAGGGTGAAAATAAAATCACACAACTCAGAAAGGAGTTGACTGGAATGGGGATAGTATTTTCACTCAGATTAAGAGAAAGGGGACTTACCAGACTAATTAATGAAGAAAAAAATAACGAATATATGAAACGTTTTACGAGGGCATACAAAACGGGGCGCTTTTAAAGGGATAGAAACCAAATCTGAAGAATATGTAAACAAATTAATTCAACGACTTGATGATGAGGCTAAAATGAGTATAAAAAGTAGAAATATTACTACAAAAAAAGCAGAAAAGAGAACACCGAAAACCGAATTACTTAAAAAAATAATACTCGAAGGAGAGAATATTTTAGAAGACTACAAACACCACGAAAAAAAGATAGAAAAAGGTCGCAGAACCACCACAATATCGCTGGGTAGACGACTTCAAAAAAATAATACAGAAGGGTGGATAAAAGAGTTAGAACCTCTGCTGCACGGGAGTTTTTATCTCAGATACTCATTTTATTACACATTGCAACACATAGAGGAAAATGATTCAAAGGGAAACCCGAGAAAGCTAAATTTTTTTTTTTTTTCACAAACTTTCAAGGAAGTCCCTGGTTTAGACGCTATGATGAGGTTAAAAAATGGTTATTCACACAAGAAGAAGAACGATTAAACGTAGATAAAATAAATCGTCCGAATACAAAGTGGACCTTTGTTAGATGGGGTAGTACATCTATAAAAATAATATATTCCACAAAAATAAAAGATGTTGAAATGACAACCAAAAATGTAGCAGGAGGAAAACTGCCGGAATGGTTGCGATACAAGAAGGGTATAAAACCGTTAGATACATTTGGCGACGAACTCTGTTTATTCAGGTGTTTTAGCCCTACACTCTAACGATAAATTACGCGTAGATAGATCCATGAAAAGCACACTGAATCACAAAGTTAAATATTTTAAATTTTGTGGAAAAAATAAACCAGAGGGTTCAATACCATTCGAAGATTTGAAAAAAGTAGAAAAGTGTTTTAAAATAGGAATAGACGCGTACGAACCGACAGAAGATGGAACATGGTTTTTTAAGAAACGTAGCAGCGCACTATGAAGAGATAGGAACAAAAAAGATGACAATAGGGGTATATAATGATCACGCATTCTTATTACAGATATGATAAAGCCTGCCAAATTTACTGTTGTACAGAATGTGATCAAAGGTTTACAAAGGCCTGTAACCTTCTCCGACATACAAACACCTGTAGTAAAGGAATAACCAAAATTATTTGTGAAGGAAAAAAAATAGATAGACCGATGTCCGCCTTTGAAAAAGCATTTTACCCCAAAACCAAAATGTAGTAGAAAATCAATACAATGGATAAATTCTTTTACTGGTCCACACATTCATACTGCCGTTTGTGGGACATGGAGGGGAACGAGTAGTTGGAAAAATCCCGGTTGATGGATTTTGCGGAGAAACAAATACAATATACCAGTTTCACGGATGTTATTGGCACGGTTGTCCTAAACACTGTAGAGATAAAGAGAGGGTTGAAAAAGAATACGAAAAAACTTTAAAGCCGACGACGAAAAACTCAGAAAGCGGTTTAATTTAAATGTTATTTGGGAACACGACTATAAAGCACCAGAAGCCAAGGAGTTTCCCTAACCCCGCCTACGTTGTTATTTACCCATATCCAATATAGTATTTCGATTTTGAGTCATAATTAGATAAAAACGATAAAAGGAAACCAATCCACAATTATAGATTTGTTTAGAGATTTTAAACACCCCACGTTCCAATCATTGTTGAGTAATTGGTGATATCACTTTTCCTAACAGAATAACACACATATGTGAAAAAGATCCAGCCAAATTGGTTAATTTGTTTTATGAAGATTTAGAAAAAAGAGCGGAAGAAATTGGTGAAAAGGTTGGTGAAAACCCTATATATGGGTATCCGTCAGATTTTGATAATCTTTCATACAAACAACAAAAAGAGGTTACAAGATGGATCACCCAAGTTCCAGTTCTCGGATTCAACTCAAGCAAATACGATCTATTTATATTCATGCCCAACGTTCGCTTTCTAGATGTAAAATTATATCATTTCCCCAGGTGTTGATTACGCTAGATGGGTTAGCGCATATGGATGTAAAGACGAAAAATCTTTCTTTCCATACGAATGGTTCGACACACCAGATAAATTTATCGTACGAGGGTTTACCTGAATTTAAATTCTGGACGAATAAACTTGCCCCAACAAAAACCATCACTGAGAAGGAGCTAGAAGAGTGCAACGCCATATACAAAAAACGCGGAATGAAAACTTTTAAAGATTGGTTAAAATATTATAACGACTTGGACGTAGGACCGTTTCTAGAAGCGGCAAGAAAAATGTCTCAATTTTACGAAACAAAAGGTATAGACATGTTTAAAGATGCCGTTACCCTCCCGGTGTAGCTTTTCAATACATTCTTCGAGGAACTATAAAAAACTACGTAACACCTTATATTACCAAAGAGAATAAAATAACGGACGCGATCTGCCCACCGCTGTATGCACCCACTGAAGAAGTATACGAAATAGAAACAAGCGCTCGTTGGTGTGACCATCAATTGTATTTTCAAGATTAATGGCAGGAGGTATTTCTAGAATTAGATCAACCCCAGACGGAAATGGAAAAAAATGTGACTCTATATTAGGATTTGACGCAAACGCTTTGTATTTATCCACACTTGCAAAAACAATGCCATGTGGAGAGGGTTAAGGGTTAAAATAAAAACAGAACACCCATTTTCGAACAAAAGAATTACAAATTTTACAAGACAGGTTTTAACGGATAAGTGGTTTGGTTTGCCGAAGTGGATATAATAGTTCCCCACAACTTAAAACAAAAGTTTTCTGAAATGTCACCATTATTCATAAATAGGATTGTGGAGGAAAATGAAGTTCCACAACATATGTTAGATTATTTGAAAGAAACAGGTCGCTGTAGAGGAGATGGAAGAAGCTGGTTGGTGCAATGTCTGCTAAAAAAGTTTTATTATTTACCCCACTTTTAAAATGGTATTTAAACCATGGGTTGAAAATAATTGCCATTCACACAATAATAAACTACCTTCCCGAAAACCATTTGAGTGGTTTGCAAAAGAAGTTACAGCCGCAAGACGAACTGGCGATGTTGACAGCTCCAAATCCGCAATTGCAGATATTATGAAATTATTAGGAAATTCTTGCTGTGGAAAAATGATAGAATCACCAGAAACACATCTAAACACAACATATACAAAAGACGAAAAATGTGTGGATGCGGCACTACGATCTGCGTATTTAACGATTTAGAAGAAATTGGAGATGCGTACGAAATATCCTCCAGGCGTACAACCTCCCTGATGAATCGTCCATTTCACTGTGGAATTGCTGTATATCAATATGCAAAACTAAGAATGTTACAATTTTATTATGACTTTTTAGATAAATACATTGATCGAGCGGATTTTGAACTGATTCAAATGGATACAGATAGTTTATATATGGGTGTCAGTGGTCCTCTGGATAACATAATAATACCGGAAATGCTCGAAGATTTTAACGAACATAAAAAAGAATGGTTGCGTGGGATAAATGGAGCAATAGAGAGCCTGGACTTTTCAAACTAGAATATCAAGGTGATCGCGCTATAGCCCTATCCAGTAAGTGCTATATTGTTTCAGAAAAAAGATAGCGAAGAAGTCAAACATTCTGCAAAAGGACTTTCTGCAAGACAAAATAAACTTACATGGACAGATTCTACGCCGCACTGAATCACGACGGAATAGATAGAGGTATGAATAGAGGATTCAGAATGAAAAACGGAACCATGAAAACCTACACGCAGAAAAAATTAGGACTTTCTGCATATTACGATAAACGAAGAGTTTTACTGGATGGGATACATACAGAACCTCTATAACTAATATTTTCCAAAATTAAAATTATAATCTATATGTTTTCTTCCTCAGTAATTATTTCCTCTCTTCCTCCCTAAGTTTATCTGTTAGTTTATTAACTCGGATTTGTTGTTCTGGTGTGAGATTTTTTAAATCCAACTCAAAAACAGCATTTAATTTCCTCACAAAGATCATAATATTGATTTGCATTATTCTTTTGTTCTTGCAACCGCTTTACATCGCACGGCAATTTTTCCATTATTTTAATTTATATAACTTATTTTTCAACATAAAAAAAAGAAAATTTATAATTAATTATAAATTACTTATTAACAAGTTACAGGTATTAATACCTTCTTTCTCGGTCTTCCAACAGGGTTTACATCAGGGTTTTTTAGAATATTATTTTTTTCCCTCTTTTTTCAAACTTTCAACTCTATCTAATAAAAGTTTTCATTGTTATTACAGAATCCCATATTTCCTTTTGGCGCTTTACACAAATGTGATACTTTTTTCTAGTTTGTTGTGCAGTAACAATATTCCGTGCTAGAATAATATTTACTACATCATCATCTGAAAGTTTAGTCTTTGTCATAATTAAGAATAATTTCTTATAATTTTAAATAAAATTATAATTATATATACACGTGTAGTTATTGTTTAACAGAAAATAAAAACATATTTATTTAAAACATGACAGTTGACAACATCAAGGTTTTTACAACCTATAACACCAATATGAAAAAGTGAGCCAGAACCACCATGCTACTGGTAGTTGAAACCAGTACAGATTTGCCACCAATATGAAAAGTGAGCCAGAACCGCTACTAATTTAATTTATTTAAAATATTATATATTCTTTATTGTTATTATTATTTTTAATTTCTTTTAAATCTTTTAACTCATTAAATACTCTTTTGTTCTTTTTATGTTTGTTAGATGATTTATTACTTTTTATAATTTTATTAAAATTATCTCCACCCCTAGCCAGCTGTTTTGCATTCGTTATCCACGAAATCGTTTCCAAATCAGCGTTTTCCCACAACTTATTAAGACGTGCACTACCTATTTTGTACTTCTTTTTAATATGATCCGCGGACACCTTTCCACGGATAAAACAATTTCCTCAATACTTTTATTAGATAAGTATGACTTCGGCATAATTTGTTTAAAATTAGTTATAATAAGTAATTTATATAAATTATAAATATGCTCAAAATGCTTAAAATAATTTCAATTAATTTAGAAAAAATCAAAATCAGACCAACCTAAATCGATACGTTCTTGAGCGTACGCTTCATCAAATCCAGCATCTATATATTGTTGAACCAGCTCTTCATAATTTCCTTGAATTACCAAACCATGCTCTTCTTCTTCTTCTTTTAAATTCTTTATTGGAATATGTTTGTCCTTAATAATGATTTTATCAGCTTGTTTTCTAATTTTATTAACTTGTTCTGGATTTATCTTTTCACTAGTTGAACACACCTTTGACATAGTTATAATAGATATATAATAGATATATAATAGATATTCAAAACGAAAAATAGTTGATTAAAAATTAGAATGGACAAAGTAATTTTATGGGAAATGGAGTTTTTAAAAGGGTTTGTTGGAGAATATTTTCCTTATTTTAAAATGAAAGAATTATTTAAAATAGAGTACCTGAAATATCAGCGCAACCTATTACGCACTGATAAAAGAGTTGCATTTTCAATATTCTATAGAAAATTATCTAGGTGTTTTAAGAAACAACTTAGAGAAATTAGGGGTTTAAACAGAATTAATAAAGAATTAGTTGAAGAGAATGCAGCAAATTTTATAAAACTATTTCAAATAAAAGATTCATTTACTGATATGGATTTCTATCAAGAAACGGAAGAATTAAGTGAGTTATTTGAACCAATTCCAAGTAGTGGTTATTGGTAATTGTTGAGCAATGCTGAGTAATTATTGAACAATTGTTGAGCAATGCTGAGTAATTATTGAGCAATTATTGAGCAATGCTGAGTAATTGTTGAGCAAGTGCTGAGTAATTGCTGAGCATTATTTACTAGTTGCCCAGCATTGAGCATTATTTGCTCGTAATTTGTTTAAAATGCCCAAAATACTCGAAATTTCCAGAATTCCCAGAAGTATAAATAAAAAATTAAAACCAACATTTTAAAAAAAAATAAATAAATCCCAAATTTAAAAAAAATCCTTGTTTGTACAAGTATATATAATTCCAATACTAAGTGTACATATAGAGTACCTTTTTTGTAAAGGATTTTTTTTAAATTTGGGATTTATTTTTTTTAAAATGTTGGTTTTAATTTTTTATTTATACTTCTGGGAATTCTGGAAATTTCGAGTATTTTGGGCATTTTAAACAAATTACGAGCAAATAATGCTCAATGCTGGGCAACTAGTAAATAATGCTCAGCAATTACTCAGCACTTGCTCAACAATTACTCAGCATTGCTCAATAATTGCTCAATAATTACTCAGCATTGCTCAACAATTGTTCAATAATTACTCAGCATTGCTCAACAATTACCAATAACCACTACTTGAATTGGTTCAAATAACTCACTTAATTCTTCCGTTTCTTGATAGAAATCCATATCAGTAAATGAATCTTTTATTTGAAATAGTTTTATAAAATTTGCTGCATTCTCTTCAACTAATTCTTTATTAATTCTGTTTAAACCCCTAATTTCTCTAAGTTGTTTCTTAAAACACCTAGATAATTTTCTATAGAATATTGAAAATGCAACTCTTTTATCAGTGCGTAATAGGTTGCGCTGATATTTCAGGTACTCTATTTTAAATAATTCTTTCATTTTAAAATAAGGAAAATATTCTCCAACAAACCCTTTTAAAACTCCATTTCCCATAAAATTACTTTGTCCATTCTAATTTTTAATCAACTATTTTTCGTTTTGAATATCTATTATATATCTATTATATATCTATTATAACTATGTCAAAGGTGTGTTCAACTAGTGAAAAGATAAATCCAGAACAAGTTAATAAAATTAGAAAACAAGCTGATAAAATCATTATTAAGGACAAACATATTCCAATAAAGAATTTAAAAGAAGAAGAAGAAGAGCATGGTTTGGTAATTCAAGGAAATTATGAAGAGCTGGTTCAACAATATATAGATGCTGGATTTGATGAAGCGTACGCTCAAGAACGTATCGATTTAGGTTGGTCTGATTTTGATTTTTTCTAAATTAATTGAAATTATTTTAAGCATTTTGAGCATATTTATAATTTATATAAATTACTTATTATAACTAATTTTAAACAAATTATGCCGAAGTCATACTTATCTAATAAAAGTATTGAGGAAATTGTTTTATCCCGTGGAAAGGTGTCCGCGGATCATATTAAAAAGAAGTACAAAATAGGTAGTGCACGTCTTAATAAGTTGTGGGAAAACGCTGATTTGGAAACGATTTCGTGGATAACGAATGCAAAACAGCTGGCTAGGGGTGGAGATAATTTTAATAAAATTATAAAAAGTAATAAATCATCTAACAAACATAAAAAGAACAAAAGAGTATTTAATGAGTTAAAAGATTTAAAAGAAATTAAAAATAATAATAACAATAAAGAATATATAATTTTTTAAATAAATTAAATTAGTAGCGGTTCTGGCTCACTTTTCATATTGGTGTCAAATCTGTACTGGTTTCAACTACCAGTAGCATGGTGGTTCTGGCTCACTTTTTCATATTGGTGTTATAGGTTGTAAAACCCTTGATGTTGTCAACTGCCATGTTTTAAATAAATATGTTTTTATTTTCTGTTAAACAATAACTACACGTGTATATATAATTATAATTTTATTTAAAATTATGACAAAGACTAAACTTTCAGATGATGATGTAGTAAATATTATTCTAGCACGGAATATTGTTACTGCACAACAAACTAGAAAAAAGTATCACATTTGTGTAAAGCGACAAAAGGAAATATGGGATTCTGTAATAACAATGAAAACTTTTATTGATAGAGTTGAAAGTTTGAAAAAAGAGGGAAATAATATTCTAAAAAACCCTGATGTAAACCCTGTTGGAAGACCGAGAAAGAAGGTATTAATACCTGTAACAAATTAATTTGTAATTAATTTTGTAAATTGGTTTTCTTTTTTTTTTATGTTAAAAAATAATTTATATAAATTAAAAGAATGGAAAAATTACCGTGCGATGTAAAGCGGTTGCAAGAACAAAAGAATAATGCAAATCAATATTATGAGCTTTGTGAGGAAATTAAAGCTGTTTTTGAGTTTGATTTAAAAAATCTCACACCAGAACAACAAATCCGAGTTAATAAACTAACAGACAAACTTAGGGAGGAAGAGAAAACAATTACTGAGGAATAGATTTTAATTTTGAAACTATAGAGGCTCTGTATGTATTCCATCTACATTCAATCTTCTCTTATCGTAATATGCAGAAAGTCCTAATTTTTTCTGTGTGTAAGTTCTCATAGAACCGTTTAGCATGCGGAAACCTCTATTCATCCCTACATCTTTAGTAGTGAGATCGAGTGCTGCCTTATATCTATCCCAGTTGAGGGTTGTTCTGCCGGCGTTAAGTCCTTTATTTAGCAGAATGTTTGATATTTCCACCTATTTTCTCAACTACGTAACACTTACTGGATAGGGCTATAGCACGATCCCCTCTGAATTCGGTTTTGAAAAGTCCTGGCTCTCTGTTGCTCCATTTATCCCAAGCGAGCCATTCGTTTTTACAATTATTAAAACCTTCGCGCATTTCCGGTTTTATCACACTTCCAACGAATTTATTCCGCTGATACCCATATACATACTATCTGTATCCATCTGTACTAACTCAAAGTCAGATCTATCAACATATTTATCGAGAAAGTCATAATAAAATTCTAACATTCTCAACTTGGCGTATTGATATACAGCTATACCACAATGAAATGGTCTTGTCATTTTTGCTGAAGACTTTCTACTGGATATTTCGTACGCATCACCTATCTCTTCAATATCCTCAAAATACGCAGATCTTAATGATCTATCAACACACGCCTCATCATTAGTATAAGTGGTATATAGGTGTTTTTCGGGAGATTCTAAAATCCATTTTTTCACAACACGAATTTCCTAATAATTTCATAATATCTGCAATCGGGGCGGCTTCAGCGTTTACATCACCTTCTCTACGCGCTGCAGTAACTTCTTTCACAAACCACTCAAACGGTTTTCCATTTATTTATAAGTTATAAGTCTATGCACTCCTGTGATGGTTAAACCGTGTTTTAGATACCATTTCAATAGTGGTGCAAATAGTAAAACTTTCTCTGCACTCATAGATCCAACCAACTTCTTACCATCTCCTCGCTTACGGTTTGTATCATGAAGATATTTCAACATATGTTCTGGAACTTCATCTTCCTCTACTACACGATTTATAAAGATAGGTGACATTTCTGAAAAGGTTTCGTATAAACTGTCAGGAACACGGATGTCGACCTCCGCAAACCCAAACCAAGTACCACTCTTAACTCCGTTGGTGAGGTTATCTATCCTAGTCTTATTAAATGGTTGAAGTTTTTGTTAAAACACCCTTACCACAAGGCATGTCCATGGCGAGCGTTGAGAGATAAAGAGCGTTAGCGTCCAATCCTAATACAGATTTACATTTTTTCCCATTACCGTCTGGAGCGGATCTTATCCTTGTAACATCAACCTCTGCATGTCTTGTAAATACTATAGAAGGCCCTCCAACTAGTGCACCTTTCAACATTTCATACTCTTCCTCTTCAGCGCAAATAGTGGTGGACATTTCTTGCGAACTTCTGCGCTTTCTTTAGTCTTGTAAGTTTTAACATACTCCTTAATTGTTCCTCTCAAAATATATTGCAATGCGACACCTGGAAGGGTAACTGCGTCTTTAAATATATCTATTTCTTTGAGTGAATAAAAGTTAGACATTTTCTCTAGAGCTTCTAGAAATGGTGAAACATCTAGATCGTTGTAATATTCTAACCAATCTTTGAAACTTTTCATACCTCTTTGTTTTATAAATTTCAACACACTCGCTAACTCCTCAGGTTTAATTTTATTACTAGGTGCTAATCTGTTAGTCCAACATTCGATAGGTGGCAACCCTTGGTAACTTAACTTATCATAACTGTCAAACCACTCATATGGAAAGAATGATTTATTACATTTACAACCATATGCGCGTACCCATTTATCATAACTCACACCTGGAGCTAGATACATTCTCACATCTAGAAATCTTAATTTTGGAGTCATTAAGAAAACGGTCGTATTTGCTTTCTTAGCAACCAATACTTTCTCTGTAGTAGCTGATATAATCCCTACTAAATATTCTTAATAACATTCAAATCGTATGATCCACAGTTAAATCCTAATGTAGGAACCTGTGAAATCCATCTTGTAATTTCTTTCTGCTGGTGGTTGGAAGTAGATCGAAATCGGTTGGAAAACCGTATACTGGATTTTTACCAACTTCTTCTCTTATCTTATCTCCGCGTTTAGATACTTCTTCCATAAATCGTTTAACTAGGTTCTTTGGGTCTGTATCACAAATGTGTAAAACTTTTCTAGTTAATGTATCACCAATACTTACACTTATTGGAATATGAGTATCAATCACATCTAGATCTTTTATAGGTCTGTCTGGATCACTCTTAACCAGTAAAGACTCAAAATCATACACTATTTTATATGGATAAATTACTGTTTGGTGGTTTTGGAAGAGGTTGTGTTCTGGCTTTATTTCTCTGTCGATCGTACTCACATTCCCAAATTTTAACTAAATTATATGATTCTCTAATTATTATATCTCGCGTAATTGTGTTTGCATACTTATCTTGTCTATTCTTACTATGGCGTGGACAACCGTGCCAATAACATCCGTGAAATTGATAAACTGTGTTGGTTTCGGAACAGTATCCATCAACCGGTGCTGTCATTATTAATCTTTCTCCACCGTGCCCACAAACGGCCGTATGAATATGATGCTTTTTGGAAAGCGTATTCATCCACTCTATAGATTTCTTACTACAATGAGATTTAGGATAAAATGCTTTCTCGAATGAAGATTGTGGTCCTGTCTATTTCCAGACCCTTACATGATACTTTAGTTGACCGCGATTGCAAGTTTGCGCGTGTCTCGCGATACAGTGGGATTGAGTAAATCGTGTTGACAATTAGGGCAGGCATAGGTTTGCGTGGCCTTCTTCATGTCTGTTATAAGAAACGCGTGATTGTTGTAAATACCTATCTTCATTTTCTTAACACCAACTTCTTCATAGTGGGCAGCTGTGTGTCTGATATACCAAGTGCCAGCTTCTTCCGGCTCGTACGCTTCAATCCCAATTTTGAAACATTCTTCAACCATATTAAGATCATCAAAACCTATAGGACCTTCTTTTTTATGCTTTCCCACAAGGAAATCATGATACTTTTTGTTTAAAGATTTTATCTCTTTTATTGATCTATCAGCTCTCAATGATGTGTCTTTATATAAAGCTAAACATCTGAACAGACATAAATTATCGTTAAAAGTGTCGAGTGGTTTTATCCCTTTCTTATTTCTCAACCAGTTTGGGAGTTTTCCACCACCTAGTGCAGTTACTTGTGTATCTCGGTGTGTAACCTGACTGGTATAAATAATCTTAATTGTTGTGCTTGCCCATCTTACAAACAACCATTTCGTATTTGGTCTATCTATTTTATCAACGTCCAATCTATTTTCTTCCTGCATTTTAACCCATTGGCGTACCCCAACAGACCCTTCAAATGTGGGACTTCCTGAAATGTTTCTACCAAATATTATTATGGTAGGTTTCCCCCCATCATCAACCTCCTCAATGTGTTGCAACTTATACGCGTATGAATATCTTAAATAAAAACTACCTGTCATCTTATTATCGAGCTGTTTCATGAGTCTTCTTGAGGAATTACGATCAAGATTTCTCTTTAATGTTATTGATATAACTCGTCGCCCTTTCACTATATTAACCCCAAATCCCTCTATATCTTCAAGTATTTCTGGACCTTCTTTTACTATCTTACTTACTAGTGAGGTGTTAATCTTACGCTTCGGTTTTTTAATAAGTCCAACACCTTTCGATAACAGTACAGCTTGTGCTTCTGAGTCTATTTTATCTGATATTTTATTTATATCTTTCTTCTCAATATTTTTAAAAACCCCCTTAGCTGCGGATCTCCGCATTCTATCCCATATTATATCATTCTTTCCCTCGTTTATCAACTTTTGAAGTTTTTTCTCTTTCATCCTCATGGAAAAAGGTATTCCCATTTTGGTTAGATCACTCCTCAATGATTCAATGTTGGGGAGTCCTTCTATACCGTCAACAAGTTGTTGATATACTGCAGGACTTTGTCGGCTCATTTTGTATATTATTGTTGTTTATATATAGAAAATAGTTAATGTTTAATTGTAAATTATTTATAGTGTTTTTCATTTTTTGTTTAAGTGGTTATATCACCACTATCTATAAACTTTTTACTTTTTTCACCTTTTACGTACTATGAGTTTAAACCCCTATATATAAGGCTTATTGTGATACCGTTTTTAATAGGTTTTTATACTATATTGTAGGTGTGGGGTGTTTGTTTCACTCTGTTATCTTGTTATACAAAAACGGTAACGTACTGATACCGTCTATACTACTACTTCTGATTCGGAATAGGACATTTTGATCATGATATAAACTCCTCAAAATAAGTCACTTACTTTGGTTTATATAGAGGATAGTCCATCGTACACCTTTCAATAGCGTGAAATAATACACGAGCGTCCGTCGGTTTCCGCGTAAACAACGAGTGAGCAGAGCGAACGAGTTGTTTACACGGAAACCGACGAACGAGTGTATTATTTCACAATATTCAATGACTAAAATTCAGCCTAGTAAACTGCTGTAATTCAAAAAGGTGGCGCGCCTATGTGGCGTCAACTTTAGTGATGTCACTAAAAGAAAAACAACGTTTACTGGCGTCGTCAATGTAGAAATTACGTTTATATTTCATAAACGACATCATAAATGTATGTTTATTGAAACATAGTTTGAAAAGTGAATCTGCGTATCCAAAAATCACGTGCGCGGGCATGTGCGCATGAAAAATTAACAGTTGTTCTCGCTACCGTTAGTTAACAATAAATAATTCATTACGGGTTTTCTCTCACCGAAAAATCGATGTAATAACACGTTGGGGATGTAATAAATGTTAATAATTAATTAATGTGAAGAGAATGTATTTTAATTACGCGAGATAAATTTTATGACATTTGATATTATCGTTGTTGTTTTTTATCATATGCTTGTTTCTATTCACAGTTTTTTTCTAAAAGCTCTTGCAGACCAACAGCTTGTGCAATGGAAAGGTTCCAAGTTTAAATATGACATTTGATAATGTAGCAGCAACGCTGGGTCGTAAAGCTAGAACGTTGTTGGCATGTTGTGTCAACGTTGAAGCAACGTTGCAACAACGTCATCACCACATTTGATCCCTTTTTGCAACGTAGCAGCAACGTTGTGGCAACGTCGGCACAATGTAAATTGGCACGTGGCTTGTACGTTGTTGGCACGTTGTATCAACGTTGTATCAACGTTCCAGCAACGTTGCAACAACGCCATCATAACATTTGATCTTTTGCAACGTAGCAGCAACGTTGTGGCAACGTCGGCACAACGTAAATTTGCACGTGGCTTGAACGTTGTTGGCACGTTGTATCAACGTTCCAGCAACGTTTCAGCAACGTTGCAACAACGTAATCATAACATTTAATCCCTTTGGCAACGTTGTAACAACGTTGGCACAACGTAAATTGGCACGTGGCTTGAACGTTGTTGGCACATTGTATCAACGTTGTAGAAACGTTGCTACAACATCATCACAATATTTTATTATGGATCCCAACGTAGCAGCAACGTTGTGGCAACGTTATTGCAACGTTGCACACAACGTGCTCAGCACATTCCAGGGACTTGCCATTTTTACGTGCTTACAACATTCGCGCAACGTTTAGAGCACGTTGTAACATCGTTCAATTGTTAGCTGGGAATATATATGCCACAATCCCTACCACAACCATTCCGTCCACTATAAATATAATTTCTCTATCCTTTTGACTCTGTGAAGGTGTATATAAATCACTCAATACCAGCTCTCCCCCAAATGACTGTAATTGTTGTGCACCTGTCACCGGTGCCGTAACAGCATTATTCTCCCTAATATATAGCTTCATCTACATCCTCAAACGTCTTAGCGGCGTGGTTCTGCTTTCTAAATTTCATTATTAATCCAGTCTAATCTCTCTGTTCTTTTGTCAGCCCACTGTGCCTTTTGCAATTGCTCTACGGCATTATCATGCCTTTTGCGTTCTTCAATTGCAGAATTATTCCCCAATGAACTGAATATGAAATTACTCCCTGTGAATGCTAACGCATTCACCAAAGCACCGCCAACCATCATAGCTATTCCCGCCATTTTGTTTTATATAATACTTTTATTACTTCAAAATATTATCAGGAATTATACATTGTTTAACAAGCATATCCCTAGTAGCAATAGCAAGGCCTGTATCCAACATTAACATAGCCATATTATAACCATCAAGTTGCAGTTTTGGAACTGCCTGTTTCATAATTGTATTCGTTATCTGCGCATATCCGATTTCAAGCGCCGTTATTACAGCAGCATGATATGCAAGATCGATTATCTTTCCATCTGTATTAATTGCCGTCATCTTTTTTATTTTACTTAATAATAAATTTAATTTAATTTAATTAATTGTTTACTCCATAATATGTGGATTGTGTTTTACTTCACCGACACTAGGCATTTCAGGTTCTTTTGTTTCAATCTTATTTCGGATGAAAAATTTACAGCCAAACACAAACCCACCAACTAAACTCATTCCCGCTATAAAATATATTATATTCGAGGTTTTACAGACTTTCACTATAACTGGTTCTTCAGGTGGTATGTCTACTTTGTTCTTGTGTACCATATGTAATAAACTTTCTTGTTTGGCTTTCCTAGCAGCAGCACCCTTTTTACCGGCCTCAACCCTCTTTGGATTCTTTGCTGTTACTTGTTTAATCTCCTCTTTTCGTTTTGGAATTTCTTCGTCAAGAATCTGTTGTGTGTTCTCCGTTTCCATTATCTTTATTTGTAATATTTATGTTTTTAAATTGCCAATATTTAAATGTTGTTATCACTGCAGTAATAGGTGCCAGAAATGCTCCAAACCTAAAATACAACTCACAACAAGTACTAGTCAATGCATGTTGCACAAATGGGTCATCTTCTAAATCAGCTATGAGTTTAGTATGATTTTCTTCCGTTATAGGTAGGACTTTACTAGCTAGTATAGCATACATATTCAAAATAGTATTACCAAGAGTTTTTGTCATAGAAGTACCTAGTCTACTTTCTTATCTGTTATACAATTTTAATATTTGTTCATTTGGTAACTCTTCTAGTTCTGAAATAGTTATATTTTTACCTAAATATTTGACAGCTTTCCCGCCTGAAACAATCGCAGATAACCGTTTTTTTAAGTGGTCATTATTTACTTCACCTACATCATTATCATTGGATACTTTATCATCACTCAGTTGTTCTATAAGTTCCTCACAATTCATTTTTATTTTGCATAATATAAATTTCAATTTAAAATAAACCCAACCCGATCCAAATATAATAATCAATAATTGTATGAATATCAATATCTCAAACATTTCATATATTCATACAATTAGTTAAGTTAAATTTGCTTAGAACAACTCATCAATGTTAAGCAATACCTATTTGCTGAACAATTCTTAACATTGTTATCTATGAATTGCTTAGCTAAATAAAGTTAAATCAAGTTAAAATCGAGTAAAATAAGTAAAATAATAAATATTAAGTAATACTAGGCAATTCCCAGCATTACTTAAGTAATCTAAACTCCGTAGGCTGATCAGTTCTAATAAGCATCTTAGAATGTTTTGTTTTCGATAACTCTTTTCTTATTTTGTTTCTTTCCTCTAGTGTCGAAATAACATCATTTTCTGAGAACAGTCCTCAAAACTATCTCTGTCTTTCGTATAAAACATACACAGCCATTTCGTCTGTTCTCTTAAGTCTTTTAACACTGAATTATATCTCTGTGATATAACCCAAACGCTTTGCTCCGCATGTCGTCCAGAGAATGCGAGCTGTGACAGCATATCTTTTTTCTTAGTTAATTGCTTGGTAGCTGAACAGTCATCAATGATATATAATGTTGGACTTCCAGCATATTTATTAAAAAATAATCTTAACAGATCTTGCAGCTTCTCTTCACCATTAATACCAACTAGATTAACAATCGTTATTTTTTTGTCGATTGGACGGTGCACATCCCTTATCCAACTTCTGTTTGTATAAGCCTTGTTCCATGATATAGTTGGACAAAGTATAACTATATTATCAAACACCCCAGCATACCCACCTTGTTGCTGTGAAAGCTCAAGTCGGTCAAGGACAATTCCGTTTTACCACATCCAGTTTTACCACAGATAATAGCACTATGTGCATACTTTGGCAAATCAATATAACGCCGATACGCATGAAATTCTTTACTGGCAACGTTCACTATTGGGTCATTAATATCTCCGCCGGCAAAGTGTTTGCGTATTTCATCCCACATATTATATGCTTTCATCCCTTGACTGTATAGTTGATTAGGTACACCCTCAATTGTTACTTCAACATTATTTATTTTTGGATTATAGAATGTTTCACTTTCTCTTGCAAAAGGTGCTGATTGCTGTTCAAATAACATTAAAATTCCATTCATGGATTTAGCAGGTGTATTCAAATTTGTATTCCATATAGAATCACTTTTATCTTTAGCTATCTTTCGATGCCTAAGGATTATATGATACAAAATCGACATTTGCCCCATATATTGATGTTTTATCATTGTCGTTAAATTAGGCTCTGTGACCATATCAAATTCTAAACTTATATTATTAATTTCATAATTAGCATCTAAATCACCTGAGTCTATTATTACCCTTGAATACTCATTAAATGTAAGTTCATGTTCGAGTCTATCACCCAAACCAGATTGATAATAAGGCATATGTGCTTCAAGAAGTTCTAAATCTAATGGTATATATAATCGATTACCAAATGTATCTGAGATAGCTTTATCTTCAGCGTTTGCAGAACTAGCATCTGCTGCTCCAGTTCTTAATTTTGTTACATTTGAACTTGTACTAGTATCTATACCTTGATAAACCATATTACTTCGCTCTGGAGGTGTTTTCAATAGGTCACGATAGATGTAATACACATCTGAATCATCGATTGATAAAATATCATTACCAGATATTTTAATAGTTGTTTTCTTGACTATCGCACGGCCAGGATTTTGAACCACTCGGCGATTGTCATCAGTGGAGGTTAATGCCATTGTAAAAGCTAAACGAACTGTTCCAGGTACGATTAAAACATTTGGGCCTAAATTTGGGAACCGCACTAAAAGCTGTTGGTTTTTATCGATTGTAGATGGATTATTTGTTATTGTAATTGATTGTCTAATTCCTTTCACACCGAGAGGCTCTCTTAAATGTCTGTAGGGATTAAGTTTTTTTCCGTATGTTGCCATTATTTATTTTTATTTATGAATTACATACTTTAAAATAATAAAAATAAATAATGGCAGAAGGTGGACCAGGTCATTTTATGCATTATGATAATGAGACTTATGACCCTGATATTGACCCCAGTGAACCTATAATAGACCCCCATGAAATAGACTCGCAACCTGCTGAAATGGAGCAACGCGACACTTATAGAGTCATTTAGAAAACAATTCAAAAATGCATTTAAAATGTCAAACACGGATTTTACTTTAACGAAACCAGCATTAAGTTTAAGAGACAGAACACTGTACTGGAACGATGTACAATTAACTTGAAAAGGACAATCAGGTTTATTCTTAAAAAAAATTACGGGTAAAAGAGCGGCAGAATTTAACAAGTTAATTGGTCTGACTAAAACCTCTGTAGAAGCTTCAAACCCACTACCCGTAGAAGCCGTTGCTAGAATACAAACTATAGAAAACGAATTACAAAATTTTGAAAACATAGAAATGACTGAATTACCAAGTACAGTTGATGAAACAGAAACACATGTAAAAGAAATCATTGATACACTATCAAAAGATACATCAACTGCAATTACACATGATTTTGAAACTTTGCCATTAAGAAAACTTAAAGCCTTAAACAAAGCACTGCAACAATCAAGAGGCTCACTAACCAACAACCTTGCCAAGTTAAATGAATTGGATAAAAAATAAAGATGCTGCAGTGTTAAAGCTGGAAGCTGCAACTACATTTGATTTAGACAGTCCAGATGCACAACGTATCGAAAGAGAAATTGCTGATATTGTATCTGAGCGTGAAGCACGTCTTGGAGCGATTTCAGCGGATAGGGAAGTCTTAAGAACTCAAGTATCCAGAATAAAAGAGACCCTTGCTAGAATATTACACAAAGATACTACTTTAAGAGAAAAACTCAAAACCCTCTTCAAAGAAGGATGATAAAAACTATTTGTTTCAGTTTTGACGGCTATAGGGTTTATAATCTCTACTTTAATTTTACGTATTACTGGAGGTGCAAGTGGTGCTGCGGCTATCCCAACCCCATCAGGAAAAGGTGGAGCTAAAGAATGGATAAAGAAACAATTAAAACATCTGAGTTCATTACTGGGTATGCTAGCAGGGAAGGCAGTGGATGCATTACATGGAATTATTGGATCAATTGTAGCTTGGTTGTTGAATGCAGCAGGGTCAGCCTTTGGATCGTTAGCCAATAAGTTATGGGTTTTGATTGTTACAGTTGCTGGGCTTCTTTATATGGCTGCCAAGGATTATATTCTGTCTCGAAAGTAAAACAATAACAACCCCAACCCAACTGCAATACTACCAGTGACTAGTGCAGTTTTCTGATTTTCATGTTTGACTGCTTCTATTTTTTCAGGTATTGATACAGGAAATACGGGTGTTATGTTTAAGAACTGTAGGAGGGGTGGCCTCAAGTGGTTTAATAATACTTTGTTTCCGGTGTTTGTACAGGCGGTGGAACTGGTAGGCTATTTACATTATCATTAAAACCAACTGTTTGATCACCAGTTGCAATTACTATTAAATTGTTATAATTTTGAATACTTCCTATCTGTAAATCCATGTTGCTTGGAGCCATATACAAACCAATTCCATATACAAAGTCAACTTTTAACCTCACATAGTTTAGTACATCCTGATAGTTTGAAATTATTGTGGGCAAGTCTACAGCTCTATTAATTGCATCATTAACATTGGCTAAATATTGTTTTTGTGCATCAAAAGCAGTGCCAGTACCCAGTATTGATGTTCTTGTTTGAGATTGGGCTCCAAGCATTAAACCACACATACACTCTAGTACTATCATGTAACCGTTCCACCCCTGCTTGAGTGAACCCAACTGAGTTATCAAGGACAAAACTGGTCCAGGCATTTGTAATATCAACATTATGGGTAAAAGTATCGTTTACATTAAATAATGGTGTTAATGCACCCCCGTGACTTAGTCTATAAGACCCACTAGGCTGGAAATTCATAGTAAACCTACCAAGATTATGATTCCCATGGTCTATTTTTTGTCTGAAAGTTTGGATTAATACCAAATTCAGTGCATATTCTATGGTAGGCCGAAAGATCAAAATTAGTATCATACCAACAATAAATGTGGCCATCTGGTAAAGGAACTTTCATTTGAGCTAAGATTCGAAGTGTTTGATACATAATATGGAATATGTATAAAGACTTCAAAAATGAGTCGTCTAGTATTGACAAGTGCTGGCTATATGAAACACCACACCCACACGTGGCACACCATATTGCAAAGTTAAATTGATTCTGATACCACCGCATCGGATTATTCATCCAGTTATTATATGCTTTATTATTGTTATCAACATTACCAGTTATGTTTGGGTTAGGATACCCTGCTAAGGCATTTGAATATGTAGCCTTGAAACTTATATCTTTTGTAGCATAAACATCAACATTGTAAAACATTGGAACCGTTTTCAAAGCATATATGGTTATTATCGTAGTTTGCATTCTTATTAAATTTGAATGCCATTGATTTTAATATAAAAATGTTTTTATATTAAAAACAATGTATATAACTTTAACTGACATTACAAAACCAATTCCATTACAAGAATATATTAATTACAGATTCTAAGCGAGAAATTGGTTTGAAAAGTCATACTTATTGGGTTGGTTGGTACAATATTTTGCAGGATTAAACATATGAGTGGTCTACTGTTAGAGCTAGACCAGCTGCAGTGACAATTCCCGCTGGATTATATTCATTTGATAGATTAAGTAATGTATTAAGTAATGCCGCTTTGTCACTTAGTGTAAATAAATCTAATGGGAAATGTACTTTTACAGTTGCAACCGGACACGAGGTTAATATTCCTGAAAATATACTTAAATTACTAGGGTTTAACATATATCCACACAAGTTGGATAGTGGTACTTATACAAGCGCCAATCCAGTTGATTTTGCTACCAAATCTGTTTATATTTATCTGAATCAAGTCAGTTCATCTCACAATCTATTAGATGGCAATATAAGTAACATTATTTGTACTGTACCCATCAGCAAAACTACGTTTGGGGAATCGGATACAATATCATTCAAAATCCGGAATATAGAAAATTACAAAGTGGTATCATAGACGAGTTGGGAATTGAAGTTAGAGACAATAATAATAATTTATTAAATAATCACGGACTGCCAATTTGTTTTGTATTTGAAATAAGATAAACAATAAAGTAAAATGTCTATATGGAGATATAAATTATCACGCAACGAAATCATATAGTGATGCAGGCGGTGAGTTGATTAAAGAGAAAATGAGTGAGTTTGCTACTCTTGTAAGAGATAAAATGTATGTCCCAAACCTAAAAGAAACAATACATGGCCTTAAGCAAGGTAAACCTATAATAACTGTATGGGCAGAAGAATCTTGGCCATTACGTGATGGCTTTTATGAATTTGCATTTGGAAATGGTGTTTCTGGTTCAGCGCATGAAAACTGTGGTTATACTATGTTGTGTAGTGGGAGAGTTTTACGAATGGGTTTATGCAGTGTCACGAGAGATGGATTTGCAACCGATGAAGTAAAAATTGGGATTAGTATTAATGGCACCCCAAATGTGAATGCAACTTTAACAAAACATAAAGGACAGCGTTCGGCATATACAATATTTCAAACTCCAATTCAACTTACCTCTGGAAGTGTATTAAATTTCGTTTCACTTACAACATATAGTAAAGCTTCCATTTCAATTGTAAATGTATTGATTGAATTAGATATGTAAACTACTAAAAAATTACAAAACAAATAAAATGAGTAATAAACTGTATCAACCGCTACCAGTTGAGGAGAATAGAACAGAACAGTATAGGCTTAGTGAAATAAGTGCTTTAAAACATAAGCTAGAAAATTAGGTTGAGACAAGGAAAACAATACGAAATAAATATAAAAGAGCCATGAACATATTAAATGGTGTTCAGTCTGGATTAACTACTGTTGGTCTGGTAATGGGTGGGACGAGTGCCGGACTATTATTTAACTGTTGTAGGAGTGCCCGTTTCCTTGGGCCTTGGTAATTGCGGGTAGTATATGTGGTGCATTTGCATTTACAAGCAAATTTATTAATACTTAGCTACTGAAAAAAGGCTGAAAAACATGATGAGATACGTATGCTTGCAATGGCAAAATTTAATTATATTGCAAATAAAGTTTCTACTGCATTACAATATGGTAATGTATCTGATGAAGAATTTAAATTGATTATGGGAGAGATGGATAAATATGAACAAATGAAAGCAGATGTTAGAAAACCTATAAAGTTTGAGATTTCTGCTGAAGAAAATATATACGAGAGCAAATCAAAACAGACATGTTAAAAATATAAATGGGCAGTAAATTTTGACTTTCATTTTAGTGCGGTGGGGTAAAAAATAGGGTTTAAAAGTTTTCAACAGACAAAATGAAAAGCATGATACTTATTTTTCTTATTGTTTTTACTTGGCTTCAACCCTAATGGTCTTACATTGTATGGCAACTCCTTATTTTTAGATTTAGCTTGTTCAATTTTAGATTTAAGAGAGAGTGGTGCCCATGCTTCAGTTTCATCATTTAATGTTAAAATCATAGTTTCACCATTAATAGTATCCACACATTTGTAATCTGTAATAGTATAGATTTTATTCTGTTTTAAACCTGCCCATTTAATTGTGTTATATTCATTCTATTCCTTGTGCCTTTCTTCAAACTTGGCTAGTGTGATTTGTTGATTCATTTTTGTGTTTTATGTTATAGAAATGTATCTTAAATAGAAATAACAAAAATGGAGAACATTTATTACAGCCCCAAAGGATTTTGGAAAGGTTTAGCAACTGTTAAGAAATTAGCAAAAGCAGCTAAAGTAGTAGCATAGAGGGAGTCAAAATGATACCACCTGCGGTGGTATCATGTCCAACCCTCTATACTACCCCCACCACCCCCGAAAAATTCAAAAATTGGTTAATGAGAAAAATTGTATCCGACAGCAAATTTATGAATTTTGGAGAAAATAATGAATGCAATTTCAATGTGCCGCGAGTGATAGTTTATATTCCAACACCCCATGTTTCTCCTCCAATATAGCTAATTTATTTCGCAGATCAGCAACTAATTCTACCAGCTCTAGTCTACCCCGCTCACCTTTAGCCACAGGGCAGCGTAGTTGCTTATGTCTACAAAGAGTTTGGGCACTAACGAATTTACAAGGGCATCTGGGGCATTGAAATTGTGGGGCGACACAAGGAAATTTTCTACGTCTCGATAGATGCCTTCGTAGATAGTCTTTACACGTAAACGTTTTACAACAAGTCACACACTCCATTATATATATGTATTTTTATATATTCTATTGGACGCGAAAATTTACATGATGTTTTTTAGTCACGTCCAATTGAACAGATAAATTTCATAGGTTATATATACAGAAAATATGATAACGCCAGAAACTAGAGCAGAAATAGAAAGTTTGAGAAGAGAAGCCGAATCTCTAGGGATTACTTATAGTAAACGGTTGAGAGTTAGGGGGTTGAAAAAGCTGATAAACTCCACAAAGAATGAGGCGTTTATGAAGCGGTTTACCCGCGCCCACAAACGAGGAGCCTTTAAAGACCTCTCTAGCAGAGGAAGTTGGTAACAGAATTCAAAAAGAAAGTATTGCGGGGTTAAGGGCTAGTGTAATAAAACCTTCAAGCACCAATAATTTGTCCCAAATTAGACACACAGGTCGCCCAATACCAAATAATAAGAAAAGATCTATAGTTCGCGCGATGTGGAAAAAGGTGAAGAAATATTGGGGGCTCATGATGAAACATTGGAAAAGGTAGAAAATGGAAGACGGGTAGTTACATTATCCTTTCGTAAAAACATTGACATTAACGAGTCTGAACGTATGTTCGATAAACTCGCTCCGTATATAACAACCAATTTTTATTTGAGATATTCATATTCTTACAAGCTAGAACATATGAAAACCGTTAAAAAATGGCTGTCAGATAAGGAGCAAACACGAATAATGTCCTATAAAATAGACAGACCAAATACAAAGTGGAAGTTTGTAAGATGGGTAGAGGTTTTTGTAAAGCTAATAAAAGGGCAGTAGGGAATAGATTTGTGACTACACCCAAAGAAGCAGCAGGAGAACTTCCAGAATGGTTGAAGAATAAAAAAGGTATGTATTCTTTAGATAAGTATAATGACGACCTTTGTCTGTTCAGGTGTCTAGCTATGCATATGACAGGTAAAAGACCTGACAGATGTACAGAAAAAGCGAAAGAACTTAGTAAGCATTACACCGACAGTAATGTGGATTTCACCAATTCCTTTTTCAGATATGAAAAAGGTTGAAGAGTTTTTTAAAATCGGTATAGAAGTATATCAACCGACACAAGGTGGTGTTTGGTGGTTGAAAAAGGTACCAGCGCACTATAAGGCAATAGGTAATAAACCAATGACAATAGGACTGTTTAATAATCACGCATTTCTGATAAAAAACCTTAAAAATCTATCTAAAATTTACGCCTGCGATAATTGCAAACAGAAATTCACGAAAGCGAGTAATATGAAGAGACACGGACCAAAATGTATGAAAGGTGAGACAAAAGTAATATGTGATGGTAATTATTTAGAGCGCCCGCGTTCGTCGTTTGAGAAAGCGTTTTACCCAAAAAGTTCTAACAGTTATGGGGCGATCGATTGGATGTACTCTGTGGAAAAGCGGGAGGGAATTCACATTCACCACGAACAGTGTGGACACGGGGTGAAAGATGTATTTTAGGAGCTCCAGTAGATGGATACTGTCCAGAAACCAATATAGTATATCAATATCACGGCTGTTACTGGCACGGGTGTGAGATTCATGCAAAGCATAGAAAAGAAGAACGCGCATCCACTATGAGAAGAGATACATTTATTAGAAGCAAATAATTCAACCTAGTAGTTATGTGGGAATGCGAATTCCAAAGAACAGGTAAAGATATAAAGATCGGTTGCGACACTACTCTTTATCCATATCAGATAGTATATATGATTTTGAGGCATATCTCCAGCCAGAATTTGAAACTCTCGGTAATAGTTTAGAATACGAGGCCGAGCACGTTCCGGTAAGCGTTAGTATAGGAGATAATTTATCAGGAACAGTAACACATATTTGTGATAAAGATCCTGCAAAACTTATAGCAAAATTCGTAGAAGATTTGAAAGTCAGGGGAAAAGCTATAAGAGAAGAAGTATGGTTAAGATATGGGTTTAATACAGAACATTTACGTAAAAACCAAACCACCAAGATCGAACAGTGGATATATCAAGTACCGGTTATAGGTTTTAACAGCAGTAAGTACGATATAAACTTAATAAAGAAATATCTAGTAGGTGAACTGGCATCAACAACAAAGAAAGTAATGGTCGGAAAACGTTCAAACGCAATAATATTTCTATTTACTCCAGAGTTTAGATTTCTTGAATTAATACTTTATCTAGGACCTGGTGTAAGTTACGATAGTTGGATAAAAGCCTACGACTGCAAAGGACAGAAATCTTTCTTTCCTTACGAGTGGTTCGATTCTCCAGACAAATGGATTACCCAGGACTAACGGATATAGAGAATTGGTATTCCAAACTATCTGGGAAAATGTTAATAGATGAAACAGAATTAAGTAAATGTCGTAGAATTTTCGAAGAAAATAATATGAAAACTTTCAGAGATTGGTTGAAATATTACAACGATTTAGATGTAGCACCGTTCCTAGAAGCGGTGGGGAAAATGTGTGAATTTTATAAACATAGAGGTGTGGATATTTTCAAAGATGCGGTAACACTACCTGGAGTAGCTATACAATATTTATTGAGAGGAACCATTAAAGAACAAAAATCTTCAAAGACGATTATACCGGAGGATGCTCTATATGCACCAAAAGAAGAAACATACGAAATGATGAAAGACGCTCTAGTTGGTGGTCCATCAATAGTATTTACACGATATGCAGAAGCCGGTGTTTCAAAGATTAGAACTCCAATTCACGAATTGGGTAATTCTAAAGAATTAAAAACATGTCAGGCTGTTTTGGGGTACGATGCAAACGCGTTATATTTATCTACGTTAAATAAAGAGATGCCGTGTGGGAGAGAAACTATACACCATATAGATACCCCACATAACCCTAAATTTATTAAAAGGTTTTGTAAAAGAGTTTTATCTGGAGACTGGTTTGGGTTTGCGGAGGTGGATATAGAAGTTCCACACAACTTAAAAGATAAGTTTTCTGAAATGTCACCAATATTTATAAACAGAGAAGTAGAGGTTGATGAAGTTCCTGCACACATGTTAAAATATTTAAAAGATACTGGCCGAACAAGAGGAGATGGAAAAAAATTGGTTGGATCTATGACCGCCACTAAAGCACTGCTATACGCGCCACTGTTGAAATGGTATTTAAAACACGGCCTAGAAACAACGGAGTTCATCGTGTTTTAGATTATATTGGTGGTAAACCCTTCGAATGGTTCGCGAAAGAAGTTACAGCCGCAAGACGAACGGGGGATGTAGAACCAAATAAGAAACCAGTAGCCGACATAATGAAATTATTAGGAAACTCGTGTTGTGGAAAAATGATAGAGGCAACTGAGAGACATTTAAATACGACATATACACAAGACGAAACCTGTGTTGACAAAGCATTAAGATCTGCATTCTTTGACGATTTGGAAGAGATAGGAGATGCGTACGAAATATCTTCCCGAAAACCCCGGTGTGCAGTAAA